>VWZT01015830.1:0-26827 GCA_013397055.1 Pachycephala philippinensis
CTTCTCTGACTAGGAGCAAAAAAGCCCCGCGACTTTGTTTTGATTTTCTTCTTAAGTATGTCACCACAGAGGCGTTACCAGCCTCTCTCACTGGCCCAGTTCTGGCCTGCAGCATGTCCATCTTCAGAGCCATCAGCCACTGGCTCTGCCGGACGTGGTGGGAAGCTTCCAGCAACTCCTCACAGGAGCCATCTTTGTGGCCCCCCTGCTACCTAAAACCAGGCCATGCCAAACCAATACGAGCGTAAAATCCAAAATTACAGATGTCTTCACTGTGAAAACTAAGCATTTTTGTCCCTCTTTTTCTAGTCTTATATTTACATTTCCTTTGATGATGCTTCATTCTTAGTTTGTTAAAAGAGACCTTGGTGAAAGATCTTTCCAAATGCTTCCTGATGTCCAAAGTAGATGGTATCAGTCAGGTGCCTTTTGTCTGTGTGCTTGTTGAGAGCTTGTGAGCAGTGACTGTTCCTTAGGAAACTGATATCAGCTCCTCTGCAGTCTTGTTTTTCCATCTGCCCATGAACTCCCTTTTCTGGAATAGTTGCTATGGATCAGTAATAGAGATACCTGTACTAGGGAAATTAGTGGGACCAGTCACTTTAGCACCTTATTACTTGAAGACTAAAGAATGCTCTTCTCTGGTAGTGGAATAAGTTAAGAGTTCAATGCCAATCAGCTCTTTGACCTTTTGCCTATTCGGTGGTTTATAGGAATCTTTCATTTGACTTTTTGTTCAGTATCTCCTTCAGACACATATTCAAGACAAATAAACAAGGGACTGGTTTTCTGCTGTTGTGGAAAGCTCTGCTACACTGCTGTAAAAAGAAAAGCATGTTTTCTGCTCTCATTTTATTTTTTCTGCATATCCTTTCTAAATCTTACTTGATTCTTCAACAGAATTTCTGCTTTTGATGCTCTGAAAGACAATCTATTGATATTTATACCCTCTGCAAGCTGCTACACAATTTCTTTTCTAGCTTATTTTGTGCTTTTATATAGGCCCTACCAGATTGGCCTCTTTTCTGCTTATTTAACTGTATCTTCAGGCTTTCAGAATTGCTGATTTGCTGTTTATAACTTACTTTACTCTGCTGTTTAGTCATTATACTTGTGGTTTTAATTTGCGTTCAGTCACTACGGTAGTTCCTTTACAGCCTTTTCTGTTCTCTCTGTTAAAGGTTGGCTTTTTAGCTTTTCATATCACACCTTTTAAAAAAATTTCCTCATTTGTGCATAGTTTATCTAAATGAAATAGGCAGAGTAGTTGTGCATTTTGGGTATTGGCCCTTCCCACAAGAATTCTACATTTGTTTTTTGAAAGTTGATCTCATTTCTGGTGTATTATTCAATATTCAAAACCATGTTAGGGAAAATACTTGCAAAACCTTGTCACATATGTTTCCTTTACAAGTATTTTTGTATTTCAGTATATAAAGCAGACTTTTTCCCAAATATTTTCTTCACAGGTTTTTACAGTTGCAACACAGAAATTATGCCTGGTATAAATAACTGGACACCAGAAATTCAGGTAAGGTTATTCAAAATTGAAACTTTTTGCCAAATTATATTGAAATATGCTGTAGTAATTTAAATGTATATTTTGAAAGATAAATTCAAAGGATACCCTTGTGACAGAAATAAAAGTAGTATTTTGGTAAGATGAACAGGGTATGAGAACCTGTTTCTTTGTTGGTTTTTTTAATGCTGTTACGTAACAAAGAACCTAATACAGAAATATGAAAGTAATTACAGTAAATATGAACTTCAAGGTTTTGGCTTTTTAAAAGGTTTGGCTAGGTTTGAAGCCCCTTAAAGAAAACAGATTATTGACTGTGTTGCTTAGCTTACATGTTTTGTTACTTAGTTAACATATGTGTTAACATATTTTACATTATTTTGCTTCTTTATGAATTTGCGTTTAAGACACTGGGTAAAATATATTGGCATATGTTGGCAAAAAAATAAACATGTTTGTTTCTAATTCAGATGTTCACAGCAGTAAGAGTGTCCAGATTAAGCAACATTAACCCAACAAATCAAACACTCAATAAGAACTTTAATGATCTTTGTGAAAATCTGCTGAAGGTAAGAATCTTATTTCAAATATTTTTTTAGGTGTTCAAATGGAAGCCAAGTAAAATTCAGCTATACTGGAAATAACATGTGCCTCATAATTTTGAAAATAGACTGCAAAGTGTATGTAATTAGTTTGTGAGTTGCTATAAAGATAGGTTCAGCCTTTTTTAGTATATTAGGGATTTCCAAAGCTTTTGGAATCTGAAGGAGTCCTTTGACTGGCAGTGTACTCTAGAAATAGCAAGACAGCTCCACAGTAGATTGCATTTTGTCCTGACTTTTCACACATGTACTTTTTCTTCAAGAAAAAATTAATATCATTAGATGACTTCTACTATGAAAAGAGTTTTGATCCTTAATTTCTCTGAAATAAGCCACACTTTCTTTTTTTCTGAGTAACACAAAATAATATCCTGTCTTCAACAGAGTTTGTATTTTAAACTCCGGTCTATGATTCCCTGCTGTCTTTGCCATGTAAACTTTACAGTTGCTCTACCAGAGGATGAATTAGTTCAGGTAAGTGAATTGCTGCTTTTAATGTCCAGCACATAGGCATGGCCCTAGTTAACATTTGCTGCTCAGGGTAAACTGGGCTAGGATTTGATTTACTGCTGTGTCTGGTGAATTCTTAGATGGTTTCTTTCCCTATTATGTTTCTATGCAAAGAACTGCTTGTTTGCAACATTATTTTTTCAGATTGCACAAGAGATCAACTTACCTAATATGCAAAATATTTCTGATTTGCAGATTGCAGTCACAGCTGTTGCCATTACATACGACAAAAACCAAGCACTACAAGCCAATAAAGCACCTACGGAAAAATCACAGCAAAGAGGTAAATATTGTGAGGCATCTTTTCTTTTTTATCCCCAATACCTAATGAGTCTGGATTTTAATTTCAGTTACATATACAGATCACAGACCACAGAATATTCTGAGTTGAAAGGGACCCACAAGGATCATCAAGTCCAAATATACGTATTTTTGCAGGAAGTTTCTTTCAACGCATAGAGGTTTTTTAGAGTTCATGTACTTGACCTCCAGCAGGATGACTTACTTATCAAGTATTAGCTATTTATTTTACATAATCAACAAATTTATAGTACTTTCTTATTCTATCTATGATACTACTTCGATTATTTTTCTCTAAAAGGTTGGTGTAACAGATGATGACGTTTCTGTTGTATTTCGGAACGTGGTGTAAATCATAAGAGAATACTTGTTCTTATAAGTAAAATTTTTGTCTATACTTCAAGAAGGCAGAAAATAAATTATTCATAATACTTTAAAAAAAACCCAAACAACCTCCTTAAAATACTTAAGCAGGTCAGTAATGGTTTTGGAGTTCAGTGAAGCACTTGGAGGGAATGGAAGAGACTACTGTGATCTGCATATGTCACCTTGCTAATGAAGTACCATCTTATGCTAGAAATGTATGTGTGCAGTCTGGAAGTGGGAATTCAGACAGAACTCTGAGGATACTCAATTCTTCAGAATGGAATTAGGTAGTAGAACAGAACCATATGTTTCTAAAACATTAGTTAATAGCTAACTTCTTCAATAGTAACAGTAAAGTGTTTTCTTTCATGTGAAATAAGTGTTAATTTTTGTTATAGTAGCTGACTTGGATCCAGCTGCAGAATCAAATTTAAAATGCGTGAATGGACTTTATTTTTTCCTAAAAACTCCAAATCCTTTTCAGTGGAACACAAGTTCTGTTCAATGTTGCAGCTGGATGTGTTGTCACACACCTCTTTCTGCAGAACTGCATCACTTTATGCACATGCTGAAAATACCTGTTCAAGTCAGACCTGACTAAATTGACTGTGCTTGTAATTACTGACAAATCTTATTTTGGGGGTTGATTATCAATTGGCCATGTTTTCTTTGTTGAAGCATCTACAGACAATGAAGAACAGCTACAATTTCCCTTGGAGCTTTGCTCTGATCCCCTTTCTTCTCAACCATTCTCTCCAGCTAAAGGTCAGTTAAGGGGAAGAACGTTAAACTGATGTTTTTTATTGATTTTGAGTTCTGCTCTTTCATGGCTGCAGAGGCTTTAAAATATTGTACTTTCACAGGCTTTAAATGTGCTTTGCTGCCTAAGCATAACGGGTTCTATTTATCCAGGACATCAAATTTTTTTGAGAGTCACAGAAGATGGCTTAGCTGATCATTCTGTCTGTATTTCCTGTAGTAGTTCTGTCTTTGCATTTAGAATATTGAAGATGCTGCAAACCGCTGGGTGTTGGGTGTCATTTGACATAATTACAAATTACCTAATAATTAGGCTTGTCTCATACTGTAAATGGCCCGTATAAAATACCTCCACATTTTCTCAGCCTCACATAATTAATCTCGTTGTTTTCGTGATGGGAAATACTTTATCTACCAAATAGTGGTTGCATGCAAATTTCCTTTAAGTGAAAGCAGCCTTAACTTGTACAGTAAATAATCTGTACAGTGCAGCACATTGTTAAACAGCTGCTTTATTTTACCTGAGATGGAGCTGCATTTCAAGAATGGTTGTCACAGTTCTTCTATGATTGCATTAAAAATTCAGTTCATTGAAATCAGCTGTCTTTTAATTCCTTCTTCCTTGTTGGATTATCTACCAAAATGATTCCTGAGAGAAAATGAAATATCTGGGAATTACTGTAAATGTTTGAGCTCCCTTTTTTGCCTGTTACATAAGTTGTGTAAAGAAGGGTGCCTACCACACTTACTTGTATTTTCAGTGGCCAGATTAATTTCAGCAAAAAGATTCTTACTGGTTTTTATTTTTTTTTAATGCTTAACTTTTAATTGGCTACATTCTTTATTTTCAAAAAGAGAAGCTATCCAGAAATTTCTGCTGGTGTCTCTCTACCCATTACTGGACTGAGCTCCCTGTGTGCTGGGCACTTGACCGGTGGAGGGCAGCCTGTTCCCATGTATCCCTTTGCCTGATGTTCTCCACATTCCCTATTGTGCTGTAGACAGAGCCTTTCAGCCAGAAAATTATTCCATCTGTCATTTCTTCACAACTTCATCGTAGTTACATTTATTTAGCAAGTTATTTAATATTTTTACTTTTCTGTAGGATTGTTGTTTTTAAAATATTTTAAAATATTTGTTTACAATCTTATACAGTTATTTAAAAAACCAAATTAAACAAATTAAAATTGCAAGGTAGATTTAGTAAAGTGAATTATTTATACTAACTCTGTTATCAAAGTACACAGTATACTGTATAGAGTGTGGTTTTTTTCATACTTGACTCTAAAATCTTATATAAGGATCATAGAATCGTGGAGTAGTCTGAGTTGAAAGTGACCTTAAAGATCATCTCATTCCAACCCCCTGCCCTGCCTTCCACTATCCCAGGTTGCTCCAAGCCCCATCCAACCTGGCCTTGAACACTTGCAGGGATGAGGCAGCCACAGCTTCTCTGGGCAACCTGTGCCAGGGCTTTACCATCCTCACAGGGAAGAATTCCTTCCTAATATCCAATCTAAACATACTGTCTGTCAGTTTGAAGCCATTCCCCCTTGTCCTGTCACCGGGCCCTTGTAAATAGTCACTCCCATCTTTCTTGGAAGCTGTTGTCCTGTGCTACCTGACTCTGCTTAATAGATTATCTGAACGGAATTAATTTTGTTTTATTAGAAGTCCTGGAGGGTGCAAGTTCCCACACAGGTATTCCTGCTTCTCAGAGAGGTGAGTTTCCTTAATTTAACCATCTGCCAGAACAGAATGAGCATTCTTGGGATATTGGTATACCCTTTTTGGATGTGTCTTAATCCAGGAAGTGTTTACTACTTAACTGAGAATGCATGCTCTGGTGTGGCTTAATGATATCCTAATATTTTTATATGGTTTTTAATTATAAAAGTTAGATTTGTTAATAATAACAGCCTGTCTGTCAGATACATTGATATGACTTTATCTGACAGAAAATTAGTCCCTGGGAAGAGAGCTGTTTTGCCTGTGTTAATTTGAAGTTAGCATGTGTTCCTCCCGTTTCTTCAGGATAATGAAGAAACAGTGTTTGCAACCCCCCCCTTTTTTTTTAAAGATATGCAAACAGCCCTGCAACTAATACCAAAAGTCATAGCAGAAACAACTCTTACTTCTTATTGTAATGATAATGGGAGGGGTGTTGGAGGGAGGATGTTGGGGCAAGGAAGACTGTTCTGTAAGGAAAATTCATTTGTGTTTAAAACAGAGGTGTTGTTTCAGCTTGTGACTCTTATCCTCATCACCAAAGCTTTTTTTTTTCAGTATGTAGGTTAGTTATTGATAAAGACATTTGGGAAGTTTAAATCCTGATCAGCAGCTCTTTGGAAGGAAAAAATGGCAATGAAAGTGAAAATTAAAAAAGGCTTAAATAAAGTTTAAAAAGCCATAACTTAAAACCTAAATTGAGATAAAAAAACTAATCTAGCCTAAGTCCTTAATGACTGTATTTGCATGTTTTTTCAGTGCTGAAGTCCCACTCAGGCAGTTGGTTCAGAGCTGGGACATCACCAGAAATCGGTACTTTGGTTTGGACAAGTCCAAACCTACCCTGTAACTTTTCCTTTTAAACAGACCTGCAAAAGGATGGTTGTTCTCTCTCAGACACGAATCATTGCTTCCTCAAAAAGGAGCTTTGAGATGAGCAAGAGACATCATCCATATATTTTTTTTCTGTTTTTTTTTCTTTTGTTTTTCTGTCTGTGTTTCCAGCAACGTCAGTTGATTACAGTTCCTTTGCAGACAGATGCAACAGCTGGATAGAGCTCATTAAACTGAAAGCTCAGACCATAAGGCGCGGATCAATTAAGACAAGTAGGCGGCTGTTTCTACCACGTTCTGATAATCTGAGACATATCTCTGATTTCCCAGTGGTGACTTAGTGGAGTGCCCTGCCCAGCAGTAGCATTGCAGATCACATGTAGACTGAATTCCTGAGTGTGAAAACTGCCGACATTGTTCTGTAAGCTCACGTAGGGTTGATGAACCAGTAGCATAAAAAGCAAAATAAAGTCTTGCTGTAATTAGTTCTCTATACATGTGTACGCCTACTAATTGTATAACATCCACTGCATGGATGTAGGTGTATGTATGATCTTGGAAAATTGGGGGTGAGAAACAGGAAGCAATCACCAAGGGGACAGTCAAGGCAATGGTCACTAAATTAGCAAGTGGTGAGTTGGTTTTTAGTAGTTCTTTGGCCACAGGTCTGACTATCTTGCTTAAATTAGCAGAGATTAATACCTGTTTTAATGGAAAATGCTGCACTGGAGAAACACAACAACTTTCACACTTCCTATGTATAATTTGTTCCTCCAGCAGAATACATGTTTCAAAATGTTGGCACTTTTTTCTTTACCTTCACATTATAACTGATTGTTGTATGTGCAGCTGCTCGCCTCAATGTTTTCCTTTTGCAGGAATGCCACTCTTCCAAATAAATGCCATTTCAGCTTCTTGTCTCCTTTTGCATGCTTTGCATGATGATTTCCTTTCTCACGTATATGGCTGAGCATCACAGGCAGCTGAATGTTGTCACCAAGCTATTTGGAAAACCATAAAGAAGAGTTTTTGTGTTTTGAGGAACAATGATGGATCTTGATAGTTATTTTCTCCTGTTTTTTTCCCATTTTTCAGCTACTTCCCTTGAAAAAGCAAGTCCATTGGCTGAGGGATACTTACGGCATCGTTCTGTCCCGTCATGCACCAATTCCACTGTCTCCGTTGTTAAGATGACACCTCTTTCCTTTCTCCCTGGGGCGAAAATAACCAAATATCTTGGGATAATCAATATGTTTTTTATACGAGAAACCACTTCTTTGCGTGAGGTGAGCTGTGTGGCAGGGATTCATTTTATGTCAGGGAATAATTCTTTGTTAATTGTAAGAATCAGATGTTTGAGCTGAGGCGTGGCACAGCCAGGGAGGAATTTGTGTCACTTGTGGGAAGGTGCTGAGTGTGGAGCAAGTTCCATTTTACTGCCCTTGTCATGGAGCACAAAAAGCTGTTTTGTGTTTGGCACTGTTAGGAAGGGGTTACTTAACAATTGCCATTGCTGTGGAATTGGATAGAACATGAAACCAGTGAGTTCTTAAACAGAACTCTATGAAAAAAATGGGTCTTTGACCAACAATGGTAGAAGTTGGGATCATTTGAACCCAAATTAAATGCTAAAGAAAAAAATAAGTTATCAATTTTTTTCTTATTTAGCAAGCTCAGTGATGAACTTTCACGGTGTATTTGGATTTTAAAATTCTTCGGTTAATATAACATTGCCCATGTCATAAATAGTGTTATGCTAATTTTAAACATTACATTCTGTGCATTTTCTGTAACAAAACTTTGTGTGATGAGCATCAAAAATTACACCATGGAGTCCATGACCACACAGCTTAGAGGTGATGTTCAAACCATGATCTCCAGTCTGCATCTGGAAAACAGATAATCCTCTGAGCATGCCAAAATGCAAGCCATGTTCCTTATAATTTTCCTGTCCTTTTGGGAAGGAGCTGCGTCTTTGCTTTTGGCCACAGAAATAGAGTGTACCTCTTGGCTGGTTTGTCAGTGCTGAAGAGTGCTGTTTTCTCCTAATTACACATTGCTAAAATTAGAGCAGGCATTAATAAAAATGATCAGGATTCCTGAAAATGGGCTGTGAGCTCTCGAGAGAAACTTGGATCAGACAAACATTTTGACTGCATCTTGCAAGTTACTTTTAACTTTCCCTTTTAGCTTGAGAAATCCATGTGTGAAAAGGACCGTGTTTTCAAAAGGATGTCAGAGCAGGGAAATGGTCACAGGACATTTCTGTACTAAGTGCAGATTCTGTAGGTACGAATTCAGTAGCTGATAAGCTTTGGTATCTGTGATAGCAGATCCCAGCAAGGATATGTCACTCAAGTGTTTGATTCAGCTCCTCCATGAAGCTGGAATGTTGCACAGTCCCTGGGATGCTGTCACTGTGCTCTTTCCAGCACCCAGGGGAGCTAATTTAACTTATTTCAGCTTCCTAGGCTGAGTCACAAGCTACTCTTACTACAGGATTGCCTTGAGTTATAATGGAGTCAAAGTGGTCATTATATTCGACTCCAGCAATGTGGTTCAGATCCTACAAGAAAGTAATTATAAGCATTTGTGTTCGTATTGTTTTGCTTGTGGTAGTGCTGAAATAGACACCAGAATAAAAAATTAATGATAATTTCAAGTCAGATTAATCTATTGTTCTTAGGCTTTGCTGTTTACAGGTGGGTGTTTACAATCGTTTTGTTACCTGTTGTCATCCAGTGTTGTATTAGGTTTATAGTGCATTTTTTTTCCCTATCAGTTGCTGTACCTTTAAAAGACTTGGACAAAATCAAAATTCCATGAGAATTATGAACTTGTATTGAATTTTGATTTCTTGCTGCAGTTGACTTCATTCCTGCTTTATGCTGGGTTTGATAAAAATATACCTGTCCTTTTCGTTTGTAAATTTTGATCCAATATATGTTTTTTTATGCCTTTATGAGTCTGTTCAGGGTACATTATGCTTTTAGGAATGAGCACAGCCCTTAGAAATTCAGCTTAGTTCAATCTCTTCTTCTACCTGCCTCTTCCATTTCTTCCAGTGGCACACACACACAGAGACATGTAGGAAGTCTACTGGTCTTGCCTTTCACTTGAATTTTGAAATTTTACATGTATTTTGAACCAACTGTGAGCTCTGTTTTGATCAGTTTCTTTTCTCAGCATTTTCTGTGGATTTTTATTTCTTTGGTTGGTTGCCTGGTTTGTGTGCAATAGGTTTTTCCCCACAATGTACTTGCTCACATTCTTTCATGAGGATTTTCTAGGAAAATCCATACTTGGTTGTTTTCCTTCTCCTTTTTCCTTAATTCTTTGAAGAATTAATTTAAATTCTTCAGTTTCACACCAAAGAAGTAAAAATGCCCCACAAGCACCATCAAGTCAAAAAAATCAATGAAATGAGATGGTAAGAAGTTCCCTTGGGCTTCAAAGGGGAAAATAAAAAAATAAATAGCTTGAATAGCTCAAGTCTCTGCTCTGTCCCTTGCTTATTTTTTATTTTGAGGGATCATTTCTTTAGTGAGTTTTGAGAACTAATGACAGTCATTAACATACATGAAGTCACAGTAATCAAAGATAATGGTCACTCCTTACTGGGAATCTCCAAGTATTTCATAGAACCATAGAATGGTTTGGATTGGAAGGGACCTTAAAGACCCTCTTGTTCCATCCCCCTGCCATGGGCAGGGACACCTTCCACTGTCCCAGGCTGCTCCAAGCCCCGTCCATGGCCTTGGACACTTCCAGGGATCCAGGGGAAGCCACAGCTTCTCTGGATGGGCAACCTGTGCCAGGGCCTCACCACTCTCACAGGGAAGAATTCCTTCCCAATATCCAATCTATACCTGTCAGTTTGAAGTTATTCCCCCTTGTCCTGTCACTCCAGGCCCCTGTAAATGGTCTCTCTCCATCTGATTTGTGACCCATTAAACAGTGAATGGCTTTTAAGTTCTCCACACCATTTAGGATTCACTAAATTATTCAGCTGATAAATATGTAAGAGAAGCACTCAGCATCTTGTAGCTAGACCCAATATAACATGTATATTTTTTCCATTCTAGGAGGGTGGTGTCAGTGGTTTCCTCCATGCTTTTATTGCTGAAGTGTTTGCCATGGTGAGAGCTCACGTTGCAGCTCTGGGAGGGAATGCAGTTGTGTCATACATAATGAAGCAGTGTGTTTTCATGGAGAACCCAAACAAAAATCAGGTACATTAAGATGTGAAATAACAAGTGCTCTTGTGGTTAGTATGATACAAATATGCATTTTAATGTCTTTAAAAACCAGCAGTGCTGTAGGGCCATACTTGCACAACATTTCTTGATATCTCGGGATAATGTTTGAAGAATCCAAGAGTGTTCTTGTATTAACACAAAATTATGAGGATGCTTCATAAATACCCAGATGAGTAAAAGAACTGAGCTTCCTAGAATGAAGTAAATTGCAGGAAACAGTTGCACAGTAGTGCAGAACTTCCTCAGTATTTCTGATGTTGCAGTGTAGGATTTCCATCGTAACTCCACGTAAAAATACCTGGAGCTGCTGATGTAAAATGCTCCATTTTGTACATAAAGGGACAAACCGTAATTTGTAAAGACAATAACAGAATATTCAGTAAACTGAATATGTTCAAAACAGTAATGAAAGCAAGTACAGATATCCAGATATTTCATCTGTGGTGGTCTTCCAAGAATCCATCTGCATGTTTGGTAGCACACAAGTGAGCAGATAGAAAAGAAAATGTGGCACAGGTTGCCTCACCGATAAATTCAAATAATTTGTCCTTCTACCAATCTCTGTTGATTTTTCTGTGTAGTTATATCTAGCAGATATAAGTAAACATAAAATATATTATTGTTTAACGTTTGGTAACTGGGTATTGTCTTTTCTTCCAGGCTCAGTGTTTGATAAATGTCAGTGGTGATGCCGTCATCTTTGTCCGTGAATCTGAGCTAGAAATGCTGCCAGTGCAGCCTTCTACAACTGCTCCTCAGCCCACAAGTTCTGCAGGAGATGTCACAACGTGAAGGCAGAACAAGTGAAGTAGTCTGTGCTAAATATAAAGATTATTTAAAATGTCGGAATGTTTAGGTTTGCATCTTCAAAGTCAGTATCTCTCCATGACATTCATAGCCAAAATCCAAGACAATCACTTTGTTGTTGTTGTTGTCATATAACTTACGTAAGTCAGAGCAGTGAACTGGCAGGTGTGCTCTGGTTCTTTTGTTACTATTCCTGGCCTCTGTGAAACCAGGCAGCAGGTGAAGCACTGGTAGGAGAACATGGATTAGAATAGCAGGCATCACATGGAACTGTGAAAGGAAGGAAAAATCCTGTTGCATTTTTGAGCTCTTCAGTGGGACCATGATGACTTGTCATTCAGAACCATTTCTGAGTTTGAGTGTTGTCAGAGCTGATTCTCAGCTCAGGTCAGGGTGGGAGGGAGGTGACTGAGAAGTTTGTGTTAGAAACCTTTGATGAAGAAGGGAGAGATTTGTGTGCAGGCCAAGAAAACACAGGCTGGACTCTGAAATTCCCTTACATCCTAGAGTGTGAAGAAGAAAAGGCAATACCAAAAACTTAAAAGTTTGAATTTCTGCACATTAAAAGTATTTTTTGTTGTTTTGTTGTTGTTTTTATATTTGGGGGGCGGGGGGTGTTACTTCTTGTTTTTTTCAATTGTCTTTTAAAAGCTGCCGCACCACAATGCTGTGATCCTGGGCATCCCTGTGGTGGGGAAAAAAAAAACAGAACACAACAAAAAGTTCCAGGGTGTGTCTGGAGCTATTACAAGATGTTCACTTCAGCACTGAGAAAGCATGTCTTTTTGTTATTTAGGAATTTGTGAAAGAATTGTCCTGAGGTTCATTTTCTTAAAGGCAGGATCTGTTTCAAGGATGACATAAACAGTCCCCAAAAATCAGTTGTGCAGAGGTTATTCTGCAGCCTACTTCCTGTTTAAATGCCTGTCTAATTGGAGATTGATGTATGCGTGTTCCTGCAGGTTGCTTTTGTGTTTGTGGTTTTGTTTGGGGTTTTTTGTGGTTTTTGTTCTTTCCCAGTGCTGTAGCTGGGAAATAAGGGTACTGCAAAGACAGGAAATGTGTCATTTCCAGTAAATGTCTGAAAGGTGGTGATACTCTATTGTAAAAAACAAAAAGCAAACTTTGGTTTGAAGATGCATTCTTACTTACTTCTGACAATATTGTATATGGAACTTGAACAAAGATGTAAACTTGAATGTAAATATTATGTTTAGTGTTGAAATGAAGCAATGGCACGATTATTTGTTAAAACTGATTATTTCATTGTAAATGAGCATGAAAATCATTCTTGCACAATAAATCTCTTTATAAAATTCACTGTCTTAATATATGTGCATTAGGTAAATGTGTAAGCTGGATGTACTAAAGATGTCCCACCCCCGTTCTCCTCAGAGGAGTATTTTTTGTATAGAATGTTACAACCTCATCTGTATCCTGGGCTGAGATTTGTGTCCTGGGCTGCATCCAAAGCCCTGTGGGCAGCAGGGGAGGGAGTGATTCTGCCCCTCTGCCCCATCTGGTGACACCTGCAGAGCTGCATCCAGCCCTGGGGTCCTAGCACAGGAAGGACATGGAGCTGCTGGAGTGAATCCAGAGGAGGCACCAAGATGATCAGAGGGCTGGAACACCTCTGCTGTGAGGAAAGGCTGAGAGAATTGGGATTGTTCAGCCTGGAGAAGCTTCGGGGTGACCTCATGGTGGCCTTCCAGTGCCTGAAGAGAGCCTACAAGAAAGAGGGGAGTGACTATTTATGAGGGCCTGGAGTGACAGGACAAGGGGGAATGGCTTCACTCTGACAGAGAGTAGGTTTAGATTGGATATTAGAAAGAAATTCCTCCCTGTGAGGGTGGTGAGGCCCTGGCACAGGGTGCCCAGAGAAGCTGTGGATACCCCATCCCTGGAAGAGTTCAAGGCCAGATTGGATGAGGCTGGGAGCACCCTGGTCTAGTGGAAGGTGTCCACTCCCAACATGCACCCAACAACCCCTGAACCCCCTCCTCAATACCGCCCCTCTCCTTCCAACAGATGAACTTCTAAGGTCTGTTCCAACCCAAACCATTCTATGATCTTACAATTCTGATATTTTGGGAGTTAATTATCCTTTATATTTGAAGTGTTTGAATTTGATCCTTACCAGAACACATCACTAACACAGGTAATCATCTTGCTAAATTCTGTAGCTGTTGCAACCAAAGCTGCCATGAATTAATTTGCCTGTCAGTAGTTGCAGCTCTTTTGATTATTTTGCAAGGCAAATCTTGTTCCCCTTTGAAGCTAATGGCAGAATGCAAATAACTTCAAAAGGTCTTGGATCTGGCACAGAAAGTTGTTTCCAGTGTAAGTATTCAGCATGAAATATCTGAAGTAGCACAGTAAAGTAGCTGGTTTTGATTATTTTTCCCTTTTGGGGGGTGGTAGTTGCTTCTATGGAAGCATTAATGCCATCTTCTCATTTCTAGCTGTTTAAATGTCACAGCTTCCTCTAGTGTGTTTCTTTAGACATAGAGCAGCTTTCTCATCTAGAAATTTTAATTCTTCTCCAATTATTATTCCAGAAGTGACAGACATGGTTTTTAACTGTTACTAATTGGGATTTAACTTTTCCTAATTGGTCCAGCTGAATAAATGTAACGTGTAGAAAGGTGTACCCTTGAGTTTCATTGTCTATTTTTTTCTTTCCTGTATAAAAAAAGGCTTAAGTAGGTCACATCTGGAGAACAAAGAAGAGCCTCTGCAGATGATGCTGGTGCTGCTTGGTGGTTCTTTCCACACCTTGCTCTAACCACCTCTA
Organism: Pachycephala philippinensis; assembly: GCA_013397055.1. Lineage (NCBI taxonomy): Eukaryota > Metazoa > Chordata > Aves > Passeriformes > Pachycephala > Pachycephala philippinensis. The sequence continues at coordinate 14,479 of VWZT01015830.1, forward strand.
TTTTAGGAGCTGTGTAGTTCTTGCTAAGCTTGGAGGTGGGCAGGAATGAAATTGAAGGGAATTGTTGGCTTCATGTTGCAGTCCAATGAGTTGTGCTTTAGGAATGAATCTTCTGGAATAACCATTTTCTCAACTAAAAGCTTGTTTTCAGAGCTGGTTGGAAAGTCCTCAGTTTGCTTTTTTTTTTCCCCCCCATGTTAACCTTTGAGTTTGTGAATTCTGATGTGCACATGTGAAAGGTGCAAAGTGAGAGCACATCTCCCCTAGTGAATGATGTGGGGTTGATTGTTCCCCTCTTCCCCAAGTGGAACCAAATTTTTTGCTTGGTGTTCAGTTGGAATCAAAATTTCCTTGGAAATGAATCCTGAGGGTCTGGTTCACTTTTGTCAGACTGGAAGGCAGCCCTGCACCTAAAGACTTGCTGGGAGGCAGATACATGAAAAGAGGAGCAGGATAGATGCAGGGAATTACAAACAGTTGCAGAGTGAGACAGCAGTGACTGTGAGGTTTATGGAGAGTTCTCAGTTCCCTTTAGGTGTTCATATATGGATGCATGGAAATTTTGATGACTGATCTGAGTAACAATTTTTTTTTTTTTTTTCAAGGAACAACTGTGCTGCTGTGGCATCTGCAGGATCCAAAAGTTTCCAGTGGCAGGAAAGGACTCTCAGGGTCTTCCCTGGGCTCTCTTCCATGCACAAGCTGGCTTTCTTCCCAGGTGTTTGAGAAGTCAGGTGCATAAACCCTTCATGGTGTGCGAGCAAGCCAGGCTCCTGCTCCTCATTGTACAAATGTTACCCACCAGGTAACACTTCCCATGAGTGACAACTCCAGTGTTTCACAAAATGGCTTAGTGGCATTTCTCCATTTCACAGCTACATTAACTGAGATGGAGAGGGGAGAATCAATGTGCCAAGGATGTATTGGGGGCTGGGGGAGAAGCTAGTCTTGCTCCACGCATTGAAACAACATCCTTGTGAGTAGTCTGACAAATGACAATCAGCCAAACACAGATCTGTGTGGTGCTGGGTCTGCTGTCGTTGCACCTATGTCATGAACACATCTGAAAAACAGTCTGCACCAATACAGCTGGAGTTAATGATGTACTACTAATAATCATTTACTGTGTGTATCAGTCAATGGGCAAATTGCTGAGTGAAAGGCGGAGTCTGAATTTTTTTGTTTAATTTTTGGAAATGGGAATAATATCTCAATTCATTTGCACGTTTTTTAGCATAAACATGCACACTCTTATTACATGACACACATTTATTTTTGTTGCAAAAACATTTTCATTAATGTGTACAGATATTTCTCAAATTGTTCTCTGGCATCATGTCCAAAAAAACTCTGCAGTTGCTAAAATGAGGGGACTGAAGGCACCTAAAGCCTCAGAACAGTCAGAATTAGTGAAAAAAATGCAAAGGATAGAAGTGTGTATGGCTGGAATGAAGAGGGGAAACACCCAAGTGCTGATACAACTTCTGAGTAGTGACATCTGAGCTGTAAATCTTCAAACACCTAGAACAGACTGGAAAATTATGATTTTGGGGATTAAGGAAACTTCTGAAAATTAATTCTTAGTCTTAGATGGATGAAGCACTAAAATACTCTCAAAATCTATTTTCTTCGTTAGCTTTACAGTTTATCAAGGCAGGGGATTCTGCCCCTCTGCTGCCCTCTGGTGAGACCTCACCTTCAGAGCTGCATCCAGCCCTGGGGGCCCAGCACGGGAAGGACATGGAGCTGCTGGAGCAAGTGCAGAGGAGGGACACCAAGGTGATCAGAGCGCTGGAACAGCTCTGCTGGGAGAATTGGGATTGTTCAGCCTGGAGAAGAGGTGGCTTGGAGGTGACCTCGTTGTGGCCTTGCAGTACCTGAAGGGAGCCTACAAGATGGAGAGGGGCTATTTCCAAGGGCCTGGAGAGACAGGACAAGGAGGAATGGCTTCAAACTGACAGAGAGTAAGTTTAGATTACATATTGGGAAGGAATTCTTCCCTGGGAGGGTAATGAGGCCCTGGCACAGGGTGCCCAGAGAAGTTATGGATGCCCCATCCCTGGAAGTGGTGAAGGCCAGGTTGGATGGGGCTGGGAGCACCCTGGGATAGTGGGAGATGTCCCTGCCCATGGCAGAGGGGGCGGAACTGAATGATGTTAAAAGTCTTTTCCAGCCCAAGCCATTCCGTGATTCTGTCAAACATATTTGTGCTGTTTCTGGATGTACACAATCATGAACATAAATGAGCAGTGCAAACATATTTATGCTGTGGGAATTCCTAACTAAACATGCAAACATGTGCATCTGATTTCATGGGGTTTTAACTGTTGAAAAATTCTAGTTAATTCTTGGAGGTGACCCAGCAAAAAGTTGAGAGGCACAACTGGATGGCTTGCAGAGAAACAAGGACAAAACCTGCTGCTCCTGAAGACCAGGTTACAGAATTGAAGACACTTGAAATCAAACTTTGGTCTGATATAGAGGTAACATGGAAGCCAATAAAACAGTGAGTCACTGATATCACGGTAATTATGTTATTTTTGAAATATTTAAACTTATGCTTGGGTTAATTCCTATCCTATGAGAAAATTAAGTGAATTGGTTAGGACACTGCTGTACAGTGCTCAAATGCCCCTAAGTTAACGATCAGGGGAAAGAAAATCTTAAGAGACACAAAGAAAATCAACTTAAACCCTGAAAGCTCCCCATTTTTTTTCCACATTGTGGGAAATGTTTCAGTTCCCTGTGAAATTAGGTAATACACTTGGTAGAAGTTGGTCTAAAAGATCCCTTTTTATTAGAAGGGATGATGGGTAGTCAGCTCCGAAACATCTTGTTGAGTTTCTCTAGGTTTAATATGATCTTCCTATGGTTTTATAAGAGTATTTTAGAGCTACTGAATCATTTGAGTTGTGAGTAATTAGCCCCTCTGGAAATCTGACTCCTGGGGGCATCTCATGTTGAATAATCATAAAATGAATCACTGGAATTAGGCATGGCAGTATTTTGAACTCATCACCCAAAAAATTGGAGACACTGTTTGGACATACACTGACTGAAAACCCAAAGGAATCTGCTCCTGCGATCTGTGTCGTGCAGGAAAAAACCCAGTATTTGAATTAATCTAGATGGCACCCAAGGCAGAACAGCAAAGGCTATAGCTAAATCCTAGGGCTGAAATTTTGCCTGACTGTAGCCCTTATCCATGCTCCAAACCTAGCAATCGTAAAGCCTCTGACCCCAGTGACTGAACATCCTTTGTTACATCAGTTTTGTGCTGATGAAAAGCATCACTTGCAGGTTTACCCAGCTGTCCTTCCACATTCATTTCCTCTTCAGCCTCTATTAACAAACTTATCCTCATAAAACTACAATCAGATGCCAACAAAGCTCCCAAATTTCTATCTGAGGAGCTATCTGCTTATTCAGCATTTACAGTTTGGAAAATCTGTGGAAGGAAAAGAAATGCAAGATGTTTGCAAGATGTTTGATGTTTGTAATTATTGTAACTGCAAAACACAGCACATTATTTGTTCCAGTAACAGGTCTCAGCAGCAACAGAGTGTTTGCCTGTCTTCCAGGTCTCAGCTGTGGGAAGTATTTTGACAGCTCAGTCCGCAGTGTGGAACTACATGTGGGCAGAGTTGTGTTTTCTTTTTGCTGCTGAAGAGAGACTTTCAAGTTTGCCACAAATCTCAGGCATGTGAGCACATTTTCCTACTAAAATATGTCTTTACACGCTCCCTCCCTTCTGAGGGAGGGAAGTTGATATCCACATTGGTCCTTACTAGTATCACCGTCTGGAATGTTCCCTCTGCTCCTGGTGGGACACCACAATGGCAATTACAGCTTCCTGTCACAGACCTGTGACAGCTGGGACTGTAAGATACAATTCGAGTCTGAGCCTGGAGCCAGCGAGCCTTTCCCACACCCTTCCATTGCTCAGGCCCCTTTGGATGTAGGGCACTGAGCTTGCCTTAGGCCTTTCCAGGGGTACATTCCACCCATTTCTGGCATCAGCTGCTATAAATCATGACCCCTGGAGTGGGGAGAGCACCCTAGCAGCCCATCATGTTGCAATGAAACCTCCTTGACAGACATTTCCCCTCTTGTCTGGCAAGAGAAAGTAGGTGATGATGTGGGCTGACATCCCTCACAGGCAGCACCCAACCATCACTGCAGGATGTGTGAGACCTCCAGTTAACACTCATGAACTAGAAACAGAAGCCAAATCTAAACCCAGTTCAAACCTAGAAGAAGTTGAAGGCAAGCATCTGGAGAATCCAGGGTCAGCTTAGAGAAATCCACCCTCCATCTCAAATCATGGGCTCTCTGTTCACTTTGAGTGACAGGCTCCTTCTTTTTTATACTCTGCAGAGTCCAGGCAGCTTCAGTTTGAGGATTCACAGATAATGTTTTAATTTCCATTTACCTCTCTGAAGACAAGTCTAGAAAGAGATATCCATGTCTTTCTTTTTCTCTCAATTTGTGATTACAGTGACTAAAATATAGCTTTCACCACAATTTACAGCTTCCTCTTGTCCCGACATGAAGAAGCTTGGTGGTTTCATGTAGTTTGGTTAAATGGCCTACATTTCAAAGCTGTTTCAAAGCACTGCATGGCGCTTCACTATGCATTTTTCCCAACATTTTTTCAGGAATATCATGTCAGTTTGAATCTTCAAGTCTGCAAAAGTCATCATACTATGCAAGTAAGGACTTTATTTTAAGAATTCATTTTTGAATGGCACTCAATAATGTGTTATCTCAATTCAGACTGTGTATTTTACATAGCAACTGTTGGAGTGAGAGCTCCTCTGGACCCAGGCCCAGAGGAAAGCCAAAGCACAGGGATTGAATTAAAACTGAATAAGCTGAAATACATGAAGTCACACCAAAGCGAAATAGAAATGTAGATTTTTAACTTCTAGTAGAAATATATGCTAAGTGCTTTAAACACTGAAAAGCTGTGACAAAAGAGACCTTAAACGCAGTTCTTACTGCAGCAGTGTTACCTTTTCACAGAATTTCTTTACTTTGGACAAAACATAGATGGAACTATACTGTTCACAGTTTTTAGATAGAGTGTTCACATAAACAATAAAAGCTATAGAAACTATAGACACAAATTTGTGTAATACCTGTGTAACCTTTGTGTAAGACTTACGATTGCTAGAATTAGACTAGGATAGGTTGAAAAAAGAAAAATTAAAGTAATGTGTTAATCTTATTGGTTAATTAACAAATACAATCCACACTTCTGTAAGTTTAGAGAAGTTTTTTTACTTGCTGTTTGGCCTGCTGTTGCTGCTGCTGTTACTGCATGGCTTTATCATGTATCCCCTTGAACTCTACCTTCAGAAAACTGTGAGACTATGGAATAAAGAATTTTAGCAAGACAGCAACCTCCTCTGCTCTCTCACCTACAACCGAAAAGGGAGGGTGTCCCATGAGCAAGCTTCAACAAGCAACCTATATTTTGACCCTTCCAGTTCAGCAGAAATCATGTTAATGATGATAGAATTACACCTGCTACCAGGTGACTGATTATTTGCACGTCAAAGATTTTGGTCCTTGCTCCATTTCTGATACACTGGCAATTTTCTGTTACCCTCTTAAAATTTTTTTCTTTGTGCAACAGTGATAAAATATAATAAACTTATGATGTCAAATTTCCCATAAAGTGAATAGGCAGGTTGAAAAGTGTGTTGAGTCTCCAAATAAAAGAGCTTTGTTGATATTTATCTTCCCAACCAGTTTATGTTATCTATTAGACTCTGTCCCACCAGCTGGCTGAATTAATGACTTGTGAAACTTCCCTTCTACGTGACAGACATCACAGTGTGATATTTGTAAGACAAAGGCATCCATCTCCTGGGTCTCTTCTCAATAGAGAAAACTGTTATTTCCCTGCCTTTCAAATGGTTTACAGGACTAATCTCAAAACAGAGTGAAAGCACAGCCCCTCAAATCTTTTCAAAGGGATTCAAATTTGAATAAGTAACTTGAGAAAAATAAGAATGACAAAGGTCCAGAATTAAAGATGTCTGTGTTTCTAGAGTCCATGGTGGGATCACATTATTTGACAACAGCGAAAGAGCTGTTGTGGTCTGAAGTTCAGCAGAGGAATGTGCATGTTGGTCCCTGGTCCTGTATTTCTTGAGTTTTTAGTCATGGTGTTGATGGCGTCTTTGGGCAATAACTGCAAATCCCTGTGGGAGGCTGCTTTCCCTTGGAAACCACACTCAGTCACAGGATATTTCCCTCTTCCTTCACTAGCACTTTGTATTGTCACTCAGCATGAAAAATAATACTCCAGCTGTTTGCAAGTTCATCTGTGTCCTTTGGTGGACAATTTCTGTGCCGAGCCTTGCTTTTATTTTAATTGCATTTGTGAAGAGACAGAATAAATTTTTCATTATTGTTTGTCCATTAACCAAACTTTAAATTGTCTGCCTGGGTCCCAATGAAGTGATGCTGTTTAAATTTGGAGGCCATTAAAAAAATCACGATAATTTTGAAGCACTTCAGTAATATTAGCTGTTGGTGCATCCAGCAGTTTGAATTACAGCTGAATTTCCCTGGAATGTATGTCCCACAGCACTGCACTAGGCTTGAAGGAGTCTCTGTTACAAATCTATCTCAGTCATCAGTCAAATCTTTTCAAGTCTCTGTCTGTTTTCTCTGTTAAATGGAGATAAGGGTAATGACAACTTTCTTCCACAAAAATTTAAAATCACTTCTGAGGCCTACTTAAAAATGCAAGGAAGTCCTGGTTCTTGTTCCAGTATGTTGCTGTATGCATATTGCTGCTGCACACATATGTCAATCAATTTATTTGGAAAGACTGTTATGAGACCAGTATGTAAATTTTGCCTTCAATGTATGGGCTAATGGAAAATCCAGCTAATGCAAACCTGACCACTCAACTCGAGCTCTGCACAGAACTCAGCCCTCCGCACTGGTTCTGTGCCTGAGGTCTCCATCTGGCCAGGCTGTTCCATTTCCCATCACTGAAGCCTTGGCTTTTTGCTCAATTTTAAGTCAGATTTCCATTTTTACTGTGGATGCTGGATCTGGTTTTTGCCCATGATCCTGCACCCTTCAGAGCAATAGCTTATGCTCAGGGTCTGAGTGTTTGCCAGAGGAGGCTCTGACAGCCAGAGTATTTGTGAGGCTTCTTTTTAGATGCTTGTCTGTCCAGGCTTTGAGGGTTTCAGCCACCCTTGCTGAAAGTTGTCTTTAAACACATTTCTGCATCCTCTTTTTTTGCTTCATCCTTTTCTCTATCACCTTTTCCAGGGTGGACAGCTGAACAAATCACATCATCTAGATCTGCTGTTAATTCTCAGCAGCAGAAAGGTCTCCTGATGCCTTACACAAATTCAAGTTTCTCCCTAGTAAGAACTAAGGATCATTTGTTACAAGAAGAAAAGATACAACAACAACATTAACAAGCTTTTTCCTCTCTTCTGCTTTTCTTCTATTCACTTGATTGTGGTCTAGAGGGATTACTTATTGGGAGACCAAATTTATTATGTCCCCCTCTATATCAGATACAACCTTCTCATGAACAGGATTCTTAACCAACACTAAATTATGAATGATGGCTTCCTGACAGCAACTGCTCAAATCGAAACTTCAGCAAATGTCAGACATGAGGTCAGAATCTGTTTCCCAAGGAAAAGGAGCTGCACTTACAAGGGAAGAGCCTGTTTGCTTCAGAGATGTGCTTGTAGTCTCTGTGCATGTGGGTGCGCATGTTCTATTGTGCCTTTTATATGCATTTTATTTCCTTCATAAATGGGGCATTATACAATAGGACTTTCCAGCCACAATATCTTCGGCATGACAGTTCTAATACATAAAGTCATAGAATAGTTTGGGTTGGAAGAGCCTAAAATATCATCCAGTTCCAACCCTCTGCTGTGGGCAGGGACACCTTCCACTATCCAGGTTGCTCAGAGCCCCATCCAACCTGGCCTTGGACGCTTCCAGGGATGGGGCAGCCACAGCTTCTCTGGGCACCCTGTGCCAGGGCCTCACCCCCCTCTCAGTAAAGAATTTCTTCTGTTAATCCAGCCTAATTTTCCCCCTCTTTCAGTCTGAACCCATTCCCCCTTGTCCCACCACTACAGCTCCTGATGAGGAGTCCCTCTTCAGCTTCCTTTTAGGCCTTTTCAGATACTGGAAGGCTGCCATGAGGTCTCCATGCAGCCTTCTCTTCTCTAGGCTGAACAGAACTTAATGGATACTAATCCAGCAAGTCCCTTACCATTCTGAGTAGCTGTTTTTGTGAGAAAACCCCTGAACTTCAGCACAGCTTGCTCCTGTTAACAGTGAGGACAAAGTCATAGAGCTGCACACGTAGGAATTTCACCCAGAATTTCACTGTACTTACTTATCTTCACCTTACTGGTGCTCCTGCCCATCTATCCTGCCCATCCATGTCTTTCATGGGCATTTTCACATGCATTAAAACACACTAAAGAGGCATCTTGAAGCCAGTGCTGTAGAACAGAAATCTGATCTTTATGGCTTCCCTGGAGATACTGTAATAATGTATAGCAGCAACGGTAAAGTTGTCAAAAATTGCCTGTGTTCCTCCATTTTATGAGAAAATCTTCTTTCCATGAGAAACCAAAAAGCAAAGTGCCTGTGGCTAATGCCTCAATATGTGCTTTATCACTTGCTCCTGCATGTTTTCACTCATTCTTGTTCCACCTTTTTACCAGCCAACATCACTGTTTGCATAAAAAGATGTTTTGAAAGTCCTTTCAATGCTGCTAGTGAAAGAGGTTCTCTGTTTTAGAGAATGGGCTCTGTCTTTATCAGTAAATCATTTTCCCCCATTTCATGCTTCATTCTTGTGCATTCTGACTCCTCTCTGCAGCTGGAAGGATGACTGTAGATGTTGTCACAGTAATGATACTATTACAGCATGACAGCTGAGGGGAAAAACATGTGGCAAAACTGTTGATATTTTTTCAGAGGATAACTGGTACAAGCCAGGTAAAAACAGATTAGCTTTTGGACACCATGACTTTGCAGGAATTAATTTGATATTGTAGTTACAATTCTCCCCTCCAATAGGATTATATAAAACTGTCTGTCAAATTAGGGGCTTAAAATGCTTTATCAATGAGAATACACATTTGTGGGTGGTTTCAACAGAGCTGCAGAGTAAATTCTGATAGGGAGACGCATAATGGGAATTTTCCAACAGGGCAACTGTGCATCCATTCATGGAGTTTACAGTGTTTGTGCTGTTCTTACAGAGGGAGATTCAGACACCAGTTTTTAGAACTGTGTCAACAGAAGGAATTCAGAGAAATCAGATTTCACAGGTGACACCTCACAAAGGCTGGTCTACAATGATAGTTCAGACAGGTGATGATTTCTGAATATTTTTGTGTTGTACATTGGGTCAAAAAAAAAGTACCAAAGGAGCACTGGTTATTTATGGCAGTGGGGAATAAGGGCTGGGGTTCCACACAGAATGCCTACTTTTCTTTCAGATTCGTTTTCCCTTGGAAAACAAATCCAATTTTCACATAGACTCTACTAATGGAGCATGAAATACTTGCAGAACAGAGAGCACAGCATATAGCAAGGAATTTCAGTCAGGTGGTAACTGAGTGCATTGGGAAGATAATGGATTTGCCAGGTATATGGCATGGTAACATATTCATCATCTAAAAGGATGCCATACACTGAAAGCTGATTCCAGTGCAACTCCTCTGCTAAATTCTGCAGAACAGAAAGTGTGTGGAATGCTAAAGTGGGGGGAAATTCCCTGTTATTTTGGAAGTGAGAGAGCTGAAAGAGCGCAAAGACGAGGTACAAGGGGGTGCCTGTAGGAGTACACGATATTCCAAATGAAAGCAGGCAAACCCTGGATATTTTCAAGGATGTAATTCTAATCTTCGCGTGTATTTTGGGCTGTGAGCAAGGGAAAGAAGAAAACCTGGATTCTATCGCTTGGGAAAGGTGTTGGCTGAGCGGAATGTCAGCTCCACCCGCAGGGGCAGCGGGGCAATGCAACAGGGAACGGAGGGGATCCTGCTGGTGAATTTTGGAGGGAAACCGGGAAAATCACAGCACGGCGTTTTCCTTCTGATCCGTGAGTAGTCACGCTGTTTCACTGAGAATTTAAAAGGCATTTTATTCCTTTTAGTGACAAGGCTGTCACTTGTTGCTTTTCTCTGTACTGCTTTTTAAAGGCACCTCTCAGGAACAACTTTTTTTTTTTTTTTNTTTTTTTTTTTTTTTTTTTTTTTTTTTTGCTGCTGTGGGAAGACCCTGCCCAGGATAGCTGGCCCTTCTGGCTGGGATCTTACTTGGAACCAAGTAATGGAGGTGAAGTTAAACTCACCATCAATTATCACTAAAATGGAGTTCAACAGAGTAGAATAATGCCTGAATATCCATTTTCTGCTTCGATTTAAAGATATGGATTGTTGATCACATCTCTACATCTTCTCAACAATTGCAAAGTGTCACTGAAGTACTTCGGGCTATTTGTTTGCAAGTAAGAGTAATTTTTGGCAGTTTATTCTTACCTCCTGTTTATTCTCCACCTGCAGCTGTTACTGCCAGCAGAAAGCAATGGTGTGCTGCTCTTCAGGGCTCACTGACAGAGAGAAAGGACAGAGACTGATAATGCTGCCTAGAAACAGATTTGCCTCCAGTGTAACAGACCTGGCTTTGAGCTTGTCCTGGTGTGTCTGTAATTCCCACCTGTGCAAGAGCAGAACAAGGTAGTCTGCAGTGTTTTTCAGTGGGTCTGAAAGGTGTGTCTGGAGGTGCTGAACACAAATGGATGTATTCAGCCTCATAAAAGGCTGAATCTGCCTTTTATGCCAGGGACTAGAGACTGGGCTCTGAAACTAGGATTTGCCTCTGAGATACTGAGAGGACCTGAACATGTTTCCCATGTTTCAGCCTACCTGATTATCACAGAGAAGTGCTTTCTACTGCTGGAGTCACTCTGTTAGCATGAAATGATGACACTGGTGATTTAGGAGGTCTGAGGGCTGTGCATGTGGCACCCTCATCCTGGTGTGCAGATGGATTCCCAATGGGAAGCCTGAGCTGGGCATTGCCATAGGTGTGCAAGGTTCATACTGCTGCTCCTTGGTTTGTGGGTGGCTTCTCTGCCAACTCTGCTTCACTCTGAGTGCTGCAGCAACAACCCCAGAGGGCTGGAACACCCATCAACCACCCCCATTCCACCCGGTGTTATCACCCTCAGTGTGTTCTCCTCAAAGACCCAACCACACTAGTGGGCACAAAAAATCATAGAATATCCTGAATTGGAAGAAACCCAAAAGGATCATCAAAATCCAACTCCTGCTCCTGCTCAGGACAACCCCAAGAATCCCACACTGTGCCTGAGAGTGTTGTCCAAATGCTTCCTGAACTGCGTTAGGGTTGGTACCATAAACACTTCCCTGGGGAGCCTGTTGCAGTGCCCACCACCATGTGGGTGAAGAACCTTTTCCAAATATCCAACCTAAACCTCCCCTGACACAGCTTCATGCCATTACCTCAGGTCTTTTCACTGGTCACCAAGGAGATGAGATCAGTGTTTGCCCCTCTGCCTCCCCTCACAAGGAAGCTGCAGAACAGCTGTGAGGTCTCCCTCCCCTCAATCTCCTCTTCTCCAGGCTGAACAGAACAAGTGCCCTCAGCCGCTCCTCGTAGGACCTGCTGCTTTTGGAATCGGTACTGCTGGCAGTGGCACGCTCTGCTTTTGGGTTTGCCGTGCCCCTGGTTTGCTACGTTCTCCCAAAAGTATCTTAACCCACAGATTTTTCTGTGTACTTTTTGCAGGATGTACTGTGTGCGGGGTGCATTTTGACTGGGCGGGCGCGGTGATCCCCGGGGTTCCTGGCTTGAACCCGGGGCAGATAGAGAGCGCTCGGCGCGGCCCGCGGGGAGTCACGATGCGGGGCGGGAGGACGGGAGGGAGCGTCGGGCAGGGGTCGGTGCCCACCAGGGCGCGCTGGAGACCCGTGCGGCCTTCTGCCGGGGAAGACAGCCAGGCGCCGGCGGCGACGCCCGGAGCGGGACCTCCCTCCCTCTGTTCCTCCCTGCGCTCCGCTCCGCTCCGCTCGGTGCCCGCGGTGAAGCGGGAGCGGGCGTGGCGCCGGAGCGGAGCCCCGCAGCAGCTGGGTCTCTGCTCCCTCCCTCCCCCGGCGGCTGCGGGCCGGGTAGCGGGGCCGGAGCACTCCGCCGCCGGGGCGGGGTGGAAATTTACCGGTCCTCAGCAAGGCAGCTAGCGAGGGGCTCGGCAGGAGGCGGAGGGAGGGCGGGGAGCTGCGAAGCATCATCTGGCGGGGAACGC
>VWZT01015830.1:26912-106822 GCA_013397055.1 Pachycephala philippinensis
CGCGGGCCTGATGCCGGAGCGCGGCCCGGCGCCACGGCGGCGCTGCGGGAGCAGGAGGAGGATGGCGGGGCTGGCGTGGAAGTGGCCGCGCACCCGCCTGCCCGTGGGCGCCAGCGCCCTGGGCGTCTTCGTCCTCTGCTGGCTCTACGTGTTCCCCGTGTACCGGCTGCCCGACGAGAAGGAAATCGTGCAGGGGGTGCTGCTGCATCAGGGCAAGGCGTGGAGGAGGAACCAGACTGCGGTCGCCCTGTTCAGGTACCGCCGTGCGCGGCCCAAGGGCAGCGGGGACGGGCAGCCGGGGACGAGCAGCCGGGGACGAGCAGCCGCGCGAATCCGCGGCCCGGAGCCCACCCCGCCGAGCCCCAAACTTTATTCTTTCTTCCCCGACCCTTTGTTTGTTCCCAGCGGGCAGCAGGCAGGCAGGGCCCTTTCTGCCTAGCAAAACTTTTTTGGGGGTGGCTCCGTTCGCTGCCGGGAGGAGAAGGGGCTCGGCGCGGGGGATGGAGGCTTATCCTCGCAGGGATACCTTTCCAAGGAGGATGAGGTTTCCGCAGGCGGGATTGCGGCGGTTGCCCGCACAATGGGATGCTTCTCGCTTCCCGGATATCAGTGGCACCGCAGTCCTTGTGGCTGCTAACAAAGCCCGGGGCTGCCAGCCCGGCTTCCCTCGGTGCTGGGGACTGCCAGCTTGCTGCCAGGAGAAAGCCCAGCTTGTGGAGCTCCCCGGGATGCGCAAGGGAAGGTTTGCGTGGATGTGCATTCGTGTCAGCATGCCCGTTCTGAGCAGCACTTGGGAAGCTCCGCGCTGCTCCTTGACTCTATGCGGTTTATTATAGAGGCCACGTGAAAAGGCACCTTTTTTCTCCTCTTTGCTTTTGACGTGGCTGGGAAATGGCGATAATCTTTGGGGCCCATTTCACCTTGCCCAGCTGCACAGGAGAGGAGGGATGTTGCAGCCAGGCTACCACAGCTGAGAGCGGTGGAGAACCGACAGGGTCCCTGCAGCGGGAAGGACTTCTTTTAATCACTCCGCTTTAAAAGCGTGTGCAGTGGAGATGTGCATCCCCTGAAAAATTTCTCACATGTTTGGGTAAAATACAGGGAATTGGAAGAGAGGCAGATTTCCCTCCCTTTCCCGGAGAGAAGCTGTTTTTTTTTTCTCTCTGTCCTCCAAGTAGCAAATTAAAGATCAGAGTGAGTGGTAATCAAACTGCTTCCAGAAAAACCCTCTTTAGTAAAATGAATCAGATACAAAATTCAAGGGACTTATTTTCCCTTTTAAAAATATTTTTGTTTGGTTTTAAGTGGCGTACAGTTTTATTTGAAGTTTTGCAGTATTTTCTGAATGTATTTGCCTTTGTCATGAACTGGAGCTGATGTGGTCGCTTAATATCTTGGGATAACAGAAACTTTACAGTTCTTGAAAGGCACATTCTTCCATTATCATCCCCAAAGCCTGCAGGAAATCTGAGCAATGACAGGTGATAAGCAGGTGTGTGTTATTATTATCTCATTAGGCAGGCCTGGAGGAAGTCCTCCCTTTAATACAGAACTAGTAATAAGGTACAGGTGCAGGATCCCTCTCCTAAAGCACTTAACTAATATTAGAAGCTGATCTTCTTGATCTTCTAACACTATGTTGATCACTATGTTGATCGTCTTGAATATTAATTGATCTTGATCCTGTGCACCATAGATCCCCATTTTTGGAGGTAGATGAATCCAACTTTTTAAAAAATTACCCCACAGGTTATGTAGGAAAGAGTTTGGTTTATTAGTTGTCATGTTTGTAAACCAAATGTTGTTTAAAGATTGGTAGTGCTGCTGCAGTTTCAGTTTACAAAACAGTTTTAGACCATTTCCACCACATGGTTTAGTAACAAAAACTCTGTGTGACTTATCAGCTATTCCACTTGCCCATATGTTTTCCTACTCTCTAAGCATAGTGATTATCTCAGAGATGCTATTGAAGAGAGTCTCATGCAATAAAAGGAGCTGTTGTTTCTTGTCTGTGTCTCTTGAGTTGGTGCAGCACTAAATACAATGAGCTTTAAATCAATCTGCTTCAAAAATAAAGTTTTTAAGATAAATTGTATGCTGGAGATATGTAGTGAGTATAGTAAACTATATTATTCCAGCAGTTGTGATGTACAAGTCTATTTTTGCTGCTTAAATTTGCTCTTCTTCATGATAGAAGGTTTTGAATTTGAAGCCCATGTCAGGCAAGCTGCTGTATATTTGAGGTTAACAGAAACTCTTTGCTCTGGTCCTGCTGTCCTTAAGCAAGCTTGCTGTAAAAACTCCAAATTTCACTTTTTGCTGGAAAATTCCAGTGAATGTCAGTCTCTGAATGGGAAAGGAGGGATAGAGCTTCACAGAAAACCTGCGTGTGAACTTTCAAGTAATATGGCTTTCCATAATACTCTAATATTAAGTGTGCTTTAATGTATTATTAATAAAATATTATTCAAGAACAGTGTTAATTGCTGTTCTCCTTAGCCCTCCTGCCACGTTCTGGTTAACAAACAGTTTTGGTTTTGCTCAGTTTGAAGCATAATTGTAATTCATCTGTGCTAAAAATCCATATGCAAATATTCATAGTACTGCTTTGTATAATACAGTGGCATTTGTGGTATTGTATAGCCAGGTTCTTGCTACACAGAGCAAACACCTGATAGGTTTGGAACTTTCTCCTCAATAAACTCACTGGACTCCTATTGCTGAAGTAGATGTTGGGTAATTAACTTGATGAAATCATACTTTTCAAACCTCAGAAAGCCTATCCCCCGTTTGCCTTCTGTACCTGGATCAAGGACAACTTCACTAATTGACTTAGCAGGGTCAACAAAACCATCTGGGTAATTTGGGGTAGTTTGGGTTGAACCTTGGCAACCAAGTTCTGGTAGCTCCTCAGTCTCCACTGCTGCTTCCTTCTCCTCTCTGTACAGCAGCCAGAAACCTTATGGAAAGATCTGACCCCTGTAAACCCTTGCTTATGCAAGAACCCAGACTGGCCTGATTATTGTGGAATGATTTGATGGGAGTTTTGTGTTTGAATGAGGATTTCCAGAACTGGCTTTCAAATATAAATACCTGTAAAAAATAACCATGGATTCCTTTAAATTTCAAGACACTAGTGGTTCAGGGTAGTCAAACTGTGAAAGCATCTCCTGTCTGAAAAATGCTGAATATTCTGTCAGATGGTAAAACTGCTTGATTTTGAAGTGCAAAGTGGTCAAAATAGGAGTAAGATAGCCATTAGTGGCTCTAATGGTGGATGTGTCTAGTCTGCCTACAATATAATGGCTTGGTGGTTAATATTATTGAGCCCTAACTGTTTTCAGATTGCTTAGAGGTTTTTTTAGGGCCTAGTGCTGCTGAGATTATTTACGCAGAAATGTTTTTAACTGTTGTCTGTTATTTGCTAAAGTAAATGACATACAGTAATACCTTTAAGATGGTTTTATTTAAAATACAATTCATTAAAGGCAGAACTGCATCTTTTTATCTGCCTTACAAGCTCCGTACAACCACAGATCCCAAGCACTGTGTGTTTACATGACACTTCTTTCATTGGTTTGTAGGGTGGACCTCCTCTAGGGACTGAATATGCTTGTGGGGGCAGTGGGTTTTGGCCTGTCAGGAGTCCCACTGGAGGGGCTGGATGATGATTAGTGTCTTAAACGTTCTTCAGGAGGAGATGGGACAATCCCTGCAAGGCAACAGAAAGGCTTCCCTTGAGATTTAGCTTGTGTTCTTGCTTCTGCTGCTGCAGTTTTGGTGATGCTGAAAGGTGACCTGATTAAACTGGTGGCAGATGTCCCCTGTGAATTCACTGTTCATGACCTGACTCCAATCCAGAGCATCTGCTACAATTTGTCTTTGCTCTCCAGTGATGTCCCCTCTGACATGGCCAAACTGGCTATGCTCACGTTGGCCAGTGGCTTCTCCACTCCTTTCCATCAGATTTGTCCTCTTGTCCATTTTCCATGGACAGAGCAAAGAAGCTCCTGCCCTGAAATCACACAGCAGGGTCGGTGGCTGAACTGGACAGAATATCCAGACTCTGGTGTTTGCAGTGTAAATGTGAAAAGACTGTGAAGCCTCTCCTACTGTTGGCTTTGCGTGCCTTGCAAAAATCCTGCTCTGTTCCCAGTGTGCCAGAGGGGCTTTCTCCACTGCAACTTCCTCTGTCAGCTGCTCTCTGCCAGCTGTTCCTGTCTGTACCTGGAGTGCAGTCACACGAGGAGCATCCCCCTGTGCACATCATGGTTCATTCTGGATTGCCTTAACACGGAACTAGAATTCCAGGTCACTTCCCCGGCTGGGTAAGACAGATGCTATTGCCAAGTCAGCAAGGTTTTCCTTAGTTCAGATGGCTTTTTTTTTCCTTCTCTTTTTATGTTGGCACTGCAAATTACATGAGTGTTAGGATCCTCACTGTGCTATTTCAAGGCAAATCTGAGATTACACTCTGGTTGACTTCAGATAAGAGTTTGACCCTTCTTAAACAGTTTCATCAGATACAGAATTATTCGTGCTTTCATTAGACACATGTGAAGGATGGAGTTCGGAGTAGACCTGGGAGATGCTGGATTAGGTTAGTTCTGCCTCTGTGGCCCAAGAAGCCCTGCCCTGAAGCTAATGGATATGCCCCCATGTTGAGCCAAATCCAGTTCATTTTTCTGTCCTGAGTAGGTGTTGCTACTGCCTGGCTGTGTTTTCATCAGCATTTTACTTGATTTTGTTGTTGCTGTTGTATTTACTTCATTGGTGATAAATGGAGTATTTGTAATTTGTGGCTTCCAGCTGAGATGAAAAGTTGTTTTGGTGAACAAGTACGATTTTGAAGAGCAGGTTAAAGGTGAGAGGAAAGAAACGTTCTTATTCCATGTTATTATTTGGAGGCTGTGATGAAGAAAGGAAGCTGTAGAGAGGTTTGGCTCCATATCTTCAAGGTGGATACCTGAACGACATGAAAACAATGAGAATTAGTTATCTGAGTTAGCTCACAGTGTCTTTGCAGATGGGAGCTGTGCTGGCAAGATGGGAATTGATTTAAATTCCTGAGTTCCAGCTCCTGCTCTCATCCTTCCTTGACCCTAAGTAGCATTTTCTTACAGACTTTGATTCGCAGTCCTAATGAAACAGACTGTTGAGATCCGTAGTATCTCGCAAAGTGTCGGATTGCTGCTTTCCTTTGGATTGTAAAAACCTCAATCTGCCAGTATTTATGGGAGGATGTAGCCAGCTCCCTGAGGCTCTTTTCCTGTTAGCTGCGAGCAGCTGAAGGCCCACAGCCAGGCACTGGGGAACAGGAGGAACAGAGACTTTGTTGGAATTTAGGTTACCCAGCTGGGGCCCCGAAAGTCTGATATGTACATACCCAGACACTGCTGGATATATGCATTTTCCCATCTATGTTTTCCCTTTCTTTGCTGTATAGTGGATGGAATGGACACTGAATCATCCATACAATGTAGCAACGAGTGATATATTCCTCTAGTTGTAATTTTCAGCCAAGAGTGTTATTCCCATTTGACGTGTGTTCAATGACATATATGAAAATTCCCATTTTGAGGCTAGTCCTTAGTGGGAAAATGAATTGTCTTTTTCCCTTTAGAATTTGTCTTTTCTCAGTGTGGATGAACCTCACTGAAATGAGGAAGTTGTTTGGACTGCAGTCTTCTGTTGTTCCAGTTTTCTGAGCACCAAAAATTACTCAAATTTTAAATCCCTGGATATACATTAATCTTTTTCCTTATGCTGCCTGGGGTTCTCAATATGCAAGGAAATTGCTCCTAATGCTAAATCATTTTAACATAGCTGCATGCAGTTAAACTCAGACTGAAGCACATTAATCCAAGCTAAGTAGTGTTTGTAAACCTCAGTGTAGATTCAGGTTTGGTCATGTCACAATTTTTACATACAGAAGACCAGAGATTCTTCTCCCAGGTCTTGGAATTTACCTGATTAGATAAACAGCGGGTGGGGTGGGACAAGGCACTGATAAGTCCCTGGACCCTGGCAAAGCATTTTTTCTGTAAAGTTATTGCTGCAGAAACTCTGAGCTTCATGAAGAAGCTGTGCCTGTTGCCTTGACCTTAGTGGTATTTGAAATTTTTAACAAGGTGAATTACAATGTGGAGAACTGAATCCCAGCTTTCACCAGGATTCTGGAGGTCATTTTCCCACTGCTCCATTCAGGATAAAGGGGAGAGTTGTGAAATTAGATTGTTATACAATATTTCATGGCTAGCAGAATGGTGTGGGGTTTTTGTTGTTATTGCATTAAATCAACAGACTTTTATTTTTACTTCTTCTGTTCCATTTGCTGGGAAATGCCCTCCTGAATTTCTTGGTTTAGAGATTCTCTTTTCAAATGGAGATGTGGCTACAGTGAGGCTTTTAAAGCTGCTGAGAGCAGCTGAATAGAAATGGTTAACTTTTTTTTGTCTTCCATGTTTGCTGAGAGCATCCTGAATATTTCCTGAACAACCATCGTGTTTATATTTTTTCCTTCTTTTTTCCCTTCCACCTCTTCTTCAGCCTATTCCCATTCTCAAGCAGCTTGAAGCCCTCCTCAGCTTTGAGGGGAGCCCCAGACTATTTGAGTGGTTCCTTTCATAATTATCCAATTAACATTCACAGCAGTGATACAACGAACCTGTGTGAAATTATTTACTCCTTTATCTCCTTCCCTATCTGGACTAACAATCACCTTCTCCAGAGTCTTGCAACTCCCCTTGGTGCCCAGAGCATCTGTTGTTTTATGTCCCTGATGTTCCTGTTATTGGTGATCAGGCTTTCCAGGTAAACTGCAGACTTTGCCTTCAGGTATTAGCAAGATAAAGACTTTCTTTATCAGATTGCCTCTGCTCTGAGGAAGCACCACCAGCTTTAGTTTAAAAGTTGCTATATAGCTATCCTGTATTTTAAGGAGCGCTGGTAAAACAGATCATCAGCTAATTTCCTTGCTTTCTTGTGGGAAAAACTTGCTCTGCATATTTCTGGAATACCAGGAGTGGTGGTTTCTGTAATAGAGAAATAACAGCTTTGTATTTCCTGTCAGAGATGGAAGACAAACAAACAAAACATATTTTTGTCCGCAGTGAAAAGATTTTAATATTTTCCTACATGATCTGTCTTGGCCAAATGTAAGTTCTGGGAATTCTGTTTAATCTGCCTCAATGTTTGGAAGTTCCCTTGTTCTACTGATGCTGTTGGTCCTGCAGTGTGGCGTGTCCCAGGGCAGGGTGATGACCTACTGCTGTAGGTAGTGCTCAGAAGTGCCAAAAGAGTTGAGGAAACCAGTCCAAAAAGCTGGAAATGTGCAGTGAGGGGGTGATGCTGAACCCAAGCTCTCTGACTGATGCCTGCCTTTCTCAGTGAGTCAGTAAGATTTAGGCCTAATGGTAAATGGGATGAAGACTATCAGGTTACTAATTTAGGCTTCAGTCCTCCTACTTTTAACTGCCAGGGGACACTGGATTTTGGTTCCCCGTGTACTTCTATACAGCAAAGGAAGCAGAGTTATAAAGGGAATTAAGGAAACTATGTAACTGAACTTCAGGTCTAGGTCACCACTGGAGTCAGTTGGGAATTCTGTAAATAATTATCATTGTCCAGAAATTATTATTTTTACAGTGCCATAAGCTTGCAGAGAGACATTCTGTGCTCTGTAGGATTTTCATTCCAAGAATGTGTGTAGTGAGATCCCAGCTATGCAGATTAGGAATTTTGATTAATGGGGTGGGTTTTCCATCTGTTAGTGCAGTTTTTAATGTGAAGGAATACCTGGGCAAATGACAGGCTGTGGGAATGTTCCCTGTGAGTGATCCAATACTCGTGCTGAAGGTTTGGTGAGTAGTGGATCTTCCTGCTGCTAGAACCTGGGGATACCAGCTTACTACTTGTGAAGTGTGCAATGCTTTTGTTTTAGTTTTTTTTTCTTCTTTCCGTGACTTCCATTGAAGCATTTATCTATTTCAAAGGGAATAGAAGAGCTCTTTGTTCCATATGTAGCATTCACTGGAGACATGAATTCCTGATCCTGGAGAGTAACTCACAGTTACTTACAGTATACAGGATGAATCCTCAGCTACTGGTGAAATTCAGATTCTCTACTTCTGCTCCATCTGTGAGTTCTGTCACTAGACAACAGTAGCAAGTGCTGCAGCAGTCATTCCTAATTGAAATGTAGTCTTTAGATTATCCGTGCTCATTGTGGGTGATTTACTGCCATCCACTGAGGCAACATTGCCTTCTTATTTGTCTGAGTGAGGTTCAGACTCTGCAGTCTCATGTGTTGTGTCATTTACTACTTAATGGCAGTGTAAAAAGCATAAGAATAAATCCATATAGGGTGTAACCGTAATATGGGATAGAAAGGAGATGCAATGTTCATGAGGCAGGAGCAGAGGAATGCTGTTGGATCAGGTGAGAATGGGAATGATGCAGTGAAGTCTCTGTCTACAGCTTGCCTAAAGCTCAATTTGAAAAATAATTTTGAGATAAATACTTGCTGTATTTAATTTTTATTTGCTTTTAGACCTCTATAATTTTTATGATATAATTAAGAAATGGGTTGAGAAACTTTGGTTTGTCTGCATAAGTCTGTAAAGTAGATAGCTCACCTATAAGTTCTCAGAAAGTTTATATATCCACCACTATTCCTCAGTTATGTGGAGAGGAGTTAAGGATTTATCACTGTGATGGCCTTAATTCAAGAGTATGAGGACATCTTTTTCTAAGGACCAGGATTCCAACTGTTTTCAGGCTCTGGAGCTCTGAGGCTCAGCAGGCCAGGGGATGTCCACCTGCAACATCTCACCAGGCTTGGTGATGCTTACTCCTCTCTCAGAGCAAAGCAGGAAAGGATGCTGAACTACATATTTTGAGGCTAGGGGCACTTAATATGACTTGGAGAATGCCCCCCTTTGTAATAGCTGTGCCAGCTCTTGCAGTCGAGTGAATTTGTGACAGTCTTGCTTTCATGGGATAGAAATGAAAAGGAATGTTTCCGTTCTCATAGCTAAAGGGAAGTGCTTGTAAATGTGAATTGTGGCTTGGCCCCCAAAAGACAAGTAAAAATCCAGGGTTGGTTGTTGTTATTCAGAGGCTGAATTTCTGTGCTTAATCATAATTTTGGGGGCCTGACTCACAGTTTTTAAGTGCTAGGGATTGCTATAGTAAGAATTACATATCAGCCTGTAATCAGATGCATTTTTTAACTAAGGAAGCTGCAACAGTGAAGGGAATAGGAGAAACAAAACCAATCTGGGCATTCCTTCATAGGTTAAATTACTGAACATTTTGTCTTGGCAGCCAGCAGGCGTCTAGTACAAACACACTTGCTGAGCCTTATGGACAAATGCTGAACATCTCCAGGTTTATGTATGCCCAGTTGGATGAAGCAGTAAAAGTGCACATGAGATATTTATTCTTTCTATCCTTTTTAAGCCATTGCCTTTAAGTGTATCCAGAAGGGAATGTCAGAGTGTGCAGTTTGAGCTTTCTAATCCAAAAATTGTAACAACAAAGAAGTTAGCCTATCATTAGAGAAATCATGTGTTTTGATAGTTCTGTTTAGACAACAGAACAAGTGAAAAACACTTATTTAGTGCAGTTCAGTAAATGCTAATGGGTCCAGCATCTGAGAACGTGTTTATTTTTGCCTTGGGTCTTTGATGCTTTCTCTCATTAAAAAAAAAACAAACAAACAAACAGTTTTGTGCTTCACTAGTCTAACAGGCCATTGCTACTGAAAGTCTTGTACTAAGAAGGTTGAGTTTGTTGTTTTTCCCCGCCTAATCTGTGAGAAAATGTTGAGTTGGTTTTACAAGTTTAGTACAAACTCTGGTTTCTCATCTGCTGCAGAACAGCAGATCTGCATCATGAAGAAAAGCAAAGTTCCCTCTGCTGGTGTGGAGGGAAATGGGCTGCTGGGGTTCCAGTGGGGTGTGGGCTCTCTTCTTTGTGGCATAACCAGGAGAACATGTGCAGTGTGCTGTCACTTGAAATCAGTGGTCAACCTAGATGAATATGAGCTTGCTCAGCACTTTAGAGCTTAATCAGTTCTTTCCCAAAGAACTTTTGGCTTAATCATTTGGTCTCAGGTGGTATCTCGTGTGGCTCTGCAGTCTGTCTGGTGAGAATCTTACTCCTTTCTGTTTAAGATCAATAACTTGTTTTGCCTTAGAGAAATTAAAAAGAAACCCCAAAGTCCTGAGAAGTCAGTTGTTTCCACTCATGAGTTGCTGCCAGTGTACAGGTATTTCTCAAATACCTGGATAACTGCTAAGAACAAATTAGCTTTAAACAAGTTTAAGGAAGAAATAGCCAGGCATTGTCATTTCATCATCACCTTTTTGGGTCTGAAGTGAATGGGCTGAATATATTGCAGAAGAAGATCTCCCAAAACACACTGGACGAGTCATTGAGCACATAAACATGATTTTTAAAGTACTTTTAAATCAACTTTCAGGCAATATTCCTGTCTTAAGATGCCTTGTTGGGGGACTAAGTAGGTTGAATGATTTATTTAGTGAATTTTTACTTTTATCCTCATACTGAGTAGATATCTTGGTTTAATTTCTTGAAGGATGTTTAGGATTTTTGCTTGCTCTTCTTAGCAGCAGCTTTTAAATGTTGATACTGTAAAAGACCATAAACCTTCAGAAAGTTAATTCACAGTGAAAAGCACTCCGGGTCCTCTGGGCTTATGCTTTCCCTGAGCAAGCAGATACACTTCCTCTGAAAAGAGGAGTGGGGAGGCACCCTTGGGATTTCTCCCCTCCTTTCCCTGGTCCTGCCCTTGAATCCCTCCCTGCCTGGAGGTGGTGGCTGTGCCTGCTGTCCGCTGGCAATTTACAGGTGACATCAGAGGCACGCCAGCTCCAGAATAACTTCTGCCCTGGTTTTCTGGAAGAGGATTGCCTTAATGCTTTGGATCATTTCCAGATCTACCTCAGCTGTCACCAGCAACTCTTCCCATTTCAAAGAGTAATATGTTCTATAAATAGTGGTGCAAATTAGGCTCTGGTTGTGTCCCAGATCCCTGAGCTTATGTTGTCCCCAGCGACAGGACTGTGGAGCGAGAGGCAGGAGGTGCTGCCCCAGTGTCCAGCTTGGACAGGGCAGGGGGCACAGCTCTGACAGCTTTTAGTCTTGTCCTGTTGCTGGCTGCTCTCAGGAACAGGGTGCCTTACTTCATATATTCTTATTCTTACTTAAAAACTGAGTTTTCTCTTGGGAAAAGTGTCAGAACCCTCTTGTTGGCTGAAAGGAAGGGACTGCAGAATGGAGTGCTCCAGAAGGAAAGAAAATGCTCTTGGAGGGCAGGAGGGAAGGTGGTGAGATGGAGAAGCCTTGGGAGATTGTAAGGGAGGTGGAAGATTGCTAGGGCTTAACACAATAGAGACAAGGAGTTTGCAGCAGCAGGGGCGCTGAAGAATAAGAAACGTTAAAAGCAGAGAATAAAATAAACATTTATGTGAAGCAGAATAGCAAAGACCATAGTTAGGAAATTTGAGAACACATATGTGGCTAAATCAGAAAGGCAATCAATTTAGGGTAAAACATTCCGTAAAGTGGACAATTTAAGGACAGTTCAGTTGATTAAGCAAGATAACCCAAGGAAGTAACAATTAATTGAAACAGTGTGAGGTAAATTATAACATCTGAGAAGAAGCTCTAGTTTCATATGGAAGCAGATCACTTGAGTAAATTGAGGGTCCAGTTTCAATGGCCAGATGTATAAGACAGGCCATGAAACCATAAATAGGAGAGGGCATTTTCATGCCACAGGATAGGAGAATCATTTTGCTTTAGAGATGACTGTTGAAGTGGTGAGATTTGGAAGTGGAGTGATGAAATATGTGGAGTACAGCCCACTCACTGCAGCTATCTCTGGTACCTGTCCTACTTAAGAGCTGTGGTAGGGAAAATGTCCATATGGTTAGCAAAAAGACAGGAAAACAACATTTGTTGCTCTGTTTTTTTAATTCTCTGATTGCATTTTGCCAACTAGACAGTCCACAGGCTTGACATCTAGTGAACTTTGTTTGCTGAGGGTTAGACTGCCCTTTGGGGCACCCGCGGCTCAAGCTGAGGGATGATGAATTACAGCAGGCAGTTCTTTGACTTCTCTTATCTCAAACTGGGGTTGGTTACTATGGTTTTGGGGTGAGACTTTAAAACAAAGGCATGCTTTGTTCTGTCTGGATGCCATCCATAGCATTTCTGATGAGATGACTTCTCACTGTATGTTCTAGTAGGATCATACACATTGTTGGCATTAAATGGATGCATACATAATGTGTATTTAGCAAGAACTCCAAGCTGCACTGTTCTGGGGATATTCAGCTACTTCAGAACTCCTTGGCCACATGAACTTGGCTAGTTTTGGTTCCAAGCTTTGGAACAGCTCTGGGAAGGTGAGGATTTGTGGGGGCAGACATGGGGCTTCTACACTTCTGGTTGTCAAATGCCAGCATCTTCTCCAGACTGATCTTGCTGTGCGGGAGGCAGAGTGCAAAGCAGTGAAATTTTGTGTCTTGGATGTTGTCTTTCTCTCTCTTTTGCAGCATTTCCACCATGTAGCTTCTGCCCCAAATATGCCTGCTTCCCAGTGGTTGTAGGAATACACCTGTGGGGGTCTGCAGCATAAATCAACTGATAATGGACTTTTATTGCAGTGCATAAAAACACAGAAATGTCTTTAGTAGGACTAATTACCACATCAGGTCCTTTTAGTTTAGTTTCCTATCTCTGTCAAGGCCTGGCACCAAATGCTGCACAGAAAGTCATGCAATAAATGTAGTAGTAGTATGATCTCCCAAATAAATCAGTGTCTCAGGTTCTTAGTATCTTGAGACTTCATTTAGCCTTCACTAACTTAGTTTAACACCTCATTCCAAATTACTGTTGTTACTTACAACAACCTTTAATGTACTTGGTGCTTACATAAACAATCAATTCCTTCTTAACCTTCATTATGCTTAATTTAGGAAGTGCAGGTGTTCTTTGAATGTTTATTTCTTAAATATATATGTCTTATTCTTAGATTGCTGCTTGGTTGTGTTTCCTCTTCAGCTCATACACCCTTTTTGTACTAATTTTTTTTTTTTTCTCGTTTATTTTTAGATTGTGACATTGTACCAGAAAAGAAAATGTCACCATGCTGTTGAAAACTAAATAGCTCACCTTCAACTCTGTAGTAAACAGTTTAATTACTGTGGAAACAGGATTATTGCTCTTGTAAAATTGTTCTAAACTATCCTTTTTTTTTTTTCTAAATAATTCACTGCTTAAGTTTCTTGAAATTAGTAGCATAGACCAACTGGTCACGATTCAGTAGAGCTCTGTAACTCGTCATGCATTCTTGAGCTGCAAGGTGAATTTTCGAGATGAATTTGAGACCTAAAAAGGTGGTGGTTGGACTGCCCAGTTAGTGAATGCTCTCAAATCAGCTGTATCAGGCTGGGAGCTCTGAATGTAATGAAAGGCTCGGTCAAAGAAAAAGATACATCGGGTTAACTTCTGCGTAGTACACATCCTGTAGGTGAGAACGTGGAAATCTTCTCGTGTGAGTCAAGAGGCTGACATTTATTTGCCTGATAGGGCACATCTTTTATTTTTACTCAGTAGCAGGAAGTAAAACCACAGACTCAGTTCATTGTGGAGTAAGTCCAATGCTGCTCCAAGAAGCTGGGGACAAAGAGGTCAGAAAGAGAGAATGTCCTTGGTGGCCATCTCTTGGGGCCAGGGACTGCGGGATTCTTGGTTCCAACACGTAGTTTCCACAAGGTTCCTGGACGATTATGAGTTACTTCCAGTCCAAACTGATGAGTTCAAGCTCAATCAATAAATAGGAGAATCCGCCACCTTCCTTCCTCCCTCCCCTCAGGATCCTGAATGCAGTGTTTCATGGGCTGGTGGTTTTATTGATTATATATCCCCAAGCAGTGCTTTTTTGTTTGTGAATAGTAGATCCAGCTGTAAGATGACCCATCAATACCTGTACCAAAAATTATCCCTGACACACTCCAGAAATCTCCCAGGTTGCTTTCATCACTCTGTGTTGCCCTTCCTATGTGTGTCAGGGGGAGAGATATAAGCCTCCTAGTGGACCCAGAGTTTGTGATCCAGGGATTTCCTTGAGTCTTTTAAAGGAGGTTTCTGTTCCCAGCACTATGCCTCACTCTTCTGGAACTGAGGATGTGGATTCCTGGGTAAAAATAAACTCAGGTTGGATATGCTAGCCTGAGAGACTGCATGGCTGTGAGTTCTATGTCTTGTTTGAAACTGCTGGTTTATAAATTCCTCCCTCAGATCTTTTCAGAACCTAGCTCACATATTTTTAATATTTAGATTTCTTTGGATTATGAGTAGTCTCTGAAAACTGGAGCACAGCAGCTAATTAAACTTAGGAATTCGACAGTACTTCAACCTAAAATAGTTTCCTGTGATATGTGTGGCTGTATATGTCAAACTCTTCAGGCTTGGCTTTTATTTAGAATTTCATAGTGTGGAAGTATATATATTGCAGGCATTTCAAGGTTGCATGCATTGCTTTGTTGTAGTATGCCAGGAAGCTCCCTAAACAGCAACAGGTCTGTTTACTACCTTTACTCTAATGGATCCTGTAACTGCATTCTCTCGAAATAACGAAGTCTATAAAGGATGGGAAACTCAGTCAGAAAGAGGAGGGGAAAGTAAAACCCCAGACTTGATTTCTGCCAGGAACATTTCCTGTAGCTGTTCTGCAGCACTTGGAAGCCCAGGGTTTCCCAGACCCACCCACTCATGCCTGCGTAGGGGAGATGTGATTGTATAGCTGGGGGCAGGTCTGACAGATGGCAGAGGCAGGAGAGGTGGATGGAAAAGAAAACATCTTGGCAAAGATGGGTAGGAGTCATAGCATGTAGTAATCTCTGTGTTTGACAGTCTTTTAAGAATTCTAATCTCACATGGAATGTTAGCTTGTTATAGGCCACCAGATTGGGCAGAGGGGGAAGTTGGATAAATTACATTTTCTGCCAGGACTTCAGGCCTATAAGAGCTTAGTACATAAATCATGTTTATCCTCTAGGAAGCTGTTTGATTGCTCTGGGAAATGGGCTTTGTGCATTCCTGATTTATTCTTGGCAGCACAGAGCATAGCATAGCAAACTGCTTAGATTAGGATAGACTCAAACGTGCTTCCTGTCTCCTGCTCACATCTTTTCCACTGCCAGCTCTCTGTTTTCTACTTCTGCTGCTTCTGTGCCTCTGCAGGAAACCTCGCCACCCCAGAACCACTAAACATTGTGGTGTGTTGTGAAACTACATGTTTGTAGTGAGTACTGCCAAATATCATTTGCTTAATGGTAATGGCAAAACAGCGTGCAGTGGAATGAAAGTTGTAAATATGTGATGACCTTGATGGCTGGAGCTGTTTGGATTATATAATATGTAATGTATAATACAAAAGGACTGTTTCAGAGCCCTGACAAGCTGTAGTGGTGCCTGTGAACTTCTGGGAACTTTGGAAGTGTGAGTTTTGGAAACTCTGCTTCCAGCACCGTGTGAATATTTGTAGTGAAAGGCCAGGTTTATGTTCCTTGATTACACTGGAAAATTCTTTCTAGTGGGTTGGGAGAAGTCCTGCCAGCTCTTTTTAGGGTCTGGAATAGCTCAGATGATAAGCTTCTGCATGTCCTTTGGAAGGAGCTGTTAAGTAATAGAAATGCGGATTACATATTTAGATGAAACAAGCAGTGCTTAGATCCCCACTGCTTAAGTCTGACCCAGGAAATTCCCAGTTTTTTACACACCCTGGAATCCAAGTGGATAGTTGTGGTGAGCAGTGGATTGGTGCTGTGACTCTGTCCAGAGGGACTTGGCTCAGGTTAGGTTGCCAGTGAAAGAGTGGAGTGACTCAGAGGTGAGATGATGTGGGAGGAAAGTCAGAAAATATCTCCTGGACTCTTCCCCACCTCCTGTTAGAGACTCCTGAGGTTTCTTTGCCATAGTGAGCATTGGACAGAGAGGAGGTTTGAGACTGATTTAAGTAATCACAAGAGGCATTTTACAGAGAGTTGTTATTAGGTTGGCAGCACTGTTGAGATCAAATGGCAAAAGATTACTTCTCCATCAGCATTTTGTCCTTTCTAATGTGCTGCTAGCGGGAATAAGGCAGTGTTTGTTATTGAGATATGTTAAGAAAGAAAAAAAAAAAAAAAATCACTTTTCCTGAGTGCAAAATGGAGCTTTGACCATCTCAATGAATACAACACACAGCTGTCACTCAGCTGCTGGGAATGGAAGTAGGAGAGTAGCAAAAAGAAATCCTTTAGTCCAGCATTTGCTTTTGCTTTTGTTTTATCATAACAGAGTCCCTGATGATCATCAATGAACTTGATTTTTGGGTTTCACTGAGCCTACAGGAGAGAAAAGTGTGAAGACAAACAGGGTATATGGCCTTTTGTTCCTGGAACAGGTGTCTGGTGATGACTTGTGAAAGCATCTCAGCTGATCTTCCCTGTAAGAACAGACTCATTTCAACCCAGAGCTGTTGAGATCTTATCTCATTTCCGTAAGTCTGTAAAGAGGCAAAAGACTTCAACTGTGATGGAGTTCAATATGAGTGCAAGATGACTGCCATTTAACTTTTTTCTGTGGCTTCATCAAAAGAGACTTAAAAAGACTTGGTATTGGAGTTTCTAATAAAAAGAGGTTCCAATGTGGATATGTCTTTCCTTTATTTTAATCTATTTAGTGCCTTTAGCAAAGTGTTTGCATCAATAAAGCTGATTTTATAGCACCTAGCACTCAGGCAAGATTTAAAACACATTAGCAAAATTTCAAAAAATAAGCTTTTACCTGCAAACAGGGGACTTGCAAGTTCAAGGTGGGTTTCAGATAAATGGCTCCATTTTAATCTGTGGTAATTTTACCATTCTTGTTCATCTGTGAGAAGCCATCTGTCAGCACACAGAAGGACTACTGAACTCAGTTCAGAAATATCTCTGGATCCTCAGCCAACTGATGGTCAGCTGTTTACAGAAGTGATGTTGGTGGTTACAGCAGCTGGGGCTGTAAGTGAAGTCCAGTGTCAGTGCTTGGTGATGCATTAAATCCTGGCTTTCATCCAAAATCAGACTATTACAGCTTAACTGGTGTATAATTCTGGGTGTACAGAAGCAACAAAGAGCACACTGTTTTGTTAGTGTCCATTTCAAGGAAGCTAAAGCAAGGCATTATTTGACATTTATTGGATTATTTTCCCCTTTTCAGTCAGTAGGAAATGTGATATAACTGGAATCTCAATCATAATCCACTCACTTTAGGAAATTTTTCTCACTGGCAGATTTCATCCAAATTAAACAGAATAATAGAAGTCTTAAAGGTAGTGAGTTCCTACCAGTTTAATGAAAAACTGGATAAAAGAGGGTCAAGCCCAACATTTCCTATTTTGTTTGGCCTCCTGTTTGGCTGATCAGCTCATCCTGCTGGCTGGCAGGCATCAGATGGATGCTTCCCAACCAGGCAAAACTCATTGCACCCCCTAAATAATTGATAGTTATGACATGTGGGAAGCAGTTTCTGAGAAATGAGAGGAACAAGTTTCTCTTCAAAACCAGGCTTCCTTCAGTCTATTCCTTCAGATTTATTAATCAGTCTTTGATGGGTTAAAACTTTCCTCCAGATGTGCACCTTCATGTGCCTCTGAAAATATATTGGTTTTTCATGCCTTTTCCTGTGAGTCTTTTACATATTCTTGTCTCTGTCACATATATATGTTGAAGCTTTCTCATGGGACACCCTCCCTTTTCAGCCGAAGGTGAGAGAGCAGAGGAGGTTGCTGTCCTGCTAAACTCTTTTATTCCATAGTCTCATCGTTTTCTGAAGGTAGAGTTCAAAGGGGATAAGACCAGGCAGCAACAGCAGCAGCAGCAGGCCAAACAGCAAGTAAAAAAAAAATTCTTCTTCTTCTCTAAACTTGTGGAAGTGTAGATTATATTTGTTAATTAACCAATAAGATTAACACATTACTTTAATTTTTCTTTTTTCAACCTATCCTAGTCTAACAATCGTTAAGTCTTACACAAAGGTTACACAGGTATTACACAAATTTGTGTCTATAGTTTCTATCCGCTCTTATTGTTTATGTGAACACTCCATCTAAAAAATGTGAACAGTATAGTTCCATCTATGTTTTGTCTAAAGTAAAGAAATTCTGTGAAAGGGTAACACTGCTACAGTAAGAACTGTGTTTAAGGTCTCTTTTGCTTGCAGCTTTTCAGTGTTGAAAGCACTTAGCATATATTTCTACTAGAAGTTAAAAATTACATTTCTATTTTACTTTGGTGTGGCTTCATGTATTTCAGCTTATTCAAAGGTTTTAATTCAATCCCTGTGCTTTGGCTTTCCTCTGGGCCTGGGTCCAGAGGAGCTCTCACTCCAACATATATAGGCAATGGCTGCCTGGTCACCTACAGTTTTTGCATCAAAAACCACTTGGAGTGACCAGTGCAAGAGTATTCCTTTCCTCTTCATTTCTGTTGTCTCTGCTTTTAGAAAATCTGTGTAATGAAGGATTTTTTTTTCTTTCTATCTAGTTCACCTTCTATCAAGGGGCATGACTGACTTGATCAAATTAGTGAAGAGCACTCTATGGACTTTTCTGGATTGGAGCATAGGGGCACTTTTGCAAGAAGCATCACTTACAGAGCTTTTATCTGGGTTGCAGAAGCAAGTGGAGAAGTCACTGTGGTGTGATAATTGACTGTCTAGATCCAGGTGGGACCTATCAACACTCTAGATAGTGCAAGCTCAAATGTAAGATTAGAGCTGCTCAATTAATTTTCAGTGAATCTCCTTCTCCTGAAAGAAAACAGCCACCCTGTGCCCTTGTTGAAGCCAGGTATTTCTCTGTGCTTGTGGTGGCACAAAGCAAGCAGCAATTTCATTGGAAAGAAGGAGGGAAATGGTGAGAACACCTCATTTTTCCCTCCTGCAGCAACACCTCATGTAGTGTAACTTTGTGTCTCAGTTAAGGGTTCTGCTGTTTTGCAAGACAGCCATTCATTAATTTCACCTCGTATCTGTGAAAACTGCTCTCCTCCTGCCAAGTTTGTAAGGTTTAAAAAAAAAAAAAGGATAGCACATGTAGCAATTAATCTCCTCCCCTGACCTGCTCCTCTTTGCCTCTGAATTCTCTGTGACAAAACCACCCATCAGTGCAGCTGTGCCAGTTCATCTTTCTGACACTGTGAAGGATGTGTGAGCAGAGATGATAAAACATCGGATGAGGCTGCTGGCAGACAGGATCCTTCCATGGGATGCTGTAGACAGGCAGAAGAGCTGTAGTCCCTCTCACAGCTCACACTTGCTGCAGAAGCCTCCCTTGACTTCGTAGGATCTGAAGCAGCAGGCCTGACTTCATGGATTGGAATAAAGCTATCAAATGTAGATGTCTTTATCTAAGGCAGTCGTTCCTTTATGGCCATTAGAGAGGAAGTAGGTGTTTTGTCTGATGAAGCACACCCCAAAAGGTGTGGTCTCTATGAGGAAGGCTTGGAGTGACCTCAATTTGCATTTCAAATACTGTAAATGAGATGAACCCTGTGTCTTCTCTGACACAGTTGTATTTAGGGGCTGCTGGTGGTGGCATTAACAAAGCCAAGGAGCAGTTCCAGTGGATTTCAGCATAGTGTGAGGTTTCTGGCTGCCACCCAGAAACCATCATTTGAGCTTGTGCTCAGATTCCTCACTTCTCCAGGGAATGTGGCTGTTCATTGCAGTTCCCAGGTGATATGTCAAGTCACTGCTACTGTCTCTCCTGGTGTGGTTGGGAACAATACAGACAGCTCAGAGACATCCTGCATTCCAGTAGATTTTACTGCATAAATAATTTGGATATCTTTGCTACTGCTAGTCACAATCTGTGGTGGTTTCCTTATAATACAGCTCTTTTGTACATCTGATACGAGAGTCTTAGAAAAACTTCACCTGACCAAGTCCTAGAATTCATACTCTGTAATTCATACCTTATAATTAGCGTTTCAAAGCTTGCAAGCAGGCTTTGTGCATAGGAATTTGAAGCAAGTTTGCATGAATCAAAATGTGTTTTCTTTGAAAGGAAGTGAACAATTCCGTGTTTCAATAGCTTTTCAGATCAAAGCTGCTCCATATTTAAGTAAAAGAATTGGCAGGAGGAAAGGTAAACTAAAAGCTTGTCAGGTGATCTGGTAGACTTTTATTCACTCAGTTATAGAATCATACAATAGCCTGGGTGGGAACAAACCTCAAAAATCATCTCACTCTACTCCCCTGCCATAAGCAGGGACACCTTCCCTATCCCAGGTTGCTCAGAGCCCCATTCAGCCTGGCCTTGAACATTTCCAGGGATGGGGCAGCCACAGTTTCTCTGGGCAACCTGTGCCAGGGCCTCATTACCCTCACAGGGAAGAATTTCTTCCCAATATGCAATCTAAACCTCCTCTCCGTCAGTTTGAAGCCATTCCCCTTGTCCTGTCACTCCAGGCCCTTGGAAATAGTCTCTCTTCATCATTCCTGTAGGCTCCCTTCAGCCACTGGAAGGCCCCAGTTAGGTCAACCCAAAGCCACCTCTTTTCCAGGCTGAAAAATCCCAATTCTCTCAGCTGTATATCTTGGTTTCTTCTAGTTCACAAACATTGTTCAATCAGAGGGGTAGTCCCTGGCAAATTTTGGCCTCATCTGTATTTCTCCAATCTAAATAGGAATTTCTCCAATCTATAGGTACAATCAAAATCAAACCCCCCGTTTTCTATGACACTTTGAATGTGTCTGGAAGAAAAATGTATCACTTGTATATTAAAAAAAAAAAAAAAATAGAGTTAAACAAAATCAGTCAGAGATTAGGATGAGGTGCTGTGATGATTGGCAGCTCAGATTTTATAATCTAGAAGACAGCAGGGTTTGTTTGTTCAAGGCCAAGGCAGCAAGGATAGGGTAACCATATCATCCCACAGGATGAAAAAATTATATTTCTTTTGCAGTCTGGGAAACAGAACTGTGAATTCTACTGTGTGGGTAGCACCAGATCGGTGATTTTAAAATAGGTAATGAAAACCCAAATATTCTCTGGATAAATACAAGTAGGTAGTGAAAACTATGTTCTCGGGTTAAATAAAATATTTTGTTTCCCTTTTAGGCACCTCAAAAAAGCCTGGAAAAAAATTCTAAAAAGGTACTGATGGTGCAGAAAAGGTGCAAGTGCTTGATTTCATGGTTTCCTCTGCAACTATTAATTGGGCAATTTGTAGCAAATTATCGTTAATTTATAGTTTAATATCTTACTTTAAAAAGTCACAGCAGCTCTATTGCTAAGCTAATGAAGATGGTTTGCATGAATTGTCCTTATTCTGTGGTCCCTGCAATGCAACCTCTTTCCTTTCATGCAGGTTGCAGTGCCAGGCATGATTTACTGTCTGCAGCCTTTTTATTGTCCTGATAATTTCCCTCTCTTGAGGAAGCTGGGGAAATACTACATGATCCTTGTAAAGTCCAGACACCAGAAATTGCTGCAGGGGGCATTAAAATAGGCTGAAAGTTTCATATCAAGAAACAATGTAATAATAAATGTGAGGAGGAAAACGGTCATGACTTTATTAGTCTTCATTAAATCTTACCATATTGTAGAGACCTTGATTGGGGAGTAAATCAGATTATCTCTGTTTTGCTCTGTGGTATCCACTCTTTTCATATTTCTTTTTCATTGCATTTAGACCTATTCTTCAAGCTTAGGTAACTGGCTATTTTCAGAAGTGAACCTATGCACAGCAATGTATTCTTGGCTTAATGTTGTATTTGGCAAAGGTCTTAATTTTAGCTAGAGCTTCAACTATGACTGCTGTCCCAAAAACTCAATTTGGTATGCTTTTGTGGATATCAAGAGCATTTGCACTGGTCATTCTCTTATTCATTTGGTACTTGTCCAGGTGATCTTTCTTAGGATGGCAGTTTTAAGATCATATTCCCAAACAGTTGTGCTGAGGATAATTTTCAATTTCATCTTGAGTGGGCTGGTATGCCTGGAGTAGTAAGGTGCTTTAAAACACCATGAAAACCTCAAAGTCACAGTACATTCTTCAAACTAATCCCCAGTTACAAATATTAGATTGAGCTTTTTGGGAAAGAGAAATTCAGTGTATGACCAAACCCAACAATGTTTTCACAGAATATTCAGAAGCCAAATGCCAATTGCAGCTCCAAGCTCACTGATTTTTTAGAACCAGTGATTTTACTGTTACTGAATGGCTTTGTAGCATTCTGTAGGGCCATAAAATTCCCAGACTGCCAGCTTGGAGCAAAAAATGGCCACAAGTAGAGCCAGTATGTGGCTGTTTGAGAGGGCTGTCTTACAGCTGCAGGCATTGGCTGCTGCCTACTCTGGGAGATGGGATACGGGCCTAGATTTTTTGTCTGTTCTTGGATGGCATGGGATGCGTGGGTAATGAGAGGTCAGTTTGTCCCTGCAGTTGGCAGGGGGTGGCTACCCTAGAAATAATATTTCCAGGCTTTATTTAGAATGAAATATTTAGGGGTGGATCTTGAAAAAGATAGAATAGCCACAGGAATTATGGAAAGAGTAAAAAGCTTTGTTCATAGCAAGAAATTCAGGAAATTCCAGCCTTTTTGCTCATCAGAGGGGAGGTTGAAATTTTAGCAGCCTCCTTTAAGGATCTCTTAAAGGAGGGAGGAAAAATAATTAAAAAATCTGACAAAACCTGAAGTGCCAAAAAATCAGACTCTGAACAGGGTGCAAATTTATTAAAGACAGTATTTTATTAAGCAGTGATTTTGGTTTTTCTCCTGCCACCAAAACTTCCTGCAAAAACATGGGACATGTTATTCTTACGGAAACATTACACCAAAGACATAATGAGGAGAATGTCAGGATTAGATTTTGAGACTGCTAGAGGTGGTCAAGCCAGATGTGTTTCAGATCCACTACTGATATTAATCCCTGAAGTATTTCCAATAGGGGATGCACATACTAGGAAATAGGTATTTAGTTGAGGACTCCACGAGGCTCTTGGTAGGTCCTCCTGCCTCTACTGGGGGGTATGTAGATTGAAGCAATTAATAAATTGCAGTGAAATGGAGCTGTGCAAATCTTCCCTAGTGAACCCAAGCAACCACCTGTGCTCTGGATTCCAGCAGCTCCACAAAACCCTCGTTGTAAGTGAAGGCCTGATGGTTTTGTCTTGACACCAACCGAAACTCCAAAGCCAGATTTTTTTTTTTTCCTGGGCCTTCAGATTCATTTGATCCCAAAGCAAAGCAAGGGAAGTTGAGGTGAATGGGAACTGCCATGTGAAGGGAAGGTTTATGTCAGGCTGTGCTGTCAGATCCTGGCTCCATTTTGCAGTCACTGGATCAAGGTTAGCATGATGCCACCTAAATCCAGGCAGCTGAGCAGAGTCTGACTAAAGCAATTAATTTCACAAATTATTTTTATCTCAAACTTGAATCTGAGCCTCAGTCATTATTTTAATGCTCCATTAAAGCCATAGTGTAATGAAATAACAAGTCTCAGGTTACCATTTTTGAGCAATGGTTGAATCAATGCCCTTGTTCATTGAGGGGACTGCTGGCATTTGCTGTCATCTGCAGGAGCAGCATCAGGCTGTAGTCTCTCCTGTCCTCTCCCCATCCATGTGCTCTGGCTCATCCTTGTTTTTTGAACACTTCCAGGCATGGTGACTCCACCACTTCCCTGGAGAAGCTTTGGGAAGGTGCCTTCCTCTTGCTGCTGCTGCCTGACAAGTGGTTCCCCATCAATCTGATCTTTTTCACATTCATGTAGTACATCTTGCTTGCATGGATTTAAAAGGAAAAAGCTGAGGCAAAGAATTTTGCTCCCCCTGCCTTGCACAGTGCTGGTAGTGCTTACGTGCTCCATGTAGGACAGCACCCCAAGGCAGCTGGAGAAATGGTGCTGTGCTGGGGAGGCAGGACTCCCCCAACTGCAGACAAGAGACACCTGAAGGGCTGTGACCTCCTGGCTGACAACCCATGCCATGGAATTGTCCATTTTTTCTTTTAGATATTCTATTTGCTGCATTTGAGATGTTCAAAATAGCTCCTGAGTCATTACTGACTGGGACCTGAGTCAAACCAGGGTGCAGTTAAGCAGTAACTGTCTACAAACTGAAATCAGACTGCAAAGTTTGTTAACTTAAGATGAAGAATAAGTAGTTTGGGAGTTTTATGAAAGCTTTGTGGATAGATTCAGGTTAAGACCTCAGTGCTGAGGCTGCCTTTTGCTTAATGACCTGCCTGGTGCCCAATTCCAGCCGAAATCTGAGGGGCTTGAAGTGAGATTCTCCAAGGAACATTTCTCCTGCTTCTCTCACAAGTAGGGATTTGTCGCCTAAGTGCTCTTGAATCTGAGGGCCCCCAGTGCCTTTTCAATCCCAATATTAAGCCCTCTTGTATGGGAAGAGATGGGATGGAATTGAACTGCAGGCTGTGGGATGTGCCTGCAGAGTTGCATGACAGGACAAAGAAGCACGTGGCAGCACAAAGGAGCACATGGCAGCACAGAGAGGCTTGTCTGTGCCGGACCCTGGTGGGGGGAACCTGCTGGGGGCTGAGGGACGGGTGAGCAGTGCCTGGTCACCCAATACAGGGATGTTCAGGGGCTGTGCTGCTGACATGGCAGTGTGTGATGGGTCATGTAGTGAAGGTTGCCGTGTAAGGAAATAATGTGCCTTGGAAAAGTCTATAAAACCAGCTTGTCTCTTTGAATAAAGTGATTCAGTTTCCCTGCTGGACGTGCCACAATCACCGACACTCTTGCATCCAGGTCTTCTCTGAATTGGAGAGAACTTTGAATCAAAAGCATACTGTTTATGTCCTGTGAGTGACGGAATGCTTGCAGTGAACTGAGATTCCTGACTAA
This sequence comes from Pachycephala philippinensis, assembly GCA_013397055.1. NCBI lineage: Eukaryota > Metazoa > Chordata > Aves > Passeriformes > Pachycephala > Pachycephala philippinensis. The sequence goes on from VWZT01015830.1 coordinate 51,853, forward strand.
AAGCTGCTGCAGTTCTACAAATTCAATCCTAACATTTCTGCTGTACATTTTAATCAAGCTCAGCAAACAGTTCAGTCTCCCTGATCCTGCAAAGTACATTGCTGTAGGTTTGTCTTTGAATCCATTCTGCTTTTAAATTAACATTTTCCTATGAAGCTTTTCTTGGTTTGTAACTTTGGGATTTGGATCAGAAACACAGATTTTTAATAATTATTCTTTTCTGACAGAAAGCACACATGAGTGCACAAGATTTTTGTGTACATACACACAGCTTCATACTTGAACTAGTGGCCTGCTTATTTGTGGCCCTTCCAGGATACCTCTACTGCTTTTCATAATAGGTTTATTAATTAAGGGTTCAGCAGGAACTGGAAGAATGTGTTCTTAGGGATGGGAAAGAATAGGGATATATATCTCATCTAATAAATACGGAGGGAGTTCTACAAAGGTATGTTCCTTAGCTCTTCGGTCTACTCTAAGAAAAGATTCATTAATCGTTGGTGATTGTGGCACAGACCCAGACCAGCAAGGAATCTGAACCACTTTATTCAAAGAGCAAGTTGGATTTATAGACTTACACGACCTATCACACATTGCCATGTCAGCAGCACACCTTCTCAATGTCCTTCTATTGGGTCACCCGCCTGTCAGCTTCCGGCAGGCTCCTCACCCAGGGTCCGGCACAGACAAGCCTCTCTGTGCCACCACGTGCTCCTTTGTGCTGCCACGTGCTTCTTTGTCCTGTCATGGAACTCCGCAGGCACATCCCACAGCCCGCGGTTCCATTCCATCCCGTCTCTTCCCATAATTAATATTAAACACTCCCTAGATAATTTTCCACTAAGTTATTTGGGAATTTCTTTGTGCTTCTTGGTGAGACCAAACTTATAGAGGAGGTGTGAGTTGCAGAATTTCACTGGAAAATTTCAATTTTGTTTTACAGTTTTGTAACAAATGGCTCCAGCTGATCTTCAGTTAACTTACGTTTTTTGAAAGAGTTGCTGTTGGGATAGAAAAATACGAGGAATTATTTTCTTTCCGCTTGAGAGAAATAATTTTCCAAAATCTGCAAACTGGTTTGTCAACAGCCAGAAAAATCTCCACTTTCAAATCTTGTATTTGGAACAGTATTCCCTGCCTGTCTTAGACTGTTTTGCAAGGGTTATTCAATGAGAGATTTCAAATTTCCTGTCATTTGTTTTTCGTAGTTCTGTGATGAAGGCTTTATTTGGGCATCAGCAGGAGGCTGATATGAAGCCTTTCCTTGATGGTTGTAGATAAAGCCATTGGTGTTCTTGGAATGGGAATCACTGATCTGGCTGACATATTGCTGTGTCCTGCTCAGAGGGAGATAAACCAGCTCTGCAACAGCCAGTTCCAGAATTACAGACCTACCAAGGTGGGAAGGGGCCTCCAATAATCACGTATTCCAGCCTTTGGTGGGAATGGGACCTAGATGAGAATATGCAGCACCTTGTCCTGTTGTGTCTGGAAAATCTCCAGCCTTGTGGACTCTACCAAATTCTTAGGGAAGTTGTTGCTGGGAACTTACTGTTACTTCAGTTGAAGTGTGTCTGAAAAATAATACTCACACATTTGCAGAGAATTATGAACTTACGGCAAAATCTATTTTTTATAGGGAAAAATAATGTTTTTTTTCAAATGCCAATTTTTAGACCAACTTAAAAAAATGCCAAAATTTAAATTTCTCTGATTGACTTTATGGTTTTGAATAAAATCTCCTCTTTTGCAGAGGAGAACAGCTATACCAAGCATTTTAGTTGTCACTAATTGATGTTTTTTTGCTTACAGCTCCTGTGCAGCCACTGGAAATGGTTCCAGTCTCTGTGGGATTACCTTTAAAAATATGAGGAATGTATATGATAACATAATATTACACTGTAATGGCAGAATTCTGTAATGTGTGTTTTACATACATCTATGAGTGTCACCCTTCCTAGTGCCATGGAGGCTTTGGAAAGATAGGATATTCTGGACCTTTAGAGCTTTTCATCATTCTATATTTTAGGATATTAATTGCTGAGTTTGCTGTGGTACAGAATTTTCAGGATAACCTTCAATCACCTCACCAGCCCTCCAATTTCTGCTAAGGCTGAGTAGTATTTTTGGGAAATGAAGGAGTAAGAAGATACGGAGTTTCAGCAGGGACACTAACAAGTATATCCACTCTCTCTATATATATCCATCATACTGGGATGACTCAAGCTGGCCTTTAGTTAGGAAGCAGGCTCTAATACTGCTGGGAATGTAGCACAAGGACATTCAGTAACTGAAGAGAGGTGCCAACATTTCCATACATAAGTTATGTAACTGTGGGGTTTTAGGAGGCCTGCTCTTCATAAATAAGGTTTGGTACTGAATATTTATATACCTTGGATCTAATTTTCAAAGGAGCTTCTCTGATTTCCGTATGTGTTGGAGACCAGTTTTTTACCCATTAAAATGGGCTGTATAGGATGGAGTTTCTTTTGCTGAATCTTGGTTTTGTTTCTGTGTCAGTCTGAATGAAAATTTAGATTTTTTTTTTTCTGTCTATTTGTAAGATTTTCTGAAATAAAAGCAGATTTTCGGGCTCTTCTGTGAGTAAAAAAGAGTCCCATGGTTCTTCTGCTGGCTGGGAAGGGTGGCTTTGGAGCACCTGAGAGTGGCAGGAACACGGATATGAGGGGTGATGATTAACAAAAGTGTGACAAGGCTCCAATTAATACTGCTTTCTCTTTTGTTCCCTTCTCTAGGAAGCTGCTGGAAGAATGCTGTGACCCTGGGCAGCTCTTTGCTATGACAAAGATGAATTCCCCCATGGGAAAGAACCTCTGGTTTGATGGGGAATTTTTATATTCTGTCACAATTGACAATGCAACTTACTCTCTCTTCCCACAGGTTAGTAACCATGTTTTATTTTCATTTTAAGTATTAAAATACTAATGTTACAAATGAGTATAAATAGGCTGAAGGGTCATCAAGAAATTTTATCTTCATTTCTCAATACCAAACAGCATGTGCTTTTTTACTTCCATGTTCTGAAAATTTTGTTTCTATGGATGTTAATACTTCCCTGGCTGCTTTTTGGGATGTACACAAGGGATGAAATTGGGTCACCTGTCTTGATTTTTAAAATGCTTGGTTCTGGCTATTTGAAGAGGGTGATTTCTGCATTTCAGTCAGGGATTGCAGTCACTGTGAGCCTGATCCCTCACCTACAATTGTTTCAGTTCAGATCTGTGTAGCCAAGATGGGACAGTGCTTTGTGTGAAGGTGTCCCAAGTTACTTCCAAGTTAATGTAAGTTCATTGATGGCAAACAACGTGAGCCCAATAAGAGAAGCCAACAGCTTGACTTTGTTGATTCTTGCTGTGGTTTTGAATGTTGGAAGTGGTTGGTTATTAATGTCCATTAAAGGTGCTTTGGGTCAAATGCAGGGGTTTTGAGTGCTGGCAATTTGTAATACTAATCTAGGCTGCTGCTTGTATTTTTAATTAATACAGGAACTGATGCTAAATAGTGAGCTTGTTATATTGAATTTTGTATGTTGAATACAAATATTTTATGTGGCTACACACTTAAAGAAAGCTGAACATCTGGCTGTATTAATTGATTTACTTGCTACTTTGATCTGTCAAATTCAAGGTATAAGGATTTATTCAGCCTCCCAGTCAGTGTTGAGTCATTCACACAGGGCTTCTCATTTGTTGCTGTTTCAGTTAAACGTGTAGTGGAGTTCTTGCTTGTTAACTTCATCCTGCAAATAAAACATCAAAGAAGTTTTAGGAGTTTTTTTAAAAGTCATTTTTAGAACTCAAAAACAGAGTTACTTGAGTTTCTTTTAATGGAGGAGTGAGGGGAAGCTGCAGGGAAGGGCAGAGGAGATGGGAGCAGCCCCTATCTGTGTTGACGTGATCCAGAGGAGCTCTGTTACAGCTGTATCTTGTTCAGGATGCCAGGTCCTCTGTTTTCTCTGGAGTGGATTTCTGGAGACTGATAGGAAGTTTATGGTGTGTTGCAGAGCAGTGGCTGTAAGTCTTGTTTGTGGTGATTAGTATGATTTGTTGCTACAATATTGCACTGTTTATTGGAGAAAACAGTAATCCTTGGCAGAGCTGTCAACTTTGCACCGCAAAGATACTGGCAGCAGGTGCTCAAAGTGTGTGTGTCCTCTCCAGGATTTCAGCAAAGCCCCACCTGGGCTGGCAGAGGGAGGTCACTGTTTTGTGATGGATTTGGGATTTCAGATGTGGTGGTTTTTTTTGGATTAAACCTAGCACTCTGCTTGGCCACGGTGGTGTCCTACCTCCTCTCCCAGCAAAGAGCAGCGTGCTGGATGGGCTCCTTCAGAGATGTTAGAGAGAAATCATAGTCTTTGCAACTCCACTGGATCCCAGGATTCTAACACCTGTCCTTGAAGTTTTATCAGTTGGCCAGATCAAGAGTAAAGATCTGGCAAGTCCTGAAGAGAGAAACTCCTGGGGAACAACATGAGCTAAGGAGCTGGGACTTCAGTGTCCCTTAGGCTTGCCAAGCAGGCTGCGAAGAGGGTGGGCAGATGCTGCTGTAGGGTTGGTGGTGGAAAAGGGGAATTTTCATCATGTTCCAGCCCTAGAATGTTCCAACCCAGGAATGCTATCCCTTTAATGAATTGATGGGCAGTTTGTTTCTGACAGTGCTACTCACTACTGCTCCTTCTTTCCTTGCAAGTACCACTGCCTCTAACCTGATATGTTACTCCTATGCATTTTGCCCAGAGGGATTTTGTAGGCCTTTATCAGACAAAATCCTGGTAGACTTAAAAGCTAAGGAGGATTTATTTGCAGTAAAATTTTAAATGCATTTTTCTACTTCTGTCTTTGTTTCAAGAAGAGTACTTGCCTAAATTTTGGGCTCCTGCTTTGAAGAATGGTGTCTATTATTAGCTTGCTTGCAAGCGATTTTCCTGAAGATGAATAATACACTTTCAAAAGTATACAGCAGCTTAAAACAACCCACAGAATATGGTTAATACTCTGAAATGCCCAGGGGATGTAATAGTGATAAAAATAAGCACGCCCAATTTAGTATAATAAAAAATATAAAATTTATTTCATGTCCGAGAGATTCGAACACGCAATGCCACGATCGAATAAAGGACAGCACCAAGCCCGGGGTTGGTACTGGGTGAACACGGGTCTGACCTCTATCGCATCAGATCTCCCTGTGTTCACCAATCCCTGTCCCCTGCAGTCCACTTTTATACAGTTTTTCTGCATAAAGTCTGGGGTTGAGCAATCTTCCACTGTTCCCCATATTCATGAAGTAAACTTTTCATGGAGCTGGGGTGGACAAAGCGCATCCTGTCTCCTGATTAGTCTTCCATCACCGGGGGAAGTTATCTGATGAGTCGTTATGGTTCGTATCTGGGTGCTTAATCTTGATTGTTTGCACCTGGGCTGGGTGGAGGTTCCTGACGATGGGCCATCGGTCCTGCCGGGAAATCCTCTGATAACAGCAATTTAATCAGAATGCTTTTCTCGTCTACATGTCGTCATTGGCATGTACCTTCTTGGAATGTGAAGCTCGGCTTTGTGCTGGACCTTGGTCTTGTCAGGGGCTAGTTCAGGCTTGTCCTTACTTTGGCTTTTACAGCATATAATGTAACTTTATAACTTTATACACTTTTAGGCACGAATTCCGATAAACATATATATCAATTGGAATGTAAAGGGCCACAGCTATGTTGTTATAATAAAAAAAATATTTCCTCTGGAATAAAGAAAAATGTCTCCATCCACATCAATCTGCTGGGCTTGTGCAATTTGGTGATTGCAGAAGACTTCTCCGTCCTGAACCAGTGACTAACTTATAGGATAATGTAAGTCAAAACTAAATAGTGAACTGGCTGTATTTCATGTTATACAGAAATAAGTATGTCCAAAACTAATATGTAAAATGTAATTTATTTCTGAATGTGAGCAATAAAAAATAGAATAGTTTTTCTTCTCAGCAATCTGTAGATAAAATTCTTACATATGGCTCAACATTTTCTGGCAGAGTACTTTTCCACTAAAAATGCTATTTCATGAAAATATAAATTTAGTATCAGTTCATTAGTTTTTCAATTTTTCTTTGAAGTGAAAAGGTTAAAAGGTTTTGGTGGTGTTATGACATTTTACCTTCTTTTTGAATGTAATACTTCAGCTGTTGGTTTGTTGTTTTTTTTTAATCAGCTCTGTTGCTGCCTCTTTTTTCCTCAGACTTTCAGTGATTATATTACTCCTTTTACTTTTTCAAGTTTTTGACCCACCAAGGGAGAAATTTGCAAAAGAGAAAAGCTTTTATGTGGAAATAGTCATTCAGTGCTCCATTTCAGTTTATGAGGACAAAATTCGATGTTGCAGAGTTTTGCATGAACCAGTAATTCCAGCTGCTGGAAGTGGCTCCTCTTAGTCTACTCCTCTGTGTCATTTTACCCCTTGATTTCGGGAATTAAAATTTTTGGAGGCAGAAATGAGATATTGCACTGACTGCACCATCTTCCCCCTCCTGCAGAGAAACTGGTCAATACTCAGCAATCAGGAGAAGCCAGGCTGGCCACTAAAGGTCGTGGGTAGCTTGTAAATGTGTCTTGTCACCATTGCGGACCTTTATTAACTAGAACACAGAGCTGTGTGCTGGTGAGTGCCCGGGAGTGCTGTCCCTGGTGGGACAGAGATACACACTTGCCACAGGCTGGAAGTTCAGCCATCAGCTCTGCTCTGCAGTGTTGTGCTGAGGCACAACATAAAGCATGACTAGCATTTCCCACCCCTCACCATCTGACTGGAATGGGAGAGACCAGGCTTCCACATATTCCTGCAGTCGTTTCTAGCCGCTCTGAGTAAGCGGGATGTAACCGCGTGAGTGGCTGGGATGTAACTCAAAACCATGGGAGAGAAATGGGAACTAATATTCATCTGCTTTGGAGATAGAGAATGCATCAAGCCCCAGTTTCAAATGCTTTTTTGAAATAATTTTTCACTCCTTGCAATCCTTTTCCTCCTCAGAGTTTCAAAAACAAATTTCAGACTATATTTAGCATTAGAGGGGAAAAAACCACTCACCCCAGTATTTAGCTTTTTGTGCAAGTAATTGATTTTTGTTGCTTGTTGGAAAGAGCCTATAGCAAGGGAGAACAGAGGTAAATTTCTGAGGTCTCCTTTCTCCATCCCCCAAGAGGTTAGAAACCCCAATTAAATCAAATGTAACTTTTTACTTTGCCATGTAAAGTATTGTTTTGGAGGGTAGAGGAGTGAATACATTTCAAATGTTAAATTTTACCTTTTAATATGGCAAAATAAAATTATTAATTGAAAAAAAAAATTTCTGGTTTCATTGTATTTCACTTGAAGCAGTTAGACACTTTTGGTACCAGTAAATTATTTTAATTACTAAAATGTGATTCCTTAACTGCTCAAGTCCCTTGTAAAGTTTCACTTGCAGAAGCTGTCAGCTACAAGAGTGGCTGCTTGCACTGAGCTTCTCATGAATAGTCATCACAAATGGTGTTGGAGAAATCCCAAGGAAATAAGTGCCAGCCACAAAAAAAATTGGGAAATGTGACATCTGTTTCTGGGTATTTTGTGATCAGGAGAAAGATGATATTTTCCAAATTACATGTATAATATAAATATTTGTTTAAAGTTTAAATTCGTGCCTTTAATATAAAGGCAGAGAAAAAGTTGCTCTAATTGTAAATGTAAAATGGAGACATTCTCTGACATTTTCTGGATTTTCTGAATGGTGTGTTGGGTAACAGTGAATTATTTTATGATTTTCCTGTGTGATTTGTACTTTTCATTCAGGGTACCTGTTAAATTTTGGGAGCTTATTTGGTTTTTCTTGGTTGCTCACAACATCTTTCATTTAGCCAGAGATTTTGTGTCCTTCTGCTGGTGCTGTTTCAAAGCAAATTCCCTGCTCTTACAGTTATAGCCTGCAGCAAGTAGAATAATTTGTAATTATTTCAGGAAAAAAAGAATTCAGTTGGGAAAGGGAGTTTGGTGTAGAGTCTGCAGGCTTTTCCCCTTATTGCATGCTGAAAATAACAGGAAAAACATCCCGAGGAAGAAAATGGCCTTTGGTTGCAGCAAAAGGTGAGCTGTAGGAGCAGCAGGTTCTGGGCAAGGTTAGATGGGAGGCAGCTGCTGTGCAGATCCAGGGTGGAATGTGAAGCTAGAGCTGTGTAAAGAGAGTGAACCCCTTTAAGGGGACAATAGTACCTTGCTTTGGGCAAACACCCTGCTTTGTTGGACTGATTTCAGACCCCGGTGATCCAAAAATGGTGTGTAAAACGGGAAACCACCTGAAGCAGTGTGGGCTAGGATCTGATGCATGGGCTGCAGTGTTGCCAGGAGGCAGGAATTACTGCCTTTGCTGTTGGTTTTGGAATGCTCTGTTAATTTTTTGCTAGCAGTGTACTTTCTTCTCAGTAATGCTCTGTAATTAATAACTGCTTGGAGAAATACAGTGAAATATTGGCTGTCATATGTGATATTTTTTATTGATGTCTTGCATATAGATGTAAATTTTAGGTCTACAGACATTCTATTGAGCAGCTTTTATTTCTATTTCCATTAATTCTGCTGTCTAAATAGTACCTCCCTGTCTGCCTTTGAGTTATATGCAGTTAGGATTTGGGGGAATATCTTGGTGCTTTCCCTTTCGGTCCTTTTTTTTTCTTCCTTCATTTTTTTCCCTGCTCCTTGTGCCTGCTTTAATATGCAAACTCTGTTCTTGATTGGGGCTACATATATTGACTCAAAATGAAAATGTGATAAACATTAATTATTGGAAATGGGAAAACATTGTATACTAAAAGGTGAAGAGGTATTTAAATATTGTGAAATAAAACCTGTGTTTTGGGAAAGCAACTAGTAATTTTTTATTATTCAAGAAATTGTATTATACAGTGCTTTTCATAAACTGGGAGATTAAATACTATCTGTAGAGACTTGACAAATTGTGCTCTTTCGGAGCATGAGTCTTCCCTTCAGTCTTGGATAATCTCTAGCCATTGTCATCAGGGTGATCAAAACAAAAATGTGGCTTAATATTTAGTTAAGAGAAACCCCTACCTTCACTGTGATTCCATCCTGACCAGTTAAGAACTGTGTAATTGGACCAGTTTGTGTGGCCTGTTAGGAAAGCTATAATAGAGCATCCTCTATTCTGGCTGGTCAGTTAAGCAAAAGCCACAGTCTTTCCCAAACTGCTCCGTAGAGACAAGATGCAAACATGCCTGAAAATCAAATTTATGCTAAAAAACTTGAGCTGGAACGTGTTTAGTTTGAAGTAACTAACTAAGGGATGGGCAACATGTCCTTGTTGAAGTGAATTGAGACAGACCAAGGAGCTGCTTTCTGTCCCTGCTGCTTTCTGTCCCCTGTTGATGTGGGCTTTGGTCACCCTGGGCTTGCTGAATGTCTCCAGCCAAGCAGCTCAGCCAGGCTGTCTTGGGTGAGCCTCATTTTTGTGCATTTTATCTGCAAAAATACACATGCCAAATGGGCTTTATCTCAGTCAGTGCAAACACATAAATAGATGCTGACCTTTCCAAATGTAACAGAGAGAAAGGGAAGGACTGGATCTGGCTGCAAAGTGTCAGTTTGGCCCACAGGCAGAGAGAGGATCAGCTGCCCCGACGCAACCTTTGTGTTTCAAATCCAAAGTGACTGAGCATCCATTACTCTTTTTCCTTGGTAATACGAGAGCTCATGTTTCTACTCATTGGCTGCACAACTGAAATGTTCTCCCTGAAGTATCATTTTTACAGCACCTACAGGTCACAACTACAAGTGTTATGCTGTGGGATTGCAAAGTACAAAGCAAAAAGGCTGAACTTGAAGAGGAAGTGGGAAGCACAAGCAAAGAGGAACAGAGAGGCCCTGTGAATTTTATGGGCTTTTTAGTTGATGCTCATCTGATTTATGGCCACATAAACTTACTGCTTTAGAAGCAGGAACTGTTGCAAGCAAAACAATAATTAAAGGAAGTGGGCACAGATGAGAAGCTACAGGGACACCAGACCTGTGATGGCTATAAGTGACTTTAGGGTGTATGAGCTGCCTGGCTGGGGGTGTAAAAATAGGAATAGTGGTGGGTTCTAGTCTGCCCAAAGGCAACACAGTTAGGTTTGCTTTGTTTGTTTTATTGTAGTTTTATGTAACTGATAAGATACTAAAAAGAGATTGTTTCTCCATGCAGAGGTTTTTCTGGCAGTGAACTTGTTTATATACCAAGACTTCCACCTACAGGTGCAGTGAAACCTTTGCTTCTTGAGAAAGCTTTATCCTTTATATGCTGTCCACCTGTTGGCCTTTCATTTTATTTATGAATTTTGTTATTAAAATTCATCCTGTTAAGTTTAAAGATGTTTTACTGTATATGTGGCTATATATTTGAATTATTCAGTGATAAGAGCACATTAGATTAATTTTCTCTCTGCAGTAGTTGGCTTTTTTGGTGAGATGCTTCTTAAAATAGGCTTAGTACCAGTACTGGCTTATTTGAGGCTTAGGTTTGGGTCCGTTTCATGCCCAGCTCTTACCACGTGGCAGAAGAATGAGTAGGAATTTATGGAATACTACATACTTCTATTTTTTGTATTGTTATTTGATTTCTTGATATGGCTCATGTAAATTTTACTGGAAGGTGCCAGGATATCAGATTATGTTCAGAAGGTATTTAGCAGAGATGCAGCCCCCCTGCTTCTCCCACGTATTCCTAAATAGAGATGGCAGTGTGGCTTAGTGGAGTCTGCAGGCTTGGAAAAGGCCAGGGAAGGTTATGCCACTGCTGAAGCTATTAAGAAGGGGTAGCAAAGTTACAAATCTTGTAGGGAGATTATATAGTGACTTCCAAGAGATCCTTTATGTCTTCTTGCTTAGGGGGGAGTGTAAGCCCGGCTTTACATGTAATGAGAGCTCTGCTGCATTACAGTTCAGAAATTGACTTAACGAGGCCAGGCACGGTTGATTTAGAGTCCTTATAACCTGATATAACATGGAGGGGAAGGGCTGTGGTTCTCTTCTGGAACTGCTGTCATCACCTGAATGATTCCCATGCAGCAAGCATTGGCTTCCAAGTGACGTTTTGGACACAGGGAAAATGACACAGTAGTGGTTTTCTTCCATACAAGGGTGCTGCTGTCTTGTGCTGATGGGGACATTTAGTGAGCCAGTCAGATAGGGACTGGGAGGGACTCACGCTGCAGCAGTTTTGGGAGCACTGCTGCTTGTGAGATTGGAACCACGCTGGAGAAGTTCACGGAGAACTGTCTCCCACGGGAGGGACCCCACGGTGCAGCAGGGGAAGGACTCCTCTCCCTGAGCAGCAGAAGAACTCGGGTGATGAACTGACCAAACCCTCTGCCCTGTCTCCCTGCGCTGCCAGTGGGAAGGAGGGAGGGGTTGGGGGAAGAAAAGGTGTTTTTCAGGGCTTATTTTACTTCACATTATCCTCCCCTGGTTTTGTTAGTAATAAAGTCACTTTGTACCTCTAAGATGAGCCTGTTTTGCCCTTGGAGTGTTTTCTCCTAGTCCTTATCTCAGCTCATGAAGCCTTCATTAATTTTCTTCTCTCCTCTGCCCAGCTGTGGCAGGGGAGGGTGAGCAAGCAGCTTTCCTGGGTGCCTGGAGTTTGGCCAGTGTCAAACCACGACAACGAGGCAGTGCTACAGCGAAACACAAGGCACCATGGGTTCGTTCGGGTGGAATCACGGTGAAACCTGTGCCACGTCACTGTCTGCAGGGGATGCTCAGAGGTCACTGCCCTCTTGCCTCTGCCCTATGGTTGACAGCTCTACCAGCATCATAGAATGGTTTGGGCTGAAAGGGACCCTAAAGATCATCTCATGCCCCATGGGCAGGGACACCTTCCACTAGACCAGGTTGTTCAGAGCCCCATCCAGCCTGGCCTTGAACACTGCCAGGGATGGGGCATCCACAGCTTTTCTGAGTATCCTGTTCCAGCATCGCACCACGCTCATAGTAAAGAATTTCTTTTTAACATCTAATCTAAATCTATCATCTTTCAGGTTTTTCAGAAATATTTATCCAATAATTTTTTACAGCTTCCAGTAATGGAAATTCCACAACCCACCAGGCTGTCCAGTCTAGTAACTTGCTGCCCTTATGCAGGGTATATTTCCTGACATCTAACTTGAAATTATCCTCTGGCCAGTTATAAGTTAGGAGATGTTTTTTTCTTATCTTTTTCACATATGACTGCTATCAAGTCTCCCACAGTCTTTTTCTCTAGGCCGAATATCCACAAGTCTTTTAATGAAATAGTTGGGGGTTTTTAAACTTCTGAATGTTTTTGTTTTTGTAATGGTCTGTAAGGAAAACACGGGCCAATTAACTGTGTGGTTCCCTCAGAAATGTATTCTCAGATTTATCCTTTGGAAGGTACAACACATCAATACCAAATACTCCAAAGCAGAGCTTAATGTCACCTTTCTGCTTGAACAAGCTTGTATTTAGTGTTGCTGGTTATTCTATGCACAGTGTAGCTTGGTACTGTGGAGCAATGCTGCAAATTTAAGTGTTGGGACTGGGGTCAGTAGCAGACAGTTTAGGTGGAAGAAGACAATAAATGCCAAGGCGACACAGATCTGTTTGGTGATCCAGTATTATGCCAGTCAAAATGAGAAAGCCAAAGAGAAATAATTCTTGGATGAGTATGATGCTCTTTATAACAATTCCCTCAGGCACTTTACAGTCATTTAAATTCAGTGTATGATGTTACTGCACAGCTAAATCTATGCCTGGAGATCTCTGGAGAAAACTAAAATGAGGGTTTCTTCAGGTAGAGTTTGTGAGGAAGAAATACTGCAAGATCCTTTTTTCCCCACACAGTAAACAGATAGATATGCTGAACCACTATTCCTTTTCCTTCACAAAAAAAAAAAAAAAGGAAGAGACCTAGAGAACCCCTGCCATACTCGGGCCAGTATATGAATATAGAAAGAACTGTGGTGGCAAAATGAGTAACAGAGTATGTGGTAAGATAGGGGAAGTGAAGCCTGGCTACTTCCAAGCCAACAGAAGTGTTCCAGCTGACTTCAGCATGGCCAGATTTAGCCAACGGTACCCTTTTGCTGAGTGCAATTCTGCTAAGGACTCATAATTTTGGTATTGTGGCTTGTTGGATAACAAATAATTACTTTTTTTTTCTTTTCCCCATTTTTTCAGCCTTTAATAGCCACTGTTTTCATGTAGTGAATGAGTTATTTTTATCTAGTCTGACTGAAGGATTCCTTCGTGGCAAGGACATGGACCTGTTAGAGCAAGTCCAGAGGAGAAACACCAAAGTTGATTACAAGGATGGAGCAGCTCTGCCGTGAGGAAAGGCTGAGAGATTTGGGGTTGTTCAGCCTGGAGAAGAGAAACTTTGGGGTGACCTAACTGTGGCCTTCCAGTACCGGAGGGGAGCCCACAGGAAAGATGGAGAGAGACTATTCACAAGGGCCTGGAGTGACAGGACAAGGGAGAATGGCTTCACACTGACAGAGAGTAGGTTTAGATTAGATATTAGGAAGAAATTCTTTACCATGAGGGTGGCAAGGTACTGAAACTGAGTAGTTCTGCATATCCCATCCCTCGAACTGTATAAGGATGGGGCTCTGAGCAGCCTGGTCTAGTGGACAGTGTCCCTGCCTATGCCAGTGGGGTTGGAACTCAATAATTTTTAAGGTCCTTTCCAACCCAAACTATTCTCTGATTCTATATGATTTTCTGCAACATTTTGTTGAGGGATGATCAGATACTACCATGTTCAGGTATGCATTTACACCAGTTTGTTGTCATGGTGCCAAGGTAGTCCCTATGTTTTGGGAATTTCAAATTGAATATCTGTTTGTTTGAGAATAGACGATCTGAGAGACAAGGAAGTTGTAGAGAAAACCTATATAGTGATAATTAGCAATGTTGGTTTCTCTCTAAAGTTTGATATCTGCTCCCACTGAGCGCTTGTAAGGCTGAGTACTTTTCTGCAACCTGCTGTTACATGAAGCCTACAAAATAAATAACACTTCCAAGTAGACCAGAAACTTGCTTTTTTGTGTTTCAAAGGGTCTTTGTTCATCAGAGATGAAAATCGTAGAGGCAAAGTTAGAGAGTGTTCAGCATGGTTCTACTCCAATGTAAATTGGATCCTTCCTGCTTGCTTCATTATTCGCATTTTGCTCCTGCAAGGAATTCCTCATTCACAGTAATTAGCTATGCAAGATGTAATACCTGGTTTTATTCTTTTAAATAAAAGCTTTTGGCCCTTCTTTCCATTTTTCCTGCACTCTGAAGTTTGATATGCCAGTTACCTCCATGCAATATTACTCTTGCTAACCATGTAAACTTGATTTTCACACTGATTTGGTTTGTAAAATGCGTGTTAATAACTATGTCCCTGCTATCTTTTCTCTTTTCTTTCCCCTTCCTGTGAGTACTGCCGGCTCTCTGCTTTATGGAACACTGCACTTGATTTTCTCTGCCAGCTCTAGTTGAGGGTAATATTGGCCCAGGGTAAGGTGACCTGAAAGGCCAACTTGACCTGGCAGGGACCTTAATGTGGTGGCTGGTACCCACTCTGGCTTGGTGGTTCTGAGAGGAGCTGCAGTGAAGGGGATCTGGGGTAACAGGCTGTCTGTGACTGTAGCTCTGTCAAGTCATTTAACACCCAGATATTTATGGAACTGTGAGCTTGCAAAAATGCTTCCTTAGTTATTCAGTAGAGCTGCTTCTTTCATATCCCACTTAGTTTTATCTTCCCACTGATGAACTACATTTTCATTCCTTCAGAGCATCTCCAGCTACAGAAAAGCTGGTTGGGCTGTAAGTTGCCCTGCTCCTAAATAGTGTCACCAGCTTATTTGGGTTTTTGTCATGCATTTGTCAAGGGCTAATGTTTTACATGACTCTGTTACTCTTCCTTCTCCATGGAGATGACAATATACAAGACAGATCAAAATCAAACCTGGTTTGCTAAGAGACCTCACAGAAGTCTTGGTTTCAGAAGTTCTCATAATAGACACTTTGTCTTTAAATCTGTAAGAGCAAAACTCTGGCCTGTCAGTTGGGACAGGATCTTTCCATGCCTGAGCTGAACTTTGAGCTGGTGTCTGACTGAGAGTGGGAACAGTTGTAAAACAATAGTAAATACAACTTTTGTTGATAGCAACAGATATTTTGCTAATACAGAAGTAAGGTGAACTAGCACGTACTTTCTGCTAAAGGTGTATTTATGGTTAATCCTGTTACAGGTAAGAGAGTGACAGGAAATCAGTATTTTTTCAAAACTCTCTCATTCCAGTGTACTTTTGTGCTGGCTTTTGTCAAAGACATATGCTACCCACAATATCCCTTTGGATCAGTGTCCCCTTCTCTGATGGAGAATGATGACAGCTCCCTGGTCTGTTGCTTCAGTTCTTTATCCTGCTTTTCATTTTTGTCTCTGAGTTCTCTCCTAGGTAGCCCCCAGGCCTCCCCACCTACTGCTGCTATTCTTCAATCTTTATTAGAATCTTTTTCTAGTTGGCCTTTTAATCACAGCTAGGGGATCAATTGACTCCCCACTAATGCTTTCTGCTGTCATGTTGTGTGGAGTCCATGCGGCTTAGCACAGACCTCAGAGACAGAGAGTCATTGCAGGGATGCAGGCGAGGAGCACAAATCCCATTTTGCACGTGTTTCCCACAGTGTAATGCTTCTGGCATCTCTACTTTATCCCGCTGTGGGCATTTGAATCCTGCATAAAGATGAGACAGCCCCCTTCCATGAAGGCACTACTCCATTAGTCCAATACCGGAGTAGTCAGCACTCCTGGAGTGAAATTCAAAGTGTTCTAGAAAAGAATTAAACATTTTCATGGTCAATTTTTCAACTGTAAAATGATTTGCTCATCATTGGTGTCAGGTAGGAGCTGGAGTTGCTTTGCTGTTGCCTATTCTTTTGTTGTCTAGATGGCTTTTTTCTCCCTGTAGTAACACTGTGTAATAATGTTCTCATGTTATTCTGATAACTTTGTTGTGGCTTTGAAGGTATAGAAACACAGATAAAACAAACCTTGTCAGGAGAGGTAGTCTTTTTATAAAAGCAAGGTACACTTGGCTCTTGCAGGGCATTCCTTCTCTGTAGATCCTGCAAGACAGGTTTCACTTCTCTTCTGTGGTTGGGGTAGCAAGCAGTGACCTGAGGGATTAGCAGAATCTGAGTTTGCTTCCTTAGCACGTTCACTGGTGACAGAAAGCTAGGAGGAGTGGCTGATCCCAAGCCCTTCAGAAGGACCTCGACAGGCTGGAAGGACAGGCAGAGAACAACTGTCTAAAGTTCAGTAAAGGCAAATGCAGAGTTCTGCACCTGGGGAGGAACAACCCCAGCACCAGCACAGGCTGAGGGCTGACCAGCTGGAAAGCAGCTCTGCAGAGAAAGACCTGGGGGTCCTGGGGGACAACAGGCTGTCCATGACCCAGCAGTGCCCCAGAAGACAAGAAAGCCAATGGTGTCCTGGAGTGAATTGGGAAGAGCAGTGCTAGCAGGTCAGGGAGGTGATGTTGCTGCTCGTCTCAGCCCTGGTGAGGATCACCCTGGAGTGCTGTGTCCAGTTCTGGGCTTCTCTGGACAGGAGAGACATGGAGCTCCTGGAGGGCAACAAAGATAATTTAGGAACTGGAGCATCTCTCTGATGAGGAAGGGCTGAGGGAGCTGGGGCTGTTCAGCCTCAAGAGGAGATGCTAAGAGGGGACCTCATGCCTGTCTGTCAGTATCTGCAGGGAAGGCTCAGAGCATGGACCAGGCTCTGCTCCATGGAGCCCAGCAATGGGAAGAGGAATGGGCAGAAAATGATTCCCAGGAAGTTCTACCTGAATATAACGAAGAATTTCTTCCCTGTGTAGTGACCAAGGTTGTCCAGAGAGGATGTGGAGTCTCCCTCACCGGTGATATCCCAGAACCATCTGGACACAATCCTGTGCTGAGTGCTCTGGCATGGTCCTGCTGGAGCAGGGAGGTGGGACTGACCACTGTGGGCCCTTCTTACTTCAGCCAGGCTGTGAATCTGTGACCAGAGCAGAACTCCAGTGGAATTAACTTATATGATACGCCTTATATGTTTGGTTTGCCACGTCTGGGGGAAAAAGTACACAATTCTTTGAGGTTTTAAATGCCTGTATGAGGTTTTGGTACGTTCTGTATTTGCCTGATCTAAGCCACAGCTGCTTCTAGTTTTATCCAGTAAAATTTAGTGGTGAAAGAGGACCTCAGAGGGTAAAGAGTGTGGTGGAGTCACTATCCCTGGAGGCGTTCAAGAAACAGCTGGATGTGGCACTCAGTGCCCTGATTTAGTTGACAAGGTGATGATGGCTCAAAGGTTGCACTTGATGGCCTTGGAGGTCTTTTCCATCCTAAATGATTCTGTGATTATGTTTTTCTTTTGCTCTCTCCATTTGTTTCTGTGTGCTGTTTTGATCTTTTCAGATCACAAAAACACTCTGGTTCCATTCTCAGTTAGCATGTTGTGATGACATTTGTCTGTGGAATTTTCAAGTTAATTTGATGTTATTTTAATGCTCTACAGATCAGGGTTTTGGAAACCATAGAAAATTATTTTGTTAAATATCTCATTAGCAGGTCAGGTGTGGTTTATTTTTGAAATCTCCTTAAAACTTGAGTAAATATGGAAAAAATTAGTTGTGTAGCATTCCTTATTTGGCAGCAGTCTAAGTCAGTGACTTCATAGCCCTTTTCCCTGTAAATTTAAGAAATTTCTTCCATATTCTGGAAAATATGTTAATATCCTGTTGTACTTTCAGAGAAGCTAAATACAGTACAACTTGCAAAAATATGAAAGGTATGCGTTTGGCTTTGATGAGTAGCCTTTCCACCAGAATACATGGTCTTTCAAAATGCATTTTCTCTGAAATTATGCTTTCAGAGTCTTTTTCCTTTCACTAGCATACGCCTAACTACCACTTACTGGCAGTGCACTCCAAATTCCTGTCGGAAAGATTAAGTTTAAAAACCACAGGTTTTACTTTAAAATTTGTCTTTTGATTGCCATGTCTTTGTGTTTTGCCTTCAGTGGATGTCTAGCTACTTACTCGAGGGAGAAAAAAGCTGTCTCTGCAGAAATGATGAGCTGAGTGAAAATTATTTTTTACTTTGGTGGTGTGTTAAGAGCCATTTATGCTGTACTTTGATATTCTTCCCACTCTTTTGGGACTTGCAGTAGTTTCATTTGGATGGAGGAGAGAAAGGAAGGAACAGAAGATAAAGCAGCTGCAGTAGAGTCTGTGTTGCAGCCTGTAGGTTCTCTGGGGTTTGGAATTCTGTGCTTGGAGTGCCATGGAAAGGCTGCTGGGAGATCAGATCCCGAGCCAAATCATGGAAACCTGTGAACAATCAAAACAGAAATTAAACATAACACACATCCTGATTGCAATCAGAATGCTGAGAAATGCTAGCCTAAATTATCCTCAATTTAAAATTCATACATAGAATGTCTCAAATTTAAAATTCACTGTAGAAATTACAGATTTTTATGGAGAAAACAATTTTAATTTCTATCCCCACAGCTGCTTGGGCTGTTAATTGAATGACTGAGCTTTACTCTTGTGCTTTAGGTTCTTTAAGGCACCACTGTGGCAGTGAAAATGAATATAAATTACAACAGTGTTTAGAGAAAATGAATTCAGGGGTGTCCAATCAGCTGTGCAGGCTATTACTTCATCCGCTGGGTCAGCAGTGAGCACTTGCTCTTCTCATACATTTATTACAAAATCATGGCAGTATTTTTTTCATTCATTTATGGAGTTTGTAGCTTTCTCTGTTTATTGCTTATTCCCAGATGCTATGGTCAATAATTGCATTTTTGTTGCTATAGTCTCTCTTTGTAGATGTATGTGTGTGACATGTGAATATACAATTACGTCTTTCAGCACTTTGGAAGTAACTGAAAATATTGTATCTACCAAGGAAATCTCTGTTGAAAACTCTCCATGTTAGGGCTTGATATTTCTTCATATGTACACATGCTTCATGTTAGGAATTACAGGGGGGGTTTTATCTGACTACAGTGTGAGCTCTTGCCTTAGAGGTCTGTCCTTCATATCCACCTGTTTTACAGGCCTCAGCTAAAACCCTTCTTTTTGTATGTCTGCCTGTGTGCCTTCATTTTTAGAATACGTTCTTGTGTGTGGCAGCGGGGAGAAAGGGAGAAGTGCTGAGAGCTGGCTGCCTGAAATCTTGCATCCTCCTATGCAATGCTCTTGGAAAGGAGTTTTTTTCACCTTTTACTCACCCAATATATGAAACTGTGTGGAGCTATTCCCTGGGCCACTCCCTGGGATGAGTGGCATTCATGATGTCTGAGGCTTGAGAGGCCTGAGGGAGTGTTTAAATCTCTACCCCTGGCTGACCTGACAGAGTAGAGCTCCTGCTCTGAAGCACGTGGGTTTGTGCTTGTTCTGTAGTGGAATGAGCTCTGTGCGGAGTCCTGTTACATATGAATTACTACAAGTTCAGTGGAGTTCTTGCATTTCTTTCATGTAGTGAATTTGGATGTCTGAATTTTAAGAAGGAGTGGGAGAAGTGATTTAAACAAAATAGTGTAGCCTGTGACCCACCACTTTGCCAAACTCGTTGTGAAAGACTTGCCCATTTTGAATTCTGATGTAGAATCATTGCTAATTTATCTTTAGCAGAGTGTTGTAAAACAACCTCCTCTTCACTGGAATATTTGTAGTGCAGAGTCTGCCAGTCAGTTGTATCTACAAGTGTCCTCTTCAGGCTTAATGAAACCTTGGTGAAAATTCTCACAGCTTAAGTGGAAGCTTTGCCACTAAACTATTTCATGAATGAAAAATGCAGGCCATTAATTTATTAATATCCATAAACTTTTCAGTTGAATCTTGATTTGATTTATGAAAGATTGCAAACTTCACAGGCGTCCAAGACTTTCATACAAAAGCTCAATGAAACTCAGTAGTTCTGGTAAGGTTTCTCTTTGGGATTTAACTCTGAAATGAAACACCCAAATGTGCCATTGCTTTGCTGACGAAAAGGAGAAGCTGAGTGAAAAAGAAGAGGATATGTAGGCTCTGGCAGTCCAAGACAGAGTTACATTTGTTTGTGCTGAAGAGTACAGAGCTATGTTGAAGGGCATGAAAATGTTAGTAAGATTACAAGGGGGATGCTGTTAAAAGGAATCCGTTTAATCTACTTGTTCTCTGCATATTCTAGAGTTGCTGCAATCATATTTACTGGGAAAAAAGGGCACGACATTGTTGCTTACTTGGTTGTTAGCAGTGGGATGGTCTAATATCTACTGTTTCCAGGTGTCATGAGTGGCATTGTGAGAGGACCAATACAAAAATGGAAGGTCTAGGTGGTTTCACTTGTGTAGAATCTTTACTAGTGATACAAAAAGAGAAAAGAACCTAATCTGGCTTTCTAATTACAGGTCATATTTTAAGAGAATATATGCGTAGGGGAAAAAGCATTTTCTCTAAGTGTGACTTTTTTTGGCTGGACACAATTGAGAAGGAATGTATTGTACAACATTCAAAAAGTCATTTTACAATCATTTTTGTCTGCCCTTTAAAGGCTATCTAGACATGAGTGGAGAGCAACAACACTTGAATATCTCTCTTTAATTGACTTAGGGAGCTCTAAAAACAAGGGCAGGAGGGAATTGCTGCAAACCAACAGAGAGCAGGTTTACATTGGATGTTAGGAAGAAATTCTTCCCTGCGAGGGTGGGAAGGCCCTGGCACAGGGTGCCCAGAGACGCTGTGGATGCCCCATCCCTGGAAGTGTTCAAAGCCAGGTTGGACAGGGCTCTGAGCAACCTCAGAGTGAACCTCATGGTCTAGTGAAAGGTGTTGAAACAAGATGACCTTTAAGGTCTCTTCCAGCCCAGGCCATTCTATGATTTTATATATCTCTTGTCAAAAGCCAACAACCAACCAGTGCTGGTTTTTTCCATGACATTCCTCATGTGAATAAAGAAAGCTAAAGGAAAATTTAGAAGCTTATGTTTGGGGATTATCAAAATCAGACAACTCAGTTTTCAAAAAGTGAAAGATCATGACAATTCTTGTATGACATGTCTTGGTAAAGGGATGAAAACTAAAGCAGCAGAGTGAGTACAAGAGGCAGAATGGAGTAATTTTCTCAGCCAGAGAAACAAGTCTGGCAAGGATATGCTGCATGGAAGCTGCAGTCATCGTGTTTGAGTATTAGTG
Source organism: Pachycephala philippinensis (assembly GCA_013397055.1). Taxonomy (NCBI): domain Eukaryota; kingdom Metazoa; phylum Chordata; class Aves; order Passeriformes; genus Pachycephala; species Pachycephala philippinensis. Next base: position 73,118 of record VWZT01015830.1, read on the forward strand.
TTATATGTTAGCAAGTACTAAGAGTGGGTTCACCATGAGCCTTATTAACGACCTCTCATCCCTACTGGGGACTCGGATATTCCCTGCTGGTACACTCCAAGTTGTTTACTCTTTCACCCCATTCTCTTCCAGGTCACAAGGCTCAAATGTTTGCTGTTAGGAAGCTCTCCCTCCTCAGCCTAGCCTTTAAACTGGGGCTGAAGTAGGCCCCAAATATGAAGTGGAGGGGAAGGCTCTAGACTCGAGTAGCTTGCTGTTATATTGTGCTTATTACTCAGGGAGTATTCAATCCAGTGCATTCCCATTGTGTTAATAGCTTCCTGTTGCTCTGGATGTTCATTAGTTTGCCCTGGATTTGCATTTGGTTTCGGAATTGCTTTAAGTGAAAAATAAAATTGGTTTTAGCTTGATAGGAGGCTCAAAACCTATTTGCTGGGTCTGCCAATATCTTAAAACAACAAAATAATATGATGTCCTAGCAGCTACTGTGATTTCACAGAACCATAGAATCATTAAGGTTGGAAAAGACTTCCAAGGTCATCAAGTCCAGTCTTTGACCAATTACCACCTTGTTAACTAAAGCAAAGCACTGAATGCTACTTCCAGTAATTTCTTGAACACCTCCAGGGATGATGACTCCATCACCTCCCTGGGCAGTCCATTCCAATGCTTAACCCATCTTTCCATGGAAAAATTCTTCCTGAAACTTTATTTCCATGGTTGTTTGTTCAGCTGGCAGAAGAGAGGTGCAGTTTATTGAAACTCATCATTGTCTTCTCCAAATTGCAACTTCAAACAGAGGGTGGCACATCATTTGTTTTAGCCTCTTTCCTCAGGGAATGTAATTAGACCTCGCAGAGGATGGCAGGGAAAGCTGGGGGGCGTAATGGATGCCAGAGCTGTCCAGGGTTCTGGCATGTAAGAAACAGCATGTGGCCCTGGCTGGAGCAGGAGGTGGGCTGGATTATGTCTATAAAATTCTAATTATGTTTATTCTAATTCTATGGTGCTAAAAGGAAGGGAAGCACCGAGTCAGTAAAGAAAGGCCTTTGTGTGAAATCAGTTTTCAGATTCTAATGTGTAATTGTGCTATCTTGGTCTTAGGTTGGGTTGGGTCCCTGAGGCCTGGCCTCCCTGTTTGTCTGCACACTCAGTATACTGAGGAGTGAGCCCCAAAAGAACTTTCACAGAATCACAGAATCATTTAGGTTGGAAAAGACCTCCAGGATCATCGATTCCAATCTTTGAATGATCTCCACCTTGTCAACTAGACCAGAGTACTGAGTGCCACATCCAGGTGTTTCTTGAATACTTCTAAGGATGGTGGTTCCACCACCTGCCTGGGCAGCCTGTTCTAGTCCCTGAAAAACCTTTCAGTGAAGAAATTCATCCTGATGTCCAACCTGAACCTCCCCTGGCTGGGGAGGTGGCACAGCTTGAGGCCACTTCCTCTTGTCCTGTTGCTTATTACCTGGGAGAAAAGCCCAACCCCCACCTGGCTGCAACCTGTTTTTCAGGCACTTGTAGAGAGTGATAAGGTCTCCCCTGAGCCTCCTTTTCTCCAGGCTAAACACCCCCAGCTCCCTCAGTTGTTCCTCACAGGACTTGTTCTCCAGACCCTTCCCCAATTCTGTTGCTCTTCTCTGGACAAGGCTTCATGTAAGCTTGCAACAAATGACACTTTCTGATTACTTTTTTAGGGAAGCTACACCCTTATATAATGAAATTACACTTTTCCCCATTTTAATCTTATGTTGCTAAGTGTTTTATTATTGATATAGAAGTGACTGTTGTTTATTCAGATCAGTTATGATAAGTTATTAATGAGTTACTCTCATGCCTCTACATGAAAATATATTTTTAAAGTTTTGTTTTCATTACCAGAAAAAATAAATAGCTAATGGAAACTTCATTGGTTCTGTAAGTGCAGTAGCTATTCCACTCAACCTCCTTGACTTCTAAACTTCTGTTTTCATAACCTTTAGACATGACATTACATGGCACTGCACTTCCCTCTAATTGCTTCCTTATTTGGTAAACATGGCTTTTTAAACACTTTGGTAGCCACTCATTATATGTAAATCCTTTGATGCTGCTGACCTCCTTTTTGACTTTCCAGCAAGGGCTTTTAACCTTGGCTCTACTTCTCTTCAGAAAGACTGCCCTGAAGAAAGTGATCTAAATGTAAACCTGTACCACTGCTTAATGCGCAGTCCTTGAAATTCTTTGTGTTGTTTTCTTTGTGTGCTGTTACTTCCTTTTCAAGTCTTATGTGTCAGCTTTTCGTGTCTTGTTAGCTACATGAGCCAGATCATGTGCCATATAGTTTTCTGCGTGAAGGATAGACTAAAGGTGTAAGATGCAGATTGATACATTGGTAAAGAATCTTCGTATGTGTTGTAAAATTTGGAATTTTCAAAGTCTGAAATTTGTCTTAAAATAGTTATGTTTTGCCTCCTTATCTATAAGGTAAATGAAACTTTCTTAAGAGGCTTTATTTTTCTCATTAATAGAGAAGAAAGAAATGGAAGTGTGCAAGTATTAAAAAGCATAAGCAGTGTTTCCATGCTGCTGAGAAACCAATCTCAGTGTTTAAACTCTGCTTAAACTCTAATTGCAAATTTCCTGGACAGCTCAATCCTTGCTACTTGTCTTTGGTGTCTTTTTAACTGGTGAATCTCGAAAGATGTCAGTGATTCATCTAAACTGTGTAGAGGTAAAGGAAAGACAAAGGATCACTTGTTGATGAGAGGATCTTTTCCTTGTAGAGGTTCATTGTCTAGTATACTGTCAAAATGGAAGTGTGTTGCTACTTTGATACCTCTGATGATAACTAAATCCATATTTTGATGCCTATATAAGTTGATTAATTACCTTTGCTGTAGCTGCTTATTCTTATCAGTGGGATCAGGAATTCAGAGATCCATTCCTTTCTGTAAGTGTTATGGTCCTTTCTGCAAGTAGGAATGGAAGCCCTTTTTATTTTTTATGAGCTGAAAGTAACCTTATTTATTGCATGTACTGTGTCTTGCTAATAAGATTTTGAAGAAGATGAAATTGTTGATAAACCCTTTGTAAAACTGGGAAAAGTAAACAGTACCCCTTACTGAACAATGCTCTTGCAAAATTTTCAGATATCTTCCTTGCTGTCTGTGTGTTGTCCCACACTGCCACAAGAGAACAATTCAACATTCTTTACTTATTCCTACACCAGACATAAGTAAGCAGATATCCTGCAATTTTCCCTATTCTCTTTTGGTTTCTGCTTGCTGCTCAAACTGTGCATCTTGAAATCGCTGAGGGAGAAAGTGCAGGCAGAACTGGAGGACTTTGTCACTTGGCAGTCATGTTATTTGTTTTTGTCTTCTTTTCTCTACCTGGAATGTACCAGTTATTTACTTTTAACAAAGACTTTTGTGCATGAGAGTTAGTGTTAGCCTACAGAGAGTAACTTCCTCAGCCAGGATACTGTGCACTGCAAGGCAGGAGATTAACTGCTTTGAAGTTTACACTGCATTTTTCCAGACCTATCAAACTGTTGTAAGATAATTACTCGTGTTGTTTAATAGATTTGCATGATATTAAAAAAGTAGTTTTCCCCCCAGAGGTGATGACTTGTGTTCATCCTTTTTTTTCCATGAAACACACAGTCAAAACTTGAAAATGTTTTGGTGCACTTTTTTTGGTTTAAGCTTAGAGCATTTTATTAATGCAGCCCTGATGTTTACAGGTTGATACGCAGCCTTTTCTCTTCTGCTCAGACTTGGAGCAGATTAAGAAACAGGGAAATAAGTGCTGGAATACCTGCTGTTCCTACATGTCTTTCTGCCACCTAGTGCCAGTGATCTGGGAGGTTGTGTAAATTTTGGACAGTGCCAGCATTTAACCTGAGTCAGCTGCAATGCAAGAGGGAGGTGGTTGTGTAGCCGCCTCCAAAGGTGCTGGCAAAGCCCAGCAGGGCTGACAATCCCACACAGAGGATGGTGGTGTCCTCTGAGCCTCGTGGCATCTGGCGTTGTCAGGAGATCAGGGAAAAGGAAGGATTTGCTGAGTGTTCCTGTGGACGTCAGAAGAGTTCAGCGATTTGTCCTATGACTCGAGGTTTAGCCTTATCACATAGGATTTAAAAAGAAAAAATCAAAGGAGTCACTCAAGAGTACGAGAAGGTGGTGAGGGAAGCCAACAGAGGCAGTTGTTTATGGATTCTGGTCATACTGTTCCTCAAGAAACTTATACATTACTTTTCCATTTTCCACCATTAACATGGGACTGGGTGACTCCACAGAACATTTAAATGCAGCTATTTAGGAGGCAGCATAAGTTCTTCTTGAGGCTTCCCACTTGTGGAAGCTGTTGGAAACTGTAACATCTCCCAGAATAAGAGACACCCTCCCCACCCCCACAATATCACCAAATGGTATTTTATTTTTATTATTTTTAATCCAAAATTTGGGATCCTAATGCATTGCAGGTCATAAAGTTTGGATCCAGAAATCTTGCAGATCTTTGAAATTTCTCACCAATTTATTCTTTTTGTCTTGTCAGGGAGAATTCCCTTGACATTGCCAGAGCATTCATTGTTTAAAATACTGTTTCTGATATACAGTCAATAGTCTGTTCCAATCTACAAACATGGGGTGGGTTTTTTTTATTTTTTTCATAATCTCCACACTGTGCTGTCCTGGTGTATGGAGGCTGACTCTATTGAATTAAATGCCACATCAGCAATTTGAAATGTTCTTTTACTTCCAAGCAAGTGCTCCCTTGCAGTGACATCATGCTGGCTAGAAAGCTATTAAAGATCACACCATTTTGGAGTTCCTACTTACAAGTACAGCTGGAACTAAAAGTGACTGCCAGCTTAGTCAGTGCTACTCTGGGGTTTATGTGAATAATGTTGCAAAGTGTTCTCTCTTTAGTGTGTGGCTGCTCTGCAGTTCATGGATCCTTTTGAATAGCTGAGCTTTTCCTGCAGCAGCACAGCAATGCATTCAGTCTTCCAAGTGGTCTTTTGCAGCCCTGTGTCCGTGTAAATAGCTCCTGAGGTTCTAATCTCATGAAAAACAACACTGCCTAAAGTACATAATTGTGAAGAGCACAAAGTTTGCATAAGCTTGAATGTTAAATTCCACTTCAGGGCTGAATAAAGACACCACTGTCATGACTGGGTCATGTGAACCTACAGAGGAGCTTGTCCCACCTGGACAACTTCTCTTTTGTACGAACAGTGAGCTTCAGGTTTCAACATGTACTAGCTGCAGTTGGATCTCTTCCTTATCTCCTTTCATAGTCACTGCCACCATTTCTTCTTGTAATAATCACATTTTAATCACCTGTTCCAGTGAGAGAGAGTAGGTTTGGACTAGATATGTGGAATTTGAGATTTATTTCTGTGAGGGTGCTGAGGCAGTGGAATAAGTTGCCCAGAGAAGTTGTGGATGCCCCATCCCTGGAAGTGTTCAAGGCTAGGTAGGTTTGGATGGGGCTCTGAACAACCTGGTCTAGTGGAAGGTGTCCCTGCCCAGAGGTTTTGGAACAAGATGATCTCTTAAGGTCTCTCCCAACCGAAACCATTCTGTGATTCTGTGTCTGTTAGCTTGCTGTCACTTCCTTGCTCTGGGCTCCTGCACCTGGTTAGGGTATGACTGGAATTTGGCTGGAGAGGAGTGATTGAAATGGAAACAACCACAGCCACCCCACACATTCCCCTATGGGGAATATGCCTTCCCTGACACTGGTGGGCTTTTGTCATCAAACTGTCATGTCTTGATAGCTCTGTAGAACAAAGGGGCGCTTCAGACCGAACATAATTTGTAAACAATGAAGAAGGAGCTTGTGCCACCCTGCAGCGTCTGACAGTGTGAAAAGCCACCATGAGCTCTCAGGGTTTTGCTGGCTCCTTAGGAAATTCAGTAGAACTCCGTGCTTCTCATCAGGATGCTGCCTTCTCAAAAGGGACAGCAAAATCACAGCATCTCTTTCAAATTCAAAATGCTTATTTAAAAGAGAAATTATTCTAATTCATGTTCTCAAGTGTTTTCAATGATTTTTATATCTTCAGCATTAGATCAGAGGCTGAATACAGTAATTTTTCCTGTTTTTCCAGTAAGAACTTGGTTTCTGATTAAAGTCCTTGGCAATGAGTGGGAAAAAAATGAGTGCATTAACAACCTAACAATGAAATCAAAGTGATTTAGAGTAGCATTATCTAAAATTATTTTTTGTTAGTACTGTGTAATGTTCTTTTAACTGATGACAATGATTTATTTCTACTTAGATGAATGATGAAACTAATCAGTGAATTGCTTGAGAGATGCTTTGTTAAATTAGTCCCATATTCAATTGTGAGTCTTTAATCTATTGTTCTGTGAGCTTATTTGTCATTGAATTCGCAGGGGGATGTGCAGGTTCTTCTTTTGTTTACATTAATATGAACTAGAACACCTTCACTGATTGTCAGTAGAGTTTCGTTGTTTAAAAAGGGGAAAATGAGACAATGGGGTCTTCCTGTCTTTGGTTTTGTTGGGAGATACCTTTTAAAAAAATGCCTTATGCAATTCTTTTAAAATTACTTGACTTATGTTTAAAGGGAATTCATCCTGCTTATTTCCAATATGCAGGGTGTTACTATTTAAAAGTATTTGTAAATTCTATGGTAATTATTGCTTAATAATGGAGAAAAGTTGGTGATTTTTTGGTACATTTTCTCTATCAGACTAAATAAACTGAGGCTGTTTTTTTCCAGTCCACCCCCAAAGACACTGGCCATTCATAAAAATTTTATGAATGAAGAAAATAACATATGTGTTGACAATGAAAATAACAGAGTTTCAGGAAGCTAATATTAGTGGAAATGCTTTTGTTACAACTATGCTGCCTAAAGCCAGCATTTGTTAGGCTAGCTTAAAATTCTAAGGAGAAAAACAGCTGAGCTTTTTGGAACCATTTAGCATAAATGACAGCTGGGTCCCTTTAATGTGAGAATTTACACGCTGTCAACTATGAACTGATAATTTGCCTAGCAAAGTGTTGTGATGTGGAAGGTAAAAAAGGAAAGCATTAGAAGATTTTGTAGAGAGAGAAAAAGGAGCCATATGTTTCATAGTTGCTTATGGGCAACACTTGAGTCTAGGACTTGTACAGGTTTTACATGACAGGTCAATTTGTGCTCGTTTGGACAAAGAGTTCCCGAGATGTCCCTGCAATCTCAGCAATAACACAGATCCGTGATTTGAACGTCTGAAGGAGAGTCATGTGCAAGATAACAAATGCAGGTTTCTCCCAGGTCATCCTAAGCAATTGCTCTTCATTAAGCTCAAAGCACCTGAAACGCCATCAAGCAACAGAGGCAGTTAATCCTTTGGACTTTGCAACCCCCTACACGCTGGGAATGGCGCTGGAATTATGTCTTTTGCTTAATGTCTGGAGAAAGTTTAAAAGTTTGGTTTTCTGGAAAATAGACCATTGACCATTTTAAGCTAAAGGGCGGCATGTAGACTCTGATGTCTGTGCCATGTCCTGAATTTTCAATACTTTGCTGGGGGAGGCAAAAGTGTCTGCAGGCATGGTGGGCACGGTGGCTTTCCACAGAGAACTGTGTTGAGCCTGGTTTTCCTCCTGTGTCCTTAGAGCCAGTGGATCTTCACAGATTAGGCAGAGGGACAACCATGATGTAATCTGCCCCATTCTACTTTCCTTTGGCTCCTTCACATCACCTTGTCAACCCTGATCTTGTTCTTTTGCTTCTTAAACTTTCTGAAGTGATACCTAGTCCAAGATGTGATCGAAACTTGGGAATTATTTTGCTGTTAATCAGTAGCTATACCTTGGCAAGTGCGATTAAGTAGTTGCATTGTGAAACTTGTGGAAATTTATAGGCTTGGCTAATCCTTTGTTTTAAGGGAAAGGGAGCACTCTTCCGAGATGAATAGGCTGTTTTGATAAGAGCCACCAGGAGTGAAGTCAACAGGACTGAGCAGTAAATGGGGGGAAGAAAAATTAGAATGGTAAACAACAGGTAGTGAATAAGGGTCTGATTAATGAAAAATTAGTGTAATTTGGAACCAATGTGTGTTGATGCCTTTGTTAAAATATAGAAATTGTTTGTATATTTACACAATTTGTGGATTCCCACCATGCTCCCTACTTTGCACAAACTAGAATAAAAAATAGTTCCCATACCTCACATTGGTGTGGGAACTTTCTGTACACACCAGGTAGCAAGCCTGGATAACAGAAGGACAGGAGTTTCAAAACTTCATCAGATTTTGGAAACCAATGTATGTATGCAAACGAGAACTGATATTATCATCTCTGAACAGAAGAGGAAATAAGCCTCCCTTAAAGGACAGCAAGTCATCTCAAGCGATATTAAATGCTGTTTGCAACGCACAGAATTTGGAAGCATTTTGTAACTACTAAATGTCTGTTTGGCTAAATGTCTTATTTGGGGGGTCTAAAGGCACAGAATTTATGTGACAGTGCCCACTACTCTTAAAAGCAAGAGTTAATGTCTGCTGCCTTTGTGGCTTGGCACAGCCTTTGTATAACCAGCTGTCTTGAAAGGAGCTTTCATGTATCTTGAATAAGAGAGGTGCTGTTATTTATAGAACATACCTAGTCTACATTTCCTCTGCTTTCCACCCCCACTCCTTTACAGAGAAGGTGAGCTCTCATTTGATCAGGGTCACGTCAGAGATGAGATGATGTGTCCTTTGAATCTCAAAATATGCTCCTGATTCAGTAACTGTAAATTAAAAAATGTTCTTGAGAAGGCAGATGCAGGACAAGAATGCAGCTGCATACTCAGTACTGCTCTGCTGTGCTGATAGTAGATTCCTAACCATGGCTGGGTCTCAGGACACTAAAATTTACTTTTCTACTTAAGCATATCTTAATCCAGAGTTAGTATTTTCATTAAAAAGCTGGTTGTGACTTTGTACAAGCTGAACAGAGTCTAGTTTGTAGAGAAAAGTAGACAAAGCAAGTAAATCTAGGAAGAAGAGAAATAAGAGAGTGAGTTCTAAGAAATGCAGAGTCTGTGCTGTTACACTGGGTCTGTTTTCTGGACCGTGTCCTGTGTTGCGGTGCCTGGTGAATATATGATGCAATGTCAGATGTTGCTCTGTACATGCGAGTGAGGCCACCCAGAGAGGAGAGTTGTTCCATGATGCTGCATCCTCTCTCCCTGGCATCTGTATTCTCCGAGGCCTGTGCAGTAACTCATGTCTCTGCTGCAAAGTCAGGCTTTGACAAGTCTGATAAATAAACATCCCTGCACAATTTTTTTGCTTGAGGAGAATATTAACTCTTGTATTGTAGACAAATCACATTCTGCAACTAAATCACACTGCTTTAAATTCACATGTCTCTTCATCACCTCTTTGTTTCGGATGCTGGGCTGCTCTGAAGTGCTGTATGCTGCTCACAAAAGGCTTGGGGCCGACAGAAACATGTCCCATCCACAGTTTTGAGATCCTCTGGAATGAGGGCTATACTGATCTAATAAATTACTGTGTTTGGTGCACGGGATCCCATGACCATTTGACCTTGCACTTTCATGCCCTGTCAAGCAGCTACAAGAGCTCCTCAGCTAAAACGGTCCCTTTCTAATTTTAATTTATGCTAATACTAATTTGTAATGTGTCTGGGCAACTGTCTGTTTAAGGAGCTGCTGTCAAGCTGCAAATGTCTTTGCCTAAGGCTTTGGTTTGACCTGTCCCAGCAACACAGCCATGGAGAGCCAGGGTTACTCCAGATTCCCTGATTCCCGATTCTTCTGTCATCAGAGCATTCCCTGTTCCTCCCTTCCTTTCTTCCCCAGAGGTGTCTTTTGAATATCAGCTCAGGAAGATCACTTTCATGGATTATTTTTTTCCTGTTTTCCTGGTTATCTTGTTTCCCCTGTGTCCTTGCAGCTTGCCTGGAAGGTTTGTGAACTGCCTGACTTTGGTCAGTGTCTGCATCAGGACTTCAGGCAGTTTTGGTTTTGCAGAAAATCGTCTTCTGTATCACGTTTCTTGCATCCTACTTTGGGGAGTGGGGATCAGACCTGTTCTACATGTACTTACCAGCTAATTTCTGTACTTTTTTTTTTCTTCGCTCCTAATTCTCCTTCTTCTTTTTGTCACTTTGAGCCCTAACAGCTCCCTGGGTTCTCCAGGAGTGGCTGCTACAAAGATGTTTGTGTTCTCTGTAAAACTGGTCCTTGTTTTGTGTTGCTAGGCTGCTCCCTTCCAGCTGCCACTGAAGAAATGCTCCGTGGTGGGAAACGGTGGGATCCTGAAAAAGAGTGGCTGCGGCAAACAAATAGATCAAGCAGATTTTGTCATGCGGTAAGACAGAAACCTTAATGACACATTGTCCTCCCTTCCCCCTGCTAAGCCTCAGACTTTTCAAAGCTGTTCAGTTGGGATTAATCAATGATAATTTGCCTTGTTGCCCTGCCTTTGCAGGATGCTTTACACAAGCAGCTTGGGTCAAAGTGTGAGGAGAGGCAAAAAAGGAGTTTTGGCTTGGTTCTGCAAAGGGGTATGGGGTGTGGGGACAATCTGCTGGTCAGTAAAGTTGTGACAACTTGTGCCGTGTCTCGGGGAGCTACTGAGGAGCTGCTTTTCTCATCCTTTATGCAGTGATAGCCAGAGTGCTTCATCCTGCTCTGTGCTCTGTCCTCTGAAACTAAATGCCATTTATACAGCCCATGGAACTGAGAATGAGTAGGGGCTGATTTATGGGGCAAGGCTTGAGTTGGTACAAGCTAAAATTTTCCTGTGTTTTTCTTCCCTCAAGACTGAACTGTGGCTGGCTGTCTGAGGAAAGGCCAAACCTCTTCCCTTGATGTGAGGTTTTTGGGATTTTTCACATTTCCTTTCCCTCCAGCCTTCCTTAATTTATAAGAACCTGTCAGGAGAGATGTTGAACCAGCTACTGCTTTTGTGATTAAATTTGGCACTTTCTAGGTCTACGATCCTTAAGGAAGAAAGACAGAAATTAGTTCCTCCCTGATAAACATGAACAAGAGAAACATTGTGGGGGAGAAACTGGAGGAATGCTCCAAAAGAGATGAGAATTGGAGTTTCTTTGGGTTTCAGAGGGATGCATAATGAACACTCACTATAGCAAGTCTCCTTATTAGATCCTGATGGCTTATTATAAAACCATACAAATTTGCTCTAAACCATTACTGTAATTTCTGGTTTGCATCTCAAAGACCAAAAATACCTTCATTATTAAATGCCTGCTAAAGCAAAGAAATAGAACACATTAAAGGCAAAGGGAAATATATACTTGGAGCATTTACAGAAGAGAAGATGTAAAGCACAGGGGGAGAGAGCAGCACTCTGATTGCCATTACTGCAAAACTCCTTATATAAAATACAAGAATACATTTTATATATATACAAGAATATATTTTATATATAAATACAAGAAACTGCAGCGTATATGCCATGGTTATATTTTCTAGAAATTGAAATGCTGTGGGAGCAATCAGTTACAAAAACAACAGAAATGTAAAAACAAAACAAAACAAGAAAACAGCAGTTGTTTTAGCTTGATCATAAAAACCCATTTCTCTGCAGGGAGGGTAAAGCAACCATTATATGTACAGAGCTTGTTTTGATTTAGAAATAAGTGATAGGGAGAATCCTGCAAAATCCCAGTTCACTGTCTGCAGGCTCTGTTGTATTAGTGATATGAAATCATATTTATGGAAAATGTTTCAATTCTTTTGGGTTAGAAATTAATACACTGCTGGGAGAAAATATTTTTAGAGTGGGTGAAAAACAGGATTTAGTTGATCTTTTTGAAATCTGATTTCTATAATCTGAGAGCTGATAGAGGAAGAGCACAATGTGACTTCCATAACATTTTTCATTTTTTTGAAAAGAAATTGGTGTAATATCTTCAAAGTATTTCTGCAGCGTGAAATGTCCTGCCAGTTTTTGCCCTTGTTTTTTAATTCCCTTCACATGAGTTTAGATTTCACTTATGTGTATTTCCATAAGCTTTGTCATGTGAAAGAAGATGGCTGCAGTCAAATGTTGTAATTGCTAAGGTTATTTAATGAGTTTAAACTCATCTGGTTGCTGAGCATCTTCTACAAACACAGTTGTTCCAACAAAGAGATGAAAAGAGCAGCAGTTTTCAGCCCCTAAGGCATAGCAAGCTGCATCTGCAATGAGAAAGGTGCATATGGTCTGCATGTTTAGGTATTGTGGTTAGAATGGGCTCTTCTTCTGGTTTTCAAGTTTGTAATTCTTATTGCTAAGAAAAAAAATTTATTTCCCCCCTCCCTGCCTGCTAATGCTTATATTAAGAGAGAAGTGTTGGACAGTAGTCTTAAGCCATGTCTATAGCTCTGTTTTTCATGTAGCTACTTCTCAGTACCAGATATAACAGTAAGAGAATTTTAAAAATAAAGTTCCTTGGTATGAGTCTTGTGCTTCAGTGTGTTCCTCACCTGCACAACACTCAGCACTCTGCTGACCTATCCAAGAAAATAATTGGAAGGTCAAGCAACTGATTTCCTGTGGTTTCCTCTGGATACTCAGGCTATTTCTTTATGTTTCCTGCACAGTAAGGTGGGAATCAGACTTACTGATGAAAGGAATTAGATATGTTTAAATAATGCATCTGTGACTGGCTTTTGAAAGAATTTTCATAATTTAGATGCTGAGATGATAAAAACTAGGGTGAGATCTTAGTCCGTCATAGTGCTTTTAAATAAACTTCAGCCAAAAATGGTTTTTTAAAAGCTTGCCCTATGAGCTTGTGTTTATTCAAAGTAGAGAGCATTAAATTGTGATCTGCCAGAGGTATTTATGCCACCTCTTTACCCTAAGGCAAATCACCTATGAATCTTTCTTCACAAATATTTGTTTGACTTTTTATTTTATTTTACTTTATTTTAAGGAACTCTTTCTCGTTAAGGTTTTGTCAGTTTTCATGTCTGAGAATTAAAATTTCCTTACGCTTCTAGCCTTGCTCTTTTCTTTTTTTTTCTCTTTTTTTTCTTTTTTCTTTTTTTTTAATCAATGATTGCAGTTTCTGAAACCTCTTATTTTGATTATTTTTTTCTGTCTTCTTTTGAAATTGTCTAGCTTCTCTTAAATTCTGGTAGAGTGAATCTGTTTCCTGACTGAAATCTCAATACATTGTACACATCTTAACAAATACCGTCGTGAAAAGGAGAAAATGTTCCTGGAATTTTTGTGTTTCTTGGTGAATGTGATTGAATTAATCTATGTTCCATGTAGGGAGGATATTGCTGTCCTTTTCCTTGGCATTTCTTGATGATGAGAATTTAAGGTTTTGAGAGCTGGTATTTACATGCAGATAGATGCTGATATAGCACCACTGTGGTTTTGGTTGGGGGCTTTTTTTGTTGGTGTTTGTTTGTTTGTTTTGTTTTTGTTTTGTTTGTTTGGGGTTTTTTTGAGTTAACAAAAACCACAGAGAGAAAACCCCAAACCCCAACAACATAAACAACTAAAAGCCTTTCTCTGAAAATATTCCGAATTCTGCTTGTCTCTGAGAATCATGGTTTCATTTTTGCCTTTTAAGCATTCCAAATACTGTTCATGTCTTTGTTTTAAAGGAGAAATTTGAAATAAAAAATGTTTGGAAACCAATTTTTAGTGTAATTTCTTTGTATTGAGTAGATTTCTCCTGGCTAATTTTTGGGGCAGTGCATAGGCTTGGATACTCTTTGAATGTATCTTTATCTCCTGCACCTTCCTCCTTCTCCTAGGTCTTTACAAGAGAGCTTTTAGGACTGTTTACTGTGTGGATGTTTCCCTCTAGCGCTGGGTTTTTTTGAGTCTTGATTCTCTGCTTCCCAAAGTAAATTTGCTCAATTGCTTTAGCTTTATTCCATTGTCACCCTGCCCACCAGAACAAGATTGTGAGCAGAACTGAGACACACATATTTAAAAAGCCACTTAATTTTTTTTCCTCTGTATTTTCTCGGTAAATTCTATAAGATGATGGTACCCCACAGTGTAATATTAAAAATGCCAATTATAGTGCTTTTAATACCACAGAGTGGTAGTACGAATCTGGAGCCTGATACTGGTAAACAAGACGAAACAGAGTGAAAACCAGAACTTTAAAAGAGTTTGGATTGAGAAAGGGGTTGATCAATAGTTAACTCATGTAAGCACGAGTTAACTGTTAAGAGACAGCAAATGTTAATCACAAAACCTAAGAAGCAGGATTCGCCTTCATCTTGTCAAGATAAGAACAAGATCTGTTGGAACCAGCACAGAAACCGCTGAATCATCCAACGAAGGACTGCGCATGCTCCAGAAAGAAAGGTAAAAAGTGCACTGTGACGAAGACTACTCATCTTCATCAGAGAGACCCCCGAGGAAGAAGAGGAGCCTTCCTCGGTGTGACCACCAGGATACACAGCGCATGCATGGCATGCTAATGATATTAGTGACTTCCGAGAAGTCATTTGTATAACCACTCCTGTCCCAATGAATGTGATGAATATTCATAAATGTTACCCACAATACTGGACTGTATGGAGTGCTGTGCGTGTGTGTTAGGAGGAGCAATCCCCCACACACGCAGTGCCGAATAAAGCAAATGCCCGCTTCTCTGACTCTGTCTCTGAAGTGTCTCTTGGCCCGGTTTGGGGCGAATCAGGATTTTTAAAAAAACAGTTTTTCTATAGATAGTAACAGCCTCTTTAACAGCCTTTCAGCCTGTCAGAAATGTCAAGTGTATGCCTTTGTTTTGGCTTAGCAGCTACACAGATCTCATCTCTGCAAAAGGTTTTATTTCTCTATTTCCCCACAATCTGGTACAAAAATGCTTATAGGTGTGGTGCAGTAGAGAACAATTGTAGCCTGGTCCAGTAATACAGCACCTTTATGTTTTCTGAAGCCTGTCAGTCCTGAATGTCATTTAAAATCTTGACTGTCTTTGTGTGCAGGTGCAACCTTCCTCCTCTGTCCAGTGAATACAGCAAGGACGTTGGATCCAAAACCCAACTGGTGACTGCAAATCCCAGTATAATTCAGAAAAGGTAGAGAGCATATTTTTCCTTTTCTGGTTGGGGATAGACAAAAAGAAAAATGCTTCATCTGTGTTATAGAAATTAGTGCATCAGAGTTATGTTCTTAATAATCTGATCCTGGAAGGGGATCTGGAAAAGGTGAAATAGGCAATGGTTTGGTGTTAGGTGAAATAATTAAAGACTAAACTCTGATCCTTTCAGTATAAGCAGGGAAACTAAGGGAGGTACGTACTGATGGGTGCCCCAAACTACTCTGCTGGTCAGGCCAGCTGGCTGCTGCATCCCACAGTTGATGAAGATGCTAATTCGTGTTTCTCTTTGTTTCAGCAGAGATAACCTCTGGGTTCTCATTGCCTTTGCATTATTTGTTTGATACTGACTTACAGAGTGTAAAAAGGGTTTAGGATGGAACTGCTTGGCAGAGTGGGATCATACAAGCCTTGCTTTCTTAGGAAACTGGGACAAATTGTGTTGTTTATTAGAGTTGGTTGAAATTCTCCAAATGTCAGTTGTGATGAGAGTGGGGAAGAGCGAGTGGGGAAAAAAAAGTCAGTGCTATCTCTCTGATTCTGTCTTCCTGAATTTTAATTGCCATGTTCTTTGTTTATCATCTGCAATGAGGTATGCTGTTCTCAGGCAAAACAAGATCTGGTAGTAACCTGCCATGTTCACTGGAAAACACAAGAGAAAAAATATAAACCAAGGAGATGAGCAGGAAATGATTAGGCATAAAGAAAAGTATAATGTGAGTCCTGGGAGGTGAAGGATTGTGAAAGGAAGCAAAGTAGGGAAATTAAATACATGGTGGAAAGCCAGGTGTTTTAAAAAGAAGAAAGGCGCTGGCTTGGAAATGGATGTTTGATGGTATTTAAATGTAATATTTTTCCTCTTTCAGGAATTGAAGGGTTCTCTAGTCTTGTGTGTGGAAGAGATGACAGTCTTTGACGGAGTAGAACAGAGAAGGGCGAGCAAGAGGGAAATGGAGTAAGACTGATCTTCAAGAGCTGATTGCAGGCAGAGAGTGCCTCAGTAGGAGAAGGCACAGAAATGCTTGTGGAATGAGATCAAAGCAAACTCCCATTGGCAGGGGATGGCACCAGGTGCCAGGCAAAATCAGGGAGTTACTCAGGGCAGTGGACCTGAAGACAGGGAATCTGAAAATCCTGTGGTACGTAGATGGCTAATTGATGTATGAAGTGGAATGAAATGGCCAGAACATCCCATCAAGGAAAGATCAGTCTGGCCATGGCATTTGGGATGAAATGAAGAGGAGCAGTGTGAAACACAAAGCTTGCAGAGGGTTTTACAGTTTTCAAGGCAGAGGATTATTTAACTCAGGCATATTTGGTTTGCCCCCTCCCCACCATCAAGGCCTGGAGTAGAAAGCTGACTGTAGTTACTGTTTTTGAACAGAAAAGGAAAAGAGTTTTAGTGATGCTTTGAGAAGACTGTAGAGCTACACTGGAGAGACAGTGGAGTTTTCCAGCAAGATGGGAAGGATGGAATGAGGAGATGGTTGAAGAAGCAGATGGAGAGAGTGAGGTGCTACCTTGTGAAGGGTGGATATCACAAGGAGGAGTGGAGGGCAGTGGGAAATGGGAAAAAAGGAGGAGAGGAAGGAAACAGGATTGTGGTTAACGTCAGTTTTCAGAGTGAGTTGGCAGTAACTGTGATGCAAGACATTGGATGAGAGAGCATTGTGGAGTGTATGTGCATGTAAATTGATTAGGGGGAGATACACAACCAGTAACTGAGAATGACAGGGACAAATTCATAGCACTGAAAATTGGCAGAAGCCTCCTTTGAGGCTTTGCTTCCTCTGCCTGGTCAGGAAGAAATGTATTAATTTTTTAATTTTGTTGAAGAATTGACTGATGTTTCCTGTGTGTTGCCCAAAGTCATTATTTTATCTCCTGTGTGTTAAGTTAGAGTGGCGAAAAAAAAGGTTATATCTTGAAAGTTAAAATAGAAAAAAAAGACTACAACTCTGTCATCACTCCTATGGAAAGAAGCTTTTAAAGGAATTAAGGTTGCTTATATGTCCAGACTTTCATGAAATTCAAAGACATTCAGATTTGTGACTGATGTATCTGTTCCTAAGCTGTGAGTTAGCTAGCATCACATAATGGAATTATTCATTGTCATTCTTCCCCTCTCCTCTTGTCCTTACTTGAAGTATGTTGATATTGATGAGGCTTGGCATCTCAATTATCTCTCAAGTGTCTTATGGCAGGTTTAGTGAATTGGTCCTGCAACACCATTCACAGTTTCTAAAAGATTTACCCTCACCAGATAATTTATGGTGACGCATGTTGAGTAGGGCAAAGTTTTCATACCAGGGATATGGAAGCAATTTCCTCTGTGGTTCTAAAATCAGAATAAGTGCCTTTAGAAAATCAAATTGTTGGCAGTAGTTATTGCAGAGACACCACCATTTCCCTCTCGATTTAGCACCTTAGGATGGAAGAGTCACAATTTTAATCTACGAGTACATTGACTTTAAAAATAACTTCTAAACATTGCTTTTTGCAAAACTTAAGAGATCAAGTTCCTACTCTGTTTTCATCAGGAGATGTGACTGTACAGGTAGTACAGTTTTCAGTTGTGAAATATTTTGCTCCATTCTCATTTTGGATTGAATGTCGTACCCATTTGAGTTTGGGGAATGTCCTACCCTAACTTCAATTAGTATCATTCAGGAGAACTGACAATAGATGTACTGTGTTAGAAATCTTCCTGTCTAAGAGGATGTGTGATAACTGTCCCAGTTTCTTCTTTTGTCTAAAATTTTTCCCAGGCATCTCTCTTCAGTTAATATTGGAACTCACAGTCCTTCACTCCTGTGTGAAACTCCTTTTACCACTTTGCATTCAAAACTTATCTTTTCTGCCAAAGCCTGTGTTGAGGTTGCAGTTGGGATTGAAATGTTACATAAAGCTGCTCCTGGGGCCAAGGTGACTTCTCCCACCCTCTACCCCTGAGTATTGTTCTGGGACTGCAGTCCTACATCTTTGATGTTTCCAGTTCATTTCCCTACCATCCTACTCATCTTGGCTTTGTCTGCAGGGAACCACTTTCTAGGCAGATTATTTTATGTTTGTCCTGGGTTTTATTTTCTTTCCAAGAGTAGCTGCTGTCAGTCCCTGCTAGGAAAGAGGCAGTGCAGTAGCAAGACCTGTGATGTATCTACAGCCATTCTTAAGACTCTGGGAAAAATCAACAAGGTTATGTCACTTACAGAGGTTGTTTCCATATTCTGAACACTTGCCTACAGCTGTAGGGAGGGACGAGTCAGTGGACATAAAAATGCTTAGGAGGCAGTGATGATTTTTGACTAATGGCATAAGATTTTTAACTAAAAAATACAAAGAATTTCTGGATGTGGATTATTATCTGTTTGTAAAGTCACTGGATCTGGGCTGTTTAGGAGAAGCAAATTTTATGAATTTCTTATCATCTTCAACAACTCTTGCAAATATCATACAGTAATAATTTGTCTAAACTTCTAATTAAATCTGCAAACAGATGCTGTTAGCAGCAGTATTCCTTTCTAGTTCCATGTCTGCTTATCTGTCTAACCTATGCACACTTACATCATCAATAACATGGATATAATACTCCAAATAGATGTTTCCCAGCATTCAGGGAGTTTTAGACCAGCTGATGTTTGTTGTTGTGTATTTTATCTGTGAACTGTGTGTTTCTGGCCTGTGTGGAAATATGAACTTCCATCACTGAATGGGAACATTTTCCTTTAAGTAAATTAATTCACCTTTTTGATCTCTGTGATATTTGACAAGTTTTTGCTGCATCCAGTGTCTTGCACTAAAACTCATTGAAGGAATGAGACTAAAGACTAACGTGCAATTATTCTGCCTCTCAGCTTGGAAATGCCAGTTAAACATTGCTACTGTTTATTAGGTTCCCAGGGATTTTGAGTGGGATTAAATTTGCTTTCTGGTGTCCCCTACATTTTAGAGGCAACTAATAATCTTTCCTGAAGACATCTCTGAATCCAACTGACTTAGACTATTAAGAATAAAAAGATGTAACTGAAGCAACAATTTAATTTGATAAAAGCTTCCTTCATCTTTGATTAAACAAATGTACAGTATTATACCTGTTGCTTATGCGCATGAAAATGGTTCATGAGAATTCCTCTTTACATGTGTCTCCATGTCAAAACTACATCTTCTGTTCCTAGATAGTTACATTAATATTTGGTAATTGCAAAAGGTCAGAAAAAGAAAGACAGAAACCTATCCATAAAATATGTTCTTGACGGAAAACCCTTCGTGCTTATCTTGTCCTTTGTGTACAAGTCAAGGGATGAGAAGATCTTTCCCTGTAAAGTCAATTAGTCACCAGATTTTAAATGCTTGATATAGAGGTTCTTTTTTCATTCCTGGTGTCTAAATATATCTCAGATTATTTCATTGAGAAGAAGTCCAAGGTGATAAGAATAATTCTTTTAATTCACATTTTATGTTCTTCTGCAAGAGTCTCTGAACTTCTGGGCTAACAGCAAAGGGATATTTCTGGGAAGTCCTTTTTAAGAGGCAAAGACTGTGATAAACTCTTCTCTATATGGAGGTTGCTTGAAGCCCCATTTGTGGTTGATCAATTTTTTCCCTCCTCTAATACAAAGTTTCTTTTAAAACCTTTACATTTACAAGTGATGCCTTAGTTTCTCTTGGTGAGGAACATCTATTTTTGTCCTTGTTTGAACAGAAAAGGAAGTGAAACATGGGGATGGAGGGGACTAGCCCAGTGCTACCACCAGGCCAAAGGCAGAACCAGGCAAGAAAAACTCCAGAATTTCTGGTTTGCTTTTGTGTTTTCTTAGCTGATGAACAGAAATATGTGGAGTTGGAAAAAAGTCCTGCTGTGATTGGATCAGCTTGCTGCTATTATAGCCATGCTTTGATACCATTTAAATGAATGGCTTTTACTCCCTTATCCACCCCCCCTTAACCACAAGATACAGCAATGGGCAGGAAGAAGGAGATCCAGGAACCCTCAGCCCTAAGGAAAGGACTGTTGGGTTTAGAGGTGTCTCAGAATGCACCATTGGCTCCAAAGAGAAAGGTCAGGTGCTATTGCTGAGATGAAAAACAATGGGTTAGGGAAAAAAAAAAACATTTTGGGTTAGGGAAATGGGAACTTGGAGGAAAAGTTGTTTAATCTGGAAGGAGAAAAGAAGGGAGAAGGAAAGACTGAGGAGAGCAGTAAGAGTTTTCTGAGGGTACATTTAGGGATGATATACCTCATCAGCAAAAGCAATTGTTAGATGTTAGGAAGAACTTCCCAGAGAACCTACAGAAGTCTCCATGTTATAATAATATAAAGGGCAAATTGATGTGGGGATGAAATGGGAAATTATAAATGAGATCTCATGAAATCATGGTTTGATGCTTTTTCTTAAACAAAGATACATGTTTTATTATTAGCTGTCCTAAAGCAGAGATAGAAGATATCAGGATTAAAATAATCCATTTGGATTTCTGATTGAAATATTCTCAGATTTCAATTCTACTGTGTGTTTATTGTAGGACTGGAGAGGAATAGGATGCATTACTCTACACATGCATTTTTAAGTCTCTTGTCTGGGATTTTGATGATAATCATTATCTCCATTGTGAATGACATTTTAATTGCAAAATCTTTCACCAGTGCTTGCTCATCTGTGGGGATATTCATTAACACATTGTCTCACACATTTTCATTTTCTTGGCAAGCTATGGCAGGAAGAGTTGCTTTTCATTCCTCCCCCCTCTCCCACCTCCTCGCGTCTTCTTCAGACCACTATATCCAAGAGTCTGCCAGCACTACCAAACAGAGAGACAACCAGCTGTCTGATTTTCCATTATTAGGTCTGTGAAATGGGAAAGCTATATATGTCCTTGAGCAAATAATGCTTTTAATTAAGGTGATTTTTTTTTTTAATCCTTATATTCCTGCAGTAGGACTTGATATAGAGCTTCTGAATCCTACTACCAATATGTGGAATAGTGTAATCAAGTGCCTTATATTTAAGTATGTGACTAATATCTTCAAAGTCATTGGAATACTTTAGTGTCTTGTATGGACCCAAACCCAAGCTTTTTTCAGAGTAACATCTCCAAAGATTTTTAAGTGCCTAATCCGTGTTTAGGTAATCAATCTTTCTTTACAGTCTTTGACGTTAACCTAGATTTTTTTTTACCAGTATTGCATCTCTTGGATATTTTCAGATACTGATTGGAAGGCAAATGTATATATATGTATTTCTTTTAAATGAAGATACAAGGCATTCTGCAATCTGAAGGACTGCAGATAACGAGAACACAGAAAACTGCTACTTCTCTGTAGTCTGCCAGATTGTGGCATTCCCACTTTTTCTTTTGTTCCTGTCTCTAAATAACTTTCATGGTTTGCAGCATCTGCAGCCATGTGATCCCATAAACTTCAAAGAAAACCTGCAAATTCAGGAGATGGGCATAGGAGTATAGAAATTATCCTTATAGATAGCAGGCCAAAAGCTTTAGGTTAAAGCACAGATTTCAGAGACAGAGGCGTTAATTAGGGTCAGTTTTCTCATTAAACAGCTAGTGATTGCTGAGAATGAGATAACCACCTGAGAAGGCTGAATCAGTAGCACTTGGAATAGATGCTGAAGGAAAGGATGAATGGAGAGAGAAATGCCTGTGTGAAGTCCTTTAGGGGAACAGACTCCCCTGTGTAAATCACTGTAGTATTTCACAAACTTAAGGGATTTTTAGGTAAACCAGAAGGTAGATGGATCTTGAGAAATGTTTTTCAGGAGTTTATAAATAAATAGCCAGAGCAATATCAGAACCACTAAGGAAGAATTTTTGGCACTTTTTTCCACATGTTCTTAGGAGATGGTAAAAAAGCAAAGTAGTGCCTTAGGAGAGGTTTCGATTAGATACTAGGAAAGATTTTTTTCACTGAAAGGGTTTTAAAGCATTGGAACAGATAGCCATGGGGAGTCACCATCCCTGAAAGTGTTAACAAAGTCTGTGGATATGGCACTTGAGGACCTGGTTTAATGGTGAAAACGGTGGTGGTTGATGGCTGGACTTGATTATAGGAGAGGTCTTTTCAAACCTTAATGATTCTATGATTCTGTCTGTATTAAAAGAGGGGTGGGGGAAATCAAGGGTAGAAGAAATTAGTTATTCTGACTTAGTTTAGTCCACAGAAAGAGAGTGGAAATGGTTAAACACCAAAGAAGTATCTCCGTACTCAGAAGGCCCTTCCTAGGAGGTAACAAAGAAGTTAAATGGCATCATCATTGAGGAAAAAGTATTGTCAGGGATTAAAACCTATTTTCAAAGCCAAGGTGTGCAAGGTATGAAAACCAAATTTCCAAGTCTGTCTCAGAAAGTTGTGAGTTGCTCATCCTGATTGATTTATGTTCCATAAGAAGCCTTGTGAACAGCTTAGTTCTGACCACTCTACAATGTGGTTTTAAACTTAGAGGCAGGCAAGTGGGAGAAGAAAGTGTCGAGCAGCTCTACCCACAGGCTCATTACTGTTCATGAAGAGGTCTTTGGAGGAAATGTTCTGATTTTATTGTAGAGATGTCTCTGTTTCACTTGTATGCCAGCTGAATGAAAAATTAGGTAGCTGTGTATATGCAAAATGGGTAGAATATTTATGGAAGCCAGCATTTCAAAATGACACAACAGGGAGAAAAAGACAAGTTTTGGAGTTTCTTTTACCAGAAATATTTGTTCTTCTCTTCTGAGTTAGTTGAATTTCTGAAGGTGGTCTCAGAGCAGCCAAGACAGTGAGTTGTTGATGTCAGGGTGTTCCTTGTCCCTGCCCATTGGGCCTCAGGTGGGATTTTGTGGTGTAGAGGGATTAGAGGGATTCAAATAAATATGTAATGTGTGGCCTAAAGGGGCATCAGTTCATCTGCATCTTCCACCAGAGAGCTTAATAGCAGGAATTCCTCTGCAAGAGGGTAAGAGGACCTCAAAAGGTGGATGGTGGTGACAAGGGAGACAGTTTAGTGAAGAATGAAGTCTTACTATCTGTGGTGCTCCTGGTGTGGTTTCAATTCTCCCAAATGTAAATGGAGAAAACACATAGCAGAGGTGTCTGCATTTTAGAATGGGATGTGAGAGGCTGTTGTGATTATTTGTAAACAAGGAAGACTGTTCTTTCAGTTTCTGGTTTTGTTTTCTCACTAAGAACCACAAAGTCTTCTCCTGAATTCCATCAGCACACAGGACAAATCAAGGGATGGCGTGTTGATTTGAGCTCTACCTCCTGTCAGTTTTGTCATTCTTGTGAGACTGAAAGTTTTCAGTGCATTTACTTGTGTTAATTAAAGCCTGAATATCTGGGGAATAATCATAAAATAAGCTTAGGCTTCCATAAGTTTAAACTTGGAATATTAGAATACAAAGCTAGATCAGAGTGTGTAGACAGCTTGTAATGTTGAACTGTTTTATTAACAGCTAATGAAAGATGGAGCTGTAAAGTGGGAGCATAAAAGATCTGCAATAGAGTAATTTTAACACTCTCCCTTGAGTATGTGAACATACAGTTGTAAGATTTGGCATTGCTGATTTTGGCAGCTGTCTGTGCATTTGGATCACTTGTGCACTTTTCACTAAGGCAGGAAGGGTGCTGAAATCAGACCCTTAAAGTTCTGACTCTTTAAATCAAATTGCACACTAAAATTAAGGTCTATTTCACATGAGTTTTGAAACAATACATAAGAGATTTCTCAGGTGTCTTAGAATAAGAAATTTTAGCTACTTTATGAAATTTTTGTACAGGAAATCTTATTCTTGTTTTTAACTTCATTTGTGCCAGCCCCTATAGCTGGCTTGCCTAAAGGGGTATGGATTCTTTGTACTTTAGAAGGAAAAATAAATTAATTTTTCAGACTGGAATGTTCCACTGTGACTTTCTTAACTTTTTTGCTTTTTCTACAAGGATGGCAAACAATGTGCAAAATGACAACCTGGTCTAGTGGAAGGTGTCCCTGCCCATTGCAGTGGGGTTGGAAACAAATATCTTTAAGGTCCCTTCCAGCCCAAATCATTCTATGATTTTATAAAAATACATGTATTAGTAGATTTCTAATTAATTTATTCTATTACATTGTGGGACGGTGTTGATTCTTGTGTGGTAATTATTACTTCTGCTACTATTGGCAGGCCTTAACTTACAAACAAGACAGCATTTCTGCCTGGGTTTATGCCCAGAGCAATATTTCTAATTAGTAGCAGTGGTGAATTTGTACTCAGAATACTCTCAGCTGAATTTTTCAGTGCCCTGCCTGTTTCATACAGCAGGTTGGCATTGAGTAACAATGCCAAAGCACAGTGTAGAATAGGGAGCTGAGCCTGTCACTGTTTCCATGGCAAAAGTTCAACCTGTGGTTTAAAAGATGGTGGCTCATTTAAAACTTCAGTCGAGATTTCCTTCCTCATTCTGATCTGACTCTTATCAGTCTCTGCTCTCTTGTATTACCCAGTAATCAAGTACTGTAAATCAGTAATGTAGACTTACACCAGATGGTTGTATTTACCATCCAGCTAAGAGGGAGTCATCTAATGTTACCTTTTCCAGCCCCATTCCAGGCAGAGATTGGCTAAACACTGTGGGTAGACTTTTAAATTCCCACACCTAAGCACGTAATTTGTAAAATTCTTCTTACTCTCTGGAGATTTGCATTGCTGAGGTGCAAGTCTTGGCAATGCTGCAAATACACAATGAAAGCAGCTACTGCCTTGGCAGGTTTGAGTTGAAATCTTCTTTAAAGCTAAGCTTGAGGAGGATTCACAGAATCATGGAATGGCATAAGTTGTGAGGGACCCCTGGAGATCAACCTCTGCTCAAGCAAGGCCACCTAGTCCTAGCAGCCCATGTATTCCTTTAGAGATTTTTAGAAAAAACTTGAAATCTGGTCTGTAGACATATTCATAGCACTTTTCTACTCACTCCCAATGACAATAGTAAAGACTTTCAAAAAGAATAAAAGACAAAATAGAGGAATTGGGATAAAACATGACTCAGTTTTCTTTTTATAAATGTCAGCTCAGTAACTGAAAGATCTATTTACACTCTGCGAGGTAAAAGGGTGTGATCCTTAGATTCATTAGACTAATTAAGCTTGCTCTTGACATGGTAGAGTTTCTTTTCAGGTATTCCTGGCCAGTCTGTCCTACATTCCCTTATGGTTATGCCAGACTAATGTTTGGAGAAGAAGGCAATCCAAGAAGTAGCCAGATTTATATCCTGACAGTGGGTTTGTTGAGCAGTAGTCATGGCAAGAAACAGTATGAGTTAAGCTTCATTTTTTAAGAAAGCAATTGATTTATAAAATGAACAAAAAAAAAGCCCTGCAACCAAACACACCATTCTTTTACAGCAGTTGCAGTGATCAATTTTGTGAGACCCGGGCTTTGTAACAGAAGATACAAATTTACTCAGACATATATCAGAGGTTGCCAGTTAAATACAGTGAAGACCTGGCATCAGTGCCAGGTTTGGTGTAGGTTTCCATTATTTGTGGAAGATAGGAAGGATGAATAGCCTTATAAATCTGAATCAAAGGTGGAGCTTCTGTGCTGATCAGAACCATGATCATGCTGCACGTACAGATCCAAGTGCTTTAGTGGATGTAAAGCACAGCTGTGTTAGCCAGCAAACCTCATTGTTCTCTAAATTCCAGGAGATGGGCAGCCCATCATCTGCTCAGGCTCTTCCCATCAACCCTAAACGGATCAGGTGAGCCCAGTTTACTCTGGGTGGCCCAGCTGGAGCTTTAGCAGGGATGTGCCAAACAGATGGATATCCCAGGAGTCCAGGTTGTGCTCTGTTCTCAGGTCATCCACCTGTGGGATCCAGGCATGGATCAGTGAGTGCTTGGAGGTAGAACAACACTAAATCTAGGTGTTCATATTGGCATGAGGGGGCCCGGATACCACTAAGGAAAACTAGAGGCAGTTCAGAACTGCAGCTCTGTCGGTGATTGAATCACAGACTCAGACTGGCAGGGAATCTGAAGCACTTTATTCAAACAGACACACGGGTTTTATACACTTACATGACTTATATCACACATTGCCATGTCAGCAGCGCACCTTCTCAATGTCCTTCTATTGGGACACCCGCCTGTCAGCTTCCGGCAGGCTCCTCCCTCAGGGTCCGGCACAGACAAGCCTCTCTGTGCCACCACGTGCTCCTTTGTGCTGCCACGTGCTTCTTTGTCCTGTCATGGAACTCTGCAGGCACATCCCACAGCCCGCAGTTCCATTCCATCCCGTCTCCTCCCACACAGCTCCTTCACAGGTTGTCTCTTAGCTGGAGTCCACTCCCACCTTGTCCCAATCAGCCTCCTAGGGAATGATGACTGAATCTCATACTTCAGTGTCAGGCAGGAAGGAATCTTCAGAAAAGCTGTGGAGCTTTTGGAATGAAGGCATGTTTGACAGCAAGCAGCAAGGTTTGAGTTGGCCTTTGGGAACAGTTTCTGACTGCTGGTTCTGTAATGGAGAGCAGGGACCAAAAGGTTTGTTTGTGGGGTGTGATTTAAAAGATTTGATCTCCCTCCCACTTTAGAAGGTGCATTTTTTGTAAGTTTAAGTCAAGCTGCTGTTTACCTTCTGGTGCAGAGGTGAAGCATTTAGGAACATGGACAAAATACCCCTGTCCCTCATTTTCAGACAGGATAACAGAAACACGAGGGAGCCATCACAGTCCAGCAGTGAGTCACTGAAGTCCAGAGCAGCGTATCCCTGGTTCTTTGCCCAGTCTTTGATCATAGGTGTTTGCTGAGGTACCCCGTGTGAAGAAGACTTAATGTTCTTGGCTGCTCCCACGGTTTCTTTCATGAGTATTAAATCTGCATAAAGAGATTAATGAGACCTGCCAGAAAATCTGTTTCTGTCCACAGAGTTGCTAATTGCTGTTCACAAACTGTCAGGATATTGTAGGGTTTGGTTCTCATCTCTGATGCTTCTTCCTCAGATGCAGAGGTGCACATCAAGTGACAAACTTACTGTCCAAGAAATTTGCCTCTGGCACAGAGTGGCAGGACCCTGAGCATCCTGCTTTCCTAGCAGCCAATGATGTCCATCAGGGATGTGTCTCTTTCTGTTAATTTTCCACAGTCACTGAGAAGCCACAGCAGAGAAGGATCTTCAACATCTTCCTTTTATTTTTGTCAGTGTTCCTGGATGTTGCTGGGTCAGCTAAGTTCTGCAGTACTGTTTGCCCTTCCTCTCATTTTGCCCTTTGCAACCTTGCATGAAAATATGTCTCTGTGACATGAAGCCTTAAATAACCACCATTAGCAACAGTCCTGGAATCCCAAGGAAAAAGAACCATAAATTAGGAGTGGTGGTGATTACTTACTTAAAATTATTTACTTACTTGGAATAAAGTGGGTGTGACATCAATGGGTTTTCTTTTTCCCTGTGTGTGCTTACCAGTTGCAAAGGAGAATTCTGACCTATAGAGTGAACTGCCTTTTAAGGGACTGATTCCTTCTTCACATGAAGGGAATTCATGCTTGACAGGTTCCAAATCGTGTTTTGTTGTCTTCAGGTGGCTCTACTGAGGATGTGCTGGCAATGTTTAGATAACAGAGGTATGAGAGCTGAAGCCCTGACTCAGAATTTTCCGTATGAATTTTGCTTGTCTTGCACTATTCAGAAAGGCTTCTCATTCCCTGAAGGACACTGTTCATAGTGGCAGCAACATTCCAGTGGTCAGGGCAGAAACTGGGAAGCAAGGTTTATGTCGTGTGCTCACTTTCAGATGTCAGGAAAGATCTTTTGCTTTAGATCATTTGTTTGAGAAGTTGACTGTAATGTTACTGGCAAAGAAGGGGGTTGGTTTTTAGAGTAGGTGTGGAGTTCCTGATGACCGTGGTTAAAACTCACATAACATCTTCTGCTTAGAACTGAAGTGAGACTGTTTTTGCCTTTGTAAACAGGGTGAAGTTCCTAAGTTGGGCTGGAATATTAAGTAATCTAATTCCCATTTTCTATTTTATGCTTTATTCAACCATTTATTCTGGCTTTCAGTGTAAAGTAACATTGTCTAACTGAGGGTGTGCATGGGGGCTGAATCCAGCCTTTGGAAACCTTCTGTCCAGTCTCACTTTCAGTGGAGGAGATGGGGGATAGCTGGTCCAGCACCAAACACAGTCTGAGTAGCCAAGTGACTCTCATTCCCAGCCCAGCAAAGTGAAAATTGCTGCTGCTGAAACCAGGGAGGAATGGGGTGGACTGGCAGGCACAGACAAGGCACAGGAAGAGCTTGCGGGGGGGGATGTTAGCAGATAACAAGCATTTAAACCCCAGATCTGTTCCTCCTCTTTCTTGCACTGTGTTTTCCCCATTCCTCACTGAAGATGTAACACTAGATCTGTGTGGAGGGAAGCCAAACTATGTCAGTGCTGCAGGATAGTTGGCCAGGATTATGTATAGGACTGATGTGGGGGTAATGTGTGCCCTTAAGAAGGCCCATGTTCGCTCTGTATTGCAGACAGACCAGCCATGAACGTGCTTCTGCAGCCTCTTGGCAAAGAGTCATCTATGAATTGCTCATGTTCTTTGCCACTTCTTTTAGTGCAGTTTGCCAGAAGTTTTGAGCCATGGAAAGTGACAGAGGGGTTGCATGCAGACTGTGATGAGTGAGTGCAAGCTGTTCAGGCAGCTCTGACAGCAGCAGCCTCAAGAAAGAAGACATCCTAGGACGTGATGAAGGGACGGTCTTTCATGAGGGTAGCTCACTGATAGAGTCAGGTGTATGCTGTCACTGGTTTTCTGTGCATATTTTTTCACTTGGTGAGAAAAATTGGTTCAAACCTAGATTCTCCCTCCCTTTGTACTCTTGCTCACAATAGATAGGAAGATTTCTTTTTAAAATATTTGCTGTAAATTTGCCGTGAATTCTAGGGCAAATTAAGGAGAGGGGAGAAAAAGGGTGGCTGAATAAAGAATTTTAAGAGCAAACTGTTTATAAGGTAGGAATTAGTCTATTATCTCCCATCTTGCAGCAGATGTGGACTTTGAATGAGAACAACTTGAATATGGAATGCTCAGTGCTCATAACAAACTGCTTACAAATTGTACAGCACAGGTCATTTCGACAATTAAATAATTTCAATGACTTTTTGATGTGCACATGGATCATTCAGTGGGCTTAGGATCACTTAGTAGCCCTCCTAATAACTCCTGGTTTATTTGCTCTGCCACATTCACTTAGCTTTGAGTCATGAGTTGATGCAGAAATGATCTATGCGTCTCTTCTTGATAAATTATATTGTATTAAGCAGCATGCTTCATGCCATATAAGCCTTGATTCAAAGATCTGGCTGGATTAGCAGATGCTAATGCAGGCACAGCTGGAGTTACAGATAATGGATAACATCCTCAGCTGGTGTATTATATCCATATAATTCTAGGGAAGCCAAGGGAGCTACACTAATTCTCACCATCTGAACAGCTACAGTTCCTGCAATTGCTCTCTTTCAACTGCCAAAGCTTATGTTTGTGCCTTTGTGCTTCTCCAGCTGAACTTAATGATATCCCTTGTGTCTGAATGGGGCTGAGGGCTTTGTTTTGAATTGATGAGTGTTAGTGTTAGGAGCTGCCTTTGCCTTTCCTCAAAATTGAGGTGTGTGCAGCACTTCCAGAGGACCAGATTTAGGCCACTTGTGAGGTACTTGTATTTTTAACTATAACCCTTCATTAGTGATGGAGGTAGCACTGAACTAAGGCTGCTTATTTAAATTAGCAGTTCATAAGCCCATTTCATACCGTAGCCCTTAGAGACAGATTCCCCATTTCCTTTACCATTTAAATTATTTGCACTTGTGTCTGCTTTCCAGCTGTCCACAGTCAAACATAGACAAATACAAATTATTAAAGAAATCTATTACATAAACAAGCCTGTACTTCTTAAAAACTCAGGTCAATAATTTCTGAATATTTTTTCAGAAAAATAGGTGGTTTTCCCTAGTCCTTGGGAAAATTTTTATTACAAAAAACCTACACTCCAGCATTATTTGTGGTTTTGGCCAAAGGTATTAGAAGGAGTAGTTTGAACTGTCTTAGCCCTCCTCCAAAACCAATCCTCTCCAGTCTCTCAAAGACAGGAGAAGCTGCTTTACCTGGTGAACAATGTTTGCAGCTGCTGTATTGCACTTCAAAAAGCATCTTTGATAACTATATATGCATCTAAACATTCTGGATGGAAGGACCTATGAAAAATGTTGCCTAACTCCCATCAGTTAAGGTCAGCAAGCAGAAAAACTCTGAATCAAACTCTTAGTAGCCTTTTATTCTCATTGTAGTGTTCTGTCTCCCAAATCAGTTACTCTGCATTTGCAATTATGTCATTAAAAGCAGAATTTGGGTTTGTTTTGTAGGAAAACTCAACTTATTAGGAACCAGAAGCTACTGGTTATTAGCTGAAAGTATAATTTCTTGTTGTTTTTATTCAATGATGAACTACAGAATGACTAAGACAGCCCTTCTGGCAATGATTAACGTTGATAGAAACCTTAGCGTTTCCAAAAGCCTCTCACTCTCAGTTCCTATATATTGTCCAATGCCTATGGCTTTAAATTCATGTGATTTCTCTAGAGAGTGTGATTGGATATTTTTATGGTGGATAGCAGGGAGGGCTCCCTCATGTTTTGCAGCCTGACATTATGATGACTACCCATAAACCAGCAATGTGCTTTTGGCCACCAAAACACTAATGTTCCTTTCTCTAGGAATCAGCCAGTCAGTCAGTAATGTGTGTGGCAGCAGCAGTGTGTTATTAAAAAAAGACTCTGTTACCCCATTTTTAATTTACTGCTGCTTCATTTTGCTTTTGCTAGGGGACACTTGGAGCAGTTTGAGTATGAGGAAAAGCTCCTTTACCTTGGATGTAACTGTCCAGCATGGGTGCAGTTTCACAGCTTCACTGTTAGTGAGAACAGTTTTACCTGGTCAAAATGTGAGGGAAAAAATACAAATCTTTTAGCTGAGCACTGAGAACTGAAAGTAGCACCTGGCAGTCGTAGGCTCAGACAGAGCAAACATCTGAAGCCCAAAAGCTGGTGGCTGAGTTGGACAGACAGACAGCTCACATGTGGCAGCAGTGCCTACCTGCTGTTTCACCCTGTTCTAGCAGAAGTGAAACAGGAATTTATATCCTCCCTGTAGGTACATTAAGAGATCCTGATCTCCACCAGCTGGTTATTCAGTTCTGCTCTGAAATAAGAAGTTCTGCTCTGAAATAAGAAAATACTTTTCCCTGTTTATTTACTGTTCTAACAATTTAAAATTGAGCTAATGAGTAAAGTTTTATGTTTTTAACTTTTGATGTTTAAAAAAATTCTGATTAAAAGATAATCAGCTAACTTAGGGGTGATTAATCATTTCCTCAGAAAAAGCATTTTTACACGAGTTGGTTAAATCTCTCAGAATGATTATTCTTCAGGTAAACTTTGAATTTCTGGCCCCTTTCCATAGACACACAAGGGCCTTATGCCTTACATGTGTAATTATTTGCCCAGTGCTGTATACATGGATTTAAGTGCCTCATTCCTAGCTGCTTGCTACTGATTTGAGATGGAATTTGTGGAGTTTGGAGCATGCTCCATAGCTCAATTCATCTCCAAGTGTGGCTTTAGCAAAGTTGCAGAGCTTGGGGTTGAACCAGCCTTCAAAAGTGTCATTTTCCTGATTTTCCTTGGAGGTAGTAACCCCTAGCAGGAGGTGAGAACAAACACTTGGGGGAACAGGTCATTACATTTTAAATCATCACAATGAATGAGTCAGAGCCTCTAGCAATTCTGAAAATCCCTCCAACAGTTTCTGTTTAGCTTTCCACTGTGAATTGTAACCCCTTTCAAAGAGGCATCCTTTTGTCTTGTCCTTGCAGTCACACATCAGACCTGGCAGGGTTGTTCTTCTGGAGCTGACAGTCAGTCACATCTGCCAGCATCAGTGTCTCTTAATATCATAGCCCCTGGATTTTAAAAAGAATCACCCCTGAAGTGCAATTAAAAGTGAGAAATCAGCAGTGATTTTTGGAAAAAAAACGCACACATGCAGGGAATTTCAAGTTGTTCAGAGAGTGATAGAAGGACAGATGGATTAGGCCATGCTGTGATATCTGGAGGGAACATTATGGTCCACAATTTTCAATGTTCCACAGAGAGGATAGGTTTTTCAGTAAAGTGGCATCAGCCTATTTGCCTCAGCACTGCAAAAGCTTAGATGATCTTCCTAAGAGTTCCCTGGCATGGAATGAGAGGGAGAGCTTACAATAAAGCTTTCTTTAAATCAGCAAAAGGGAGAAGTTGATCCCTGAATTACACGACAGCCATGCCAGCTAGAAATGGATCAGAAAAAACTGTTTTCAATATCAAGAGTTTTCTCCCTAGATAACCAAAAATTTTCTCTCATTCACAAAAAAGAAAATTTTGTTTGGTTTTTTTTTTTTTTATTGCCCTGATAAGCTGGGACAAACACATGATTCAGTGTGTTCCAGGACTGAAACAGGGCTCAAGGTCCTTGATTATTTCCTTCTCTGCTACAAGCAGCCCTTTCTTCCCCCAGCCCTAGGCCAGAGTAAGAAGTCTGGTACATTTAGCAGAGTGACAAAGAAAGGGATGGTGTGTCTGCCTTGCTTCTGGCGTAAATCTACCTCCAGGAAAGAAATACTTTATGCAACGTTTCAATAATGAAGGTGAAAGCATTAGAACTGCTTGGCCTTTACATGCTGTTCTGCACTCACTTCTCCTTGGTCTCAGTACAAATTAAATGAAAGAAGTTCTATAAATGTGTGTTCAAGAGATCTGAGAGTAATAGCTGTGTTTTTGTGTCAGTTTGAGACAAGTTTAGTGAGAAACACCCTGGAAGGGACGTCTCCTCCACAGAAGGTAGGTCTCAGCTCTCCCTCCCCTCCACTGATGCAAAAGGAATTTCTTGGAGGAGAGTGAAAAAAACTATTTATTTAACAAACAAAGTGCCCACAGGGCATGGGGAAAAAAAAAAAGAATAATGTCAGATAATAAACCTTCTCTCTGTGGAGAAAGCTGGTGGATTTAGAGTTCCCTCTGTAGCTGGCTTGGCCCCTCCCGAGGCCCAAGGATGCAGCATTCCCATCTCCCTGCCAGTCTACAGTCTCGGATCACAGCTAGGCTGAACAGTTCCAGGAGAAGAAGAAGTTACCAGAGGATTTCAGTGTGCCAGTATGCAGTCGTGGGGAAAACTTTTTGTCTCAGCCCACAAGCTGGCTAGAAGCAGGAAAAAAAACTCTCTCCCACTGCAAGCAGAGCCAAGCAATACGGGGGAGTGTGTGAGTCCTTGAACACAAACCGCGCTGAAGAATTCTCCCAGCTTCCCCCCACCTTTTCCTCAGACCCAGGTTAAAGCTGCAGGACCCATTTCTGGGCATAAAGCAGACAATAGGGGAATATAATATTGTCATAAAATCATCCCAAGACAGGTTTGAAATCCCAAAGATGATTACAGCTTATTTCCTCATGCTGCAGCGTGGGTCACTCTTCCATGGGTGCAGTCCTCTGAGGACAGGCTGCTCCAGCCTGGGAGCAGGGCCCCTCTCTCCACCGGGTCTGCCACTGGATCACAGCCTCCTCCAGGCATCCACCTGCTCCAGCATGGGCACCTCCCCCACGG
>VWZT01015830.1:113235-155200 GCA_013397055.1 Pachycephala philippinensis
TTTTTTTTTTAATGAGATTTTTATGTGGAGGGAATGGGCTGCTAATTTATCACATTTATATCCAAAAACAAAACATGATCTCAAACGTTGGAATGTTGCAGAAGAAAGTTGAGGGCTTTTTTTCCAAATCAGGACAGTAAATCAGAAGGTGGCTACTTGAATCTTGCGGGAGCTTTACCAAAGGAAATATAGTTCGGGAGGATGACAAGCAGGATATTTTAAGTGGGAGCTTGTACACATGGAAGTTGAAAGCACGTGAAAGCCTATAGCACTATAGACAGTGTAAATGTAAAAATAAAGTTAAAAACTGTGGACAGTGCTCAGATTGTGCTGTAAAAAGTATTACACAATACTCCCTCCCCTCCTCTGAGCGTGAGGAATACGTTACTGTGATCCTTCAAAGCGAGGTGCTGAGTTACTGTCCTTCCTTGGGTCCTTCCTCCCTGAGCTGACAGCTACATACAGCCCTGCTCTGCCCCGTCCCCAGCCTGCGGTGGCCTCACCCTCCTTTTTTCCTGCAGGCAGTATCTGGAGCAGTTGGGAATCTAGCTCTTCTGCTGGCTTCAAGGTCCTTTTGAATGGAAAAGGGACAATCAGTTTCTCAGCAGTATCACAGCACTGTGTCCCCAGCTTTTATACGGGAAGGCTGTACAAAACCGTTGTCTTGAAAATGGGAACTTGCGCAAGTTCTTGCTGTTCTCTCAGGAAGAATTTTTAGAACAAGGTTTAGACAGTGAAGATGGTGTGGCTGCACTCAGTTGTCTGTACATCTGACTTTGAAAGAAAAATGCTCTCTGCATCTGGGCTGAGCAAGAAGTTTTTCTCCATGTCAAGAGAGTGAATTGTGAATCTACTCATAGATTTTGCAGTATAGCCACAGATGGCTGCTTAAGATCATCTGTGAGCTTTTTATATAGCAAATATCATCATAGTTTAGAGGCAAAAGGACGCTGGTGATACCCCTGATTTCTTCCGCTTGTTTTATTTTTATTTTTTTCAGCATCTGACAGTCTAGCATTTGATTCTTTATCCCAGGTTTTGTGGTAGTTACAGGACATTACGAAGCATTTAGGGCTGCTGGAAGCTTGTAAAGAGCCTTCTGAAGTCAGCATCTCTTACAGTGCTGACACTGCAGGGTTTCCAAGGAGAATTTTGCATCTTCTTTGTTCCTCCTTGGGTTCCCTTCTGGCATCCCTGCTCTGTCAGAACATCTGTCCCTATCCCAGCCCTAGCAGAAACCCTAAACCCAGGTGATCCTTTGTTCCCGGACTGTTGGGGAAATCTCTAAGTGTTGCTACATGAAAACGAGCTGTTCCCAAACAACTAGAGTTAGATTGTGCTGAAAAAGATCCAACTGCTGGGCTTACCCAAGGGACCTGGGGAGGTTGGTTTATGCAGCTGAACTAGGTCATCATCTGCCCCCTGTGTACCTGGTGCTCCAGCACTTCGGAATGCAGAGGTGGCGTTGGGAAAAACAAGCCGGGAATGAGATGGCATGTACTGGCTGAAGTGCTTTCACTGACTGGCTTTGGGAAAGGAAATTCCTTAGGTGCCCTCGTGCAAATTGTTTTGCTTTTCATTGCATGCTCCTAGGCCCATTAAGCTGGAAATAGAACTGGGAATGGCTTCTGGAACACAACACGCAGAATTGTTTTTGTCAGAGCATTGGTGCTCCGTTTACTTTTCTCACTTCATGCTCCAGCACAGTTTCTGCCATCCCTCATTTTTCCTGGTACATTAAACCTGGTTCAGGAATGCAAATGATTATGCAGAATGAATCATCTCCATAGCCTTGTGCATCCATATGATGTCATTGTCTTTAGCTATATGTTCACAGTGTGCTTCTTGAATAATGCAGTGTGCTGGTGGTCCCTGAAACTAAGTGTCTGGCATATGATATCATCAAGACTGAGCTATATCCTAATTTGATGAAAGTGGGTGTACATCCTCTGATACCAAGGGAATTGTGTCAATTTAAAGACTCAAGACAGGATCTTTATGATCGTATTTCTACTCTGTGTCAAAGTACATTCAAAATAAATGATTTGTCACATTTGACGGCGCTTCTTAGGCTGGTCATTTTTAACATAAAAATGCAATTGTGGAGGAAAGTAGAAAAAATGGTCTGATTTTTAGAACAAGTAAGACCAGTTTAAAAAGGACTTGGTATTCCAAGCGAAGTGCTGGATTTACTGGAGTGTGTAAGGTTACTGCCTAGCTTGGGTGAAGCAGAGCAGCACTGTGCACTGTGGCTTGCTGGAGTAGCAGATTAAGGAAGGGAAATTCTGGCCCTGAGACAAATTCAGATAAAGGTATGTCACTTGTTAAAAACAGTATTTGTTTTCCAAATCGTTATCTGCGTAAAGCCTGTGGATAAAAACCTCAGCAAGACCTTCCCAGTGTTGCACATCACCAGACAAATTACTCTGGCCCCTGTCTGTAAAAACATGGAGCTGGATTTCACCCCTTGTGCTATTTGAGTTTCTGGTTTAGGAATATGTGTGCTCAGCTGCTGGGGATGTAAAGGTCTGTCAGGCATCATCCCTGAACGATCCTTCCAGTATTTGGAAGTCTTCTGGGAGTGTGACTGATTCCTCTAGGAGGAGTTTATGGCTCTTACTGTTCCAGTGATTCATGGCCAACCTCAGGTTCTTTGGAGCTGCTGATGGACTTGACATTTATATCTACTTTCAAACTTGCAGTTTGGACTCGTCTGAAAAATACTTTGGCCTTCTCTAATGGGTGTCCTTAAGGTATTCTCTTTTCCTGTGTCTGAGATGTGCTGTAGACCCCAGGCTGTACCTCCCTCCTCCCTTAAAAACACCCTTAGCCTGGTTTTTAGGTCCACATCTAAATTTTTTTTAGGTAATATGTTACTGCTGCTTCAGGGATCCGAGGCACTAATGATAGCTTTTGTTCCTGTTTGATTAGTCAGTAATACTTTAAAATAATGGCTTAATCTGTGTTTGTATTTTTGGTGTTTATTGTAATCATAAAACATGTGGAACTTATTTAGTATTAATGTGATTGTCAGAAGTTCTTTAATAGAATTTCTACTGTAATTCACGATTAAATATCCTGAACATTAAAGAAAATGAGCTTAATTTTGTGCTGCCTGAATCTGAAAGAAGTGCCAATGCTGTCTTCTGGAGTGAAGCTCCATCCAGTTCTGACAATTCATTGGGATTGACCATTCCCTGAGATAGGGAGCAAAAGGGAGAAAGGTATTTTTGCATGGTATTTCAGATTGTGAGAAGGTGGGGCCACATCTGAGTTATGGCATATTATATTAAAAAAAGAGGCATAGCATCTTTAGATGTGTGATAGGGGAAAACTACCAACCACAATTATCAAGTTGCTCCTAAATAATATAAATATCTCTGCCACTGAATCTTCACTGGCATTTGGAAACTAAGAGAAATAGGGAATTGAATGTTCTGCTCCACTTTCCTCAGGCAGTGCATAGAGGGCTCTAAAGTGCTCTATGGTTTTCAAAAGTATCACTTTGTCCTAGCAAATAGCACTTCTTTCCTGCTACCTTAAAAAAAAGTTTGCTTTTTACTTCTTTTATACTGTGTCTCCTTTAAATGAATTTAGCGAGGGGGAAAAAGGTGTAGGAACTAGAACTTGCACAGATATCAAAATAGTTGAAGATACTAGGAAAAGCTCCAGCATATTTCAGCTATCTGTACTTTGATTCTATTCTATTATTTTGGTCAAGAGTGTTGCAGCTATAGCAATTTAAATTGAGTACAGGCTGTACTAAGAGTTGAGGGGAAACCTTGGCAGTTTGATTGTGTTGAAAAGAAGTTTAAGTGGCATTCTCAGCCTTAAACACCAAGAAGCATCTTAGAAAATTCATCTGGATGATCTACCCAAAATAATGGACTCTCCTAAGGGTATCATACTGGGCAAAGTGCCAGGAGCATCTGTCAAGCCTTAAGAAAAGGTAACAGGAAGTTAACATCACTAAAGGACAGACAAAAAGGAGATTAATGGAAACAGAGAAACATCCTACCAAAAGCTGGAGCTGTTTCCAAAGGAAATTGAATCTGTAATAAACTCTGGCTGATTAAATATTTTATCTGTGTGGCAGGTAGAAAAAGTTTCCAAGAACAGCTAATCAGAGGGATGAAAGCCTAGTGCTACAACCTCTTTCCAGCAACCGCATAAGCCAAAAAGAAGCAGAAAACACCCACCCCCACCTGCTGTGTGTGTATGGTTAGTTGATGGCCAGCTGTAAGAAACAGGCTATAAAAGGGAGGCTGGATGAATTATTTGCATCTTTGTTCACTGTGGAAGACACTGAGATCATCCCCTGTGCCCATGGGGAGGCTCATCAGGCTGAGACTGAGATAATTATAAGCTAATTTATGGTATAGATGTAGGATGGATATGAATTTATAGGTAGAACTGGGCTCACCCATGAAAGAAGAGTAGTGTGTGTACTTCCTCACTGAAACCTGCCTTGGTGCTTGAAGACTGGAGGGTGTTAGAAATGGGATCAGTGTTTAAAAATAGTCCAAATTAAAAATCGCTCAAGTGTATCTGTAAGCCTGACATCTCTTCCAGCTGATTTGGTGGAGAGTATAGTAGAAGACAATATTAGTGAACACCTGGAAAATGTATGTGCTCTCATAAAACTTCGGGGTTCTTTGAATAGGTGAATGTGGATATCCAGTAGATAGAGTATATTTGAATTTTTAAAAGACTTCTGATGAAGGGATTGAGGCAATTGTGAAGTAAGAGGGCAAGTATTGGTAAAATAATTGGTTAGGAGGATGCAGAGGGTAACAGATTAGGCAAATATTTGGAAGTAAGATTGACTGGGGTTGCTGCATTGACAAACTACACCATTGTCAGGAAATCTGAGCTGAAAATACTGGATGTGCAGTTGAAAATATACTGGTTTTGTTCTTAGTCTTCCTTAGGGGTCTGTGTGTGAGCTGCAGAAGGGAAGGAAAGGAAGGCTCTTTCTAAGACCCAGTGTGTAGCAATCAACACACCTTGGACCCTGCTGGAAGCCTCGGGGAGCATCTAATGCCTCCAGGCATGACTGAACAGGACCAAGATTGCTGTAAATTGATACTAGATGGAAGGAAAGTATTTTAGTTCTGAAGATCTACAGCTGCAGTCCTTGGGCTTGTTTGGATCCTCCTGGCTTATTTCCAGGAATTTTACTAATGGCCTGAGCTTTTGTGTGCCAAGGACTGGAAGAGAGACTTCCTTGTCTGTTGAACTGCTGTTTGTTTCTCTCTTTTTTCTGTCATTTGAGCCTCATATTTGGATCCAAAGCAATTTGTCACCTCCTCTGTTTATACTCAGGTGGCCACTTGTACATTGCTAAATTGCAATGCTTGTCCCCTTAGGAGTGCAGGTGAGGTTGCCCATTGGGAGCTGATAATACAAAAAAATACAGAGATCTTCTTTTATGTATTTTAGAGTTGTGTGAATTTATTTTACCTGATTTTAAGTATTTTAGGTTCACCACATATTCCTATGGGCTCTGAACATCTGATTTTCTTACCAAGCTTTTAGTTGACAGTGTTTAAGAGGGATTTGTGCTGCAGCTGTGACTTGATCTCAGAGAACACCAGTGATTCACGTACTAGAGTTTAAAAAGGGTGCTTATATACTTAAAAGAGAGCCTGTCCTAGTTCCAGTTCTTGCCATAATCCCTGTTGAAGCATTTGCTGTTTTAAATAATTTTCATCAGTCTATAATTTTTGTAGCACAGAGCACCTTTTAAAAGAATACACATTCAAACATTGCTGTTTTCCTCTCTCTTTCCAGTTCTTTTTGGAGAGATCTCTAAGAGGCTGAAGAGAGGATGTAGTTGAATGTCACCTTCACTGATATTTGCAAATTATTAATGTGTGAAGGATGTCACAACACTAAAGAGAAAACTCAAAGACTCAGCAAAAGTGTTCTCAGCTGTGAATAGGTCTTTCATAACTGCAATCATTTGATAGGTTTTACATTTGGGTTACAAAGCACAGGAGGCCAGCACAATGAGGAAGGCATAATGTTATTAGCCTTGTGTTTCTGCAGTGCTTCTGTGGGCAGCGATCCACAGGGACCTGTGTCTGGAACGTATTTGAGTGAAAGATCTGGGTGTGCAGGAGATGCTTCTCTATTCTGTTCCTGTTTGGTTGCTGTCCCAAAGACACAGCAGACAGTCTTAGGGACACCGTCTTAATCTAAAGTAAATCTCCTAAAGTCGCTGTCTGGGATTTGTTGTGATTCTTTTTCTGTTAAAACGTGAGGAAATGTGTGATCTGGTTATGTTTCTTCTCAGCTCTCTCTGGCATGCAGTCCAGTGAAATAAAATGCCAAAGATATCAAACTTAGTTCTGTGTTGTTTTGGGTTTCTCCTAGCTGATTTAATTGCTTCTCCTACTTTGCCATCCTCCTGACTTCCAGTTGTAAGAGTTTGGAAGTATTCAGAAGGCTTAGAAATACCAGGCAGCAATTTTAACAATACAAGTAATTTACATCCATGCTGTTTTGCCTGTCCTTTTATATTATTTCCACTTATGTGTGACTAGCAGCCACAATTTTCAGAGTCAAACTAAGATGAGCAGCTCGTCTTCTGAAAGCTAAGATCCAAGCTGTCAGATAACAGAAAGAATTGATGTTTAGCTCTGCTGGTTTTGGAAAGAGTAGCTATTAAAAGCACATTCTAATTTGAGTTGGCAGAATAAGGATCACACACAGTCCCAAAATACCAGTGAACACTGGTTTTAATGTTTCATTGCTTTGCTGTACAGGATAGCTCTGTGTTCCATTGAAAAACAGTCAGCTTTCCCTTGGCACTATGTATAGTATTTCCAGGGCCACAGAGTAAGAGCAGTAATATGTGGAGGTTTTAAAAAAGGTCTAATTAATACTTAACTCAGTCAGAAAAGGAGCATACCTCTTCATGGGAATTAAAACATACCTCTGCCGTGTCTAACTGGACTTTCTGAATGCATCAAATTATTCTGAAGGTCATGTGCTAAGGACAGTGTGTCATTAAGAAACAGATTGGCCCAGAAAGTCACTGGAAAGAGTGTTTTTCCCCGTTTTTGGGTATTTGGAGATGATGGTGGAAGTACCCAGAATCCCTGAATTGGAAAACACCATGCAAAAGGTTTATAAAAAGGAGAATGAGGCAAATTTGTCTTTAATTATTGGTACCAGAGAGGACAGAGAAGAACAGGCTCTTTGAGGTTGGAAGAAGAAGCAGTGTGGGGTCTTAGCAGGCTGCAGGATGCATGGAAGGGATGAGCTGGAGTGAGTTTGGGAGTCAGTCACTCCCTGAGAGGAGCTCTGGTCCATAAAGAGCCAGGAGGGAAGAGGGGCAAAGGGGAAGGAGAACATCGGAATAGCATCACCCCACCCATGCCATTACCTCTCAGCTGGGTGACCATGGTGCCTGTGGAGGGGACCCACAGTGAGAACAGCAGAGAATCCCTCCTGCTGAAGGTGTTTGAAATTAGGTTAGGCAGAGCACTGGGGATCAGGGTTGGCTTTGCAACTGACTTTAATGGGATTATAATTGATTCTTAAGTCAGGTAGCTGTCCTTAAGGTGAGTAAGCAGTGGCTAGTGTACTTGGGAAAGCTGGGATAAAATAAGAAAGGCGGTCCATTTATAGTGCTTTAAGTGATCAATTCTGGCTCCCTGTGTGGACAAGTAGAAAGTCTACCTTGCACCTAATGCGTGCTAGAAGTGCCCACATGGGGAATGAGCACATGGAAACAATTTGTTAATTGAGACACTGTGTGTGTGTCAGTAAGATTGTCTGCACAAGCCCCAGAGGGGCAGATCATCAAGAAGAGCCTGATATGAGTGAGAGCACAGGGCATGGAGAAGGGCATTGCTGTTTGAAAAGCACTCTGAGAAATGAGTGCTGCAGTACAAGCCCGCTGTCGCAGCAGAGGAGGCTCAGATGTGTGTTTGCAAGCTGACCTGTGACCCCAGCTGTAAGCGGAGTCCAACAGCTGCAGCAAATTGCTAAATCATTCTTGGCTAACGGTGACATCAAATTATCTAAATTTTTGTGAGGTTATTATTTGTCATAGGGACATGACAAACATAGGTATTTATGCCTTCTGCTCTATTCCCTTGAGCTCTATCTGTCGTAATTTTAAAATAATACACTGTTTCTTTGGCATCTGAGCTGTTCCTCTGATTACTTAATTTTATTTTTTCCTCCCTGATAAGTCAACTCCCAGTTAATCCAGAATGCTGAACTTGTGACTTTGCAGATGCCAACAGAGTCAGTGCCTGGGATATCGTCACACACGAGATAGCGACTCTCTGGGGAGATCAAAGAGAAACCAAGATGCAAGAGAATGCTGCCGTAATTATCCGCAAGAGGGTTAGCTCAATGTCACTGCAGCAAATTCCTTGTGGTTA
Source organism: Pachycephala philippinensis (assembly GCA_013397055.1). NCBI lineage: Eukaryota > Metazoa > Chordata > Aves > Passeriformes > Pachycephala > Pachycephala philippinensis. The sequence goes on from VWZT01015830.1 coordinate 121,638, forward strand.
CAGAGAACTGTCTCTCAGTACCAGAGAGCAGCCTTGTCCCTGAATATCTGCTAAAGAACATCAATAAGAACATTAAAAACAGATTAAAAACAAAACCCAAAACACTTAATGCTCTTAAGTCTTTGATTGTTCTGTTATGGCAATGTGCCATGGCAGTTTTCTCTTGGATGAATCTTTCTCTCTGGAAAAGTGGAGCAGAGCATTTGAGGGAATTCTCCAGCTGGTAGCAAGGAAATTTTTTCTCTGATATCTGTGCAGCTCTGCCTCCACATGCTGCTGAAAGTTGCTGGTTTTAAGTTGATCTTTCCTAGGAACCTGACAGAAAAACGTGGTGGTGATGATTTGAGTTTCACTGTCCACTGATGAGTGTAGTGGAAATGAAAGTGTCTGGGCTGGACCTGCTGTGATCTGTTTTCACCAGAGTTCACAGTCACTCGTGCCTCTCTGGGCTGTGGAGCTGCCATGGAGCTGCTGAAACACATCATGGCAAATTCCCAAGCTGCTCATGGAGTCTCCAGGTGCTGCTCAGGGCTTGGAAGATTCCAGCTCCAATTTTATCCCAGTGCTAGCAACCCCCCACACGTTTGTGTGAGCTCGACTGAAGAAGGTCAGGGGAGGACCCTGAAAGCAATTCAACTGTTTCTTGCTCTGAGCTGCGCTGGGGAGATAACATCGCCCGAGATGCACTCTTGTGCAAAGGGCTAGATCATTTGGTGCATTTCTTTGGAAGCTGCGTGTGTGTGTGTGTGTGTGTGTGTGTGTGTGTGTGTGTGGTGGAGCTGCACAGCTTCTGGGCTGTGCCACTGAGAGGACTGAATGCTCAGTAGAGGCCAGCACTAACCAAGAACCAGCAGCTCCTCATCCTGGGCGAGAATTGGCACAAGTGAAAGCATTTGTGTCCATGTGGATGCAAGAGCTGCACCAGGCTGGCGGTGTCCATGCCAGGACAAGCAGGAGACAAATATTGTCGTGCTCCTGGGGGGACTACAAAGCTTGAGGGGAAAAGCCCTCCTGGTCTCTCTGTAAAGCATGGAGTAGCCTTCTTGCTGCCTGCTGGGATGGGTGTGGTATGGTACCTTGAAAGCCTGCAGGACTCCCTGTCTGGATTGAGAATTAAAGGAAAACACACTTGAGCTTCCAGCACCATCTCTAGAAACTTGCTTATGCACAGCATTTGTCCCCAGATTTCTCAGCTTCTGTCCAGCCTGTGAAGTGTCAGAATGCTGGAGAGTGCTCCCATTTTTCCAAATAGGGAACAGAAATTTTCATTTGTTTCTAATATATCCCCTCGTGAGGTGCTCAAGATGGGCAGCTGTTAGACTGTCTTTTTGGCTGTTAGACCATCAGCCCAGCCATAATCAGCATGTTTTATGTTTCTCCATGGGCTCCTGGCCACCTGTATAATGTCCATCTGCTGAACTGGGCAGGGTGCCTACCAGCACTGCCATCCAGATCACTGGAATGAGGCATGGGTTTCCAGGAGGTGATGATGTTCCTGAAGGACAGTTGGCAGTAGGGTGACAAATGCTGCTGTCCCATCTGCATGGAGTCCCTCCCATGCACTGCTCTCATGGCTCTGCCGTTCACTTCTTGTTACTTTAAGGCATTTGGGGAGATTTATCCAGAAGAATTGCAAACATGTTGTGGCAATGATAGCAAATGAATATTCAGAGACAGTCTCTGGCCCTCTGAGACTGAGGAATTTTAATGTGCTCACCCTGAGCTGTGTGGGTTTTTTCTAAGAATGGTAAATTTGCTGGAAAATGCAGGTTTAGAGTAACCACAACTATTTGCCCTCTGAAGTAACATTTGTGGACTAGTTCTAAGTGGGAAAGGACATGCTGCTTCAGGAGCAACAGTGAACGTGTCTCTGGCCTTTCCTCAGCCAAGGTGCAAGGACCCCACAACATCAAGCCATTTGCTCCATACCCCTTTAGTGTGGAAGGAAGTTTGAGCCTGCAATTCCCAGTGAATGACCCAAATTATGGGGCCTGAAAGCCTGCTGTTGGTCTTAGGACCTTTCAAAAGCGATTAGGGATATTAGAACAATGTTTGGGTACTGGGTGTCTGAGCACTTAGGTGAATATTGAAAGTATTAAGCTTGAGATTTCTTTTTAAATTTGTTTTTTCCCCCTCAGTGAGAGTGTCCTGATGGAAACAGAATAAGCCTGGTAGGATGAAGCCAACTCCTGTACCTTATAATCTGCAGGTTGTCCTGCTACTCCTTGGGAAGAGAGGATGGCAAAGCTTATTTTGGGGAACAGTCATAGGTCTGGTAGTGATGGAGGGAGAGGCCCACCTGAAGAGGTACAGAAGACAATGAATTTCTGCCAGGGCACCTTGGTCTTGGCTGGCCTTCTACATTCAGCTGTGTCTTGGCTGTTTCTACAGAAAAGAATGCCAGGTGCAATAAGTTATGAAATTATTGGTTTTGGTTTTGTAGGTTGGCGTTGAATTGATGTCTTGCTTGGAAGCCAGTGGCTCTGTCTCCATTAGCAAATAGCACCAGGCAGTAGGAGCAGATCTGCAGAGCAAAGAAGCAATGAAGACCCAGACAGACTTCAGATTTCAAACCAGCTTCATTCTAATACCATGTGCAGGAAGTTTTGCAAGAACCTTGTAGCAAATCAGGAGACCAAATATTGCATATTAAAAATGTCAACAAAACCTTTCGATTTATCAAGAATATTTCAAGGGGGTTTTTTTGCCAAAACAAAAACTTTAAAAAGACCTGGCATATATTATGAGACATTTCAATGCTCGAAGCTGTTTGGGTTTTTTTGTTTTCAGTCATTTCAGCTGAAATTTTATTTGATGATTCTTGAGGTCATCTGGCATTCTATTTAAACCTGTTTATGTAATTCTTGTTAGTTTCAAAGAGGTTTATACCTAAAATTGATCTCTTTATAACCATTTTAAAACATATTATTATACCTATTTCTGCCTGCACAAGAGAAAGGAAAAAAAAAATACAGTGCTGCTGACTTAACTTTCTTGTTCTGACTCTTCTGGTGTGTGACTAGGGAATTAGTCACGACACATCGGCCTTGGCTGCAGGAAACATGGAGAGGAGGCAGCAACAAGGGCAAGATGGGCATTTGGGAGCTGAGGAAAAAATTAGGGATCACACGCAGGGGAGCAGCCCAGCTGCAGTGAAAGGAGTGTGTGAGGCTTGTGCAGAAGTTGTTTTTAGTGTAGTAAGCTTTGCACTCTGAAGACTTTGGATATTGTCAAGTGATAAAGGTGGGGAGGAAACATATGGCAAGGAAAGTTTATAGTCCAGGATACTGGTTATGGAGTAGTTTGTCAGTCAAACATCAGGAATAAAACAGCCATCAGCAAATAGCTATCGACAATTAAACAAATAGTAATATGCTGTTTTCATATCAGAGAAATAATCTGTACATATACCTTGCCCTCCTAATCTAACTTGGGTTCTTATTTCAGCCTGCCTTTAAGAATCAAGAACAACACAGATTTGAAAATTTCTTTTACAGATTCCTGTGCCTGAAAAATCTAAGTTGATTTTTGGACATATGAAAAATATTGCTGAAAAGGATTGAGTGTTGCGGAGTATTGTTGGTGTTCATTTGGGCTTTTTAAAAAGATGAAATCAGAAAGGTTTTGGAGTTAGCAGGATACCAGATAGTTTTCAACTGTCTGTTCAGGTGCCTGTTTTCAAAAGAGAGGCAGTGTCAGGCAGCCAGAAGTTTGTGTGGACTTTCTCTGGGCTCAGAAAAGGTGTGCAGTGAATTGTAAATATGCGTATGAAGAGCAGCCCTTAGGTGGATTATGAAACATCTGGGAAAACCTATGTGTGACCAACTCATTTTCCCTTGTGATTTTCCAGGTTCCAGAATCTGCTGTGGTCCCGAAAAGCCTTTGTGGACAGTGTGAAGGTCTATAACCACAGCTACATCTACATGCCAGCCTTCTCCATGAAAACAGGGACAGGACCCTCCCTCCGCGTCTACTACACCCTGGAGGATTTTGGTGCCAAGCAGGCAGTCCTTTTTGCCAACCCCAACTTCCTGCGGGACATCGGCAAGTTCTGGAAGAGCAAAGGTATCCATGCCAAACGCCTTTCCACGGGCCTTTTCCTGGTCAGCGCTGCCCTTGGGCTGTGTGAGGAAGTAACGATTTACGGCTTCTGGCCGTTCTCGGTGGACCTGCATGGGAAGTTTATCAGCCATCACTACTATGACAATGTCCTGCCTGACTCCGGATTCCACGCCATGCCAGAGGAATTTCTACAGCTTTGGTTTCTTCATAAAAGGGGTGTACTGAGAATGCAGCTAGAACCATGTGAGGACCCTCTAAACCAGCCTTCAGCCTGAGGATCATAGGAGTTGATTTGGGAAATCCAATAGTTTTTAATTTCCATGCTCTCCAACAGAGAGTTCTGTTTTATGTTGGTTGTTTCTAAAGGGATCTGCATGGACCATAAAGATGCTACTTGAACGCCAAATGGAATATGTCCTTATTGTTTAGTGCTTTATGGAACTGGGAGGGGATGAAATGTGTCTCTCAATCAAGTCCATTCAGCAGCAGTGGGAAAACAACGTAAGAAGCAGCACAGCTGAACTTTCCAGGGATGTTTTTAAGTGACAAGTGTAAAAGGGCATTAAGGCTCAGAGAGTCACCGGGCCGCTCACAAGCTTTTGCTGACAGTGCCAAATATGACTATCTGTTCAAAATTCCATTTCATTCCAGATCAGCACCCTGTAGAACTTTCCTTTTTCCTTGCTTTTTTCCTCTGTTTGGGGGTGTGTGTGTGTAGGACAGCATGTGTGTGTCATTGACTCTTTGTTTCTTTTCCTTCTATTCGTTTTTTTGTTTTGTTTTGTTTGTTTTTTGGGTTTTTTTTAATCCATCCCACTCTCCCCCAGTGGAAGGAAAAGGAAGGGCTTAAAAGCCCAAGGAGCTGAGTACCATCAGCTTCTCTGAAGACTCCTGGGAGAGTGAAGGTGCTAAGAATCTGGTTAGAATGTCATAGGAATGCCTTGCTAGTGGGGATGGATAGACCTATGTGTTGTAGATTTTATCAGGATAGTTCAGGTCACTGCACTTACAGCTATGCCAGAGCTGTAGTGTGGGCAAGAGCTGGTTAAGGCAAGCTGGTCTGAAAAGAAAACATGTTACAAAACCACTAGTGAAGTGCAGCCTGATTTCAGTGCCCGCTGCAAGATTTCCACAGTGACTTTCATAGCAGGGATGGTTCCTGACCTGTTTTGCTGTCCAGCCTTAGGGATTAATTCTGTATTCATTTGGACTCCAGATGTTCATGGACTGTTGAGGGTATTTGAGGGGTTCAGTGGAATGCAGAATGAGGTTCTTCATGTGCTTATAGCAGGAAAATTGCAGAAATTATTGTGTAATTTAAAATGAGTCAAAGCTTCAAAAACCGTTTCTCTGTGTGTGACTTGCTCTTCTGCTTGGATTGTAACATTAGCCTGAAAGACTTGTACTTCTCGCATGAGATTGTCTCTGCTTAAAGAGAGTCTGGGAAATAAAACAGCCTTTGGGAGCACTGAAAAGCTGCACAGCCAGCAAGAAAAAGGAAAAAAGAGAAGGGCATGCCTTACGTAAGGCAGCTCTGCTTGCAGTGGTGAATTCTGTCAGTGTGCACAGTGCCTGAAGGACTGTTTTATTTTGGGTTATTACTTGGGCAGCAGATGGTCCTCTCACCGTGGAAATGAGAAATCTTTTTGTTTGTTTTCTTTGGTTTAGCACTGGAGGACAAGAGGAGAATCCCAGCTCAGTCTGCAGTGCAATTTCAGCTGCAAGATGTTACCACCATTAACTTGAAAAATCCAGACCAGTGTTCTCTTTCTTATTATCTTATTACTGAAAATCTAGTCAAGGTGTTGGAACAACAAAACTGTCATCAGCTTTCCACAACAACTTCCTGTGCTGTTCTAGCTCCAAAGTTCTAGTATTTTGGGGGATGTGTCTTCTCATGTGTTGATAAGGTCTCTCCTTGTAGACTACCAGCTGCAAGTTCTATAGATGTAATTAATTTTTTAAAAAAGCAAAATCCACGGCTCTTTAAATATGAATAATTCAACTCTCTGTGTAGGACACTGGGGAAAAAACAGTCATGTTTTTCTTTTTAAACCTATGTTTCATAATAAAAATTTTCTTTTGCAATATGGGTATTCCAAGCATAAAGTGGGCACTGTTTCATAGGATTACAGGGCAATGCTAAAGGGTAATGTGGAGATTTTGGAGTGTTCTAGTTATTGCTCTGATAAAATCTGAATGTACCTCATAGCCCATGTTATCTTTGTCCATGTTTTTGTTAAAAGTACAGTCAGCACACTGATGGAACATAATTCATTCCATTTCATTAGTGTGTTATCTATGATGTGGGGACTCAGCGAGGAAGGATTTGAAAGTAAAATATTTTTCTTGCTGCTTGTTATGGCAGAATTTGACCGAGCTGCCTTTCTTGGAGACGAAGAGGTGCCTGTATGGTTTTTATTGGGTGCATCAAGTTTGCGCTTTTTAGTGCTTTATAGATTACATTATCTATGAAAACAACAGTTGGAATATGATGTGCTAAAATGGCACTTCAGCAGGATGCCAGCATGTCCTTGACAGCAAGATGGAACAAGGAGAGCAGGGGGGAACTGCCTCTTTGCTGGTCATCTTTTGGTATTTTTACCAGTACTTAGGAATTCACTTCAGAATCTCTCTTACAGCTCTCCAACCCCTTGGTAATTATTTGTTCCTTGTGTGGGGAAAATAATTGGATTAGAATAACAAGGGGAAAACAAGTATTTTTGTAGAAAAAGTCTTTCCAGTGTTTCATAAGGCCTGGCTTGTTCATGTTCAACCAGTACCCTGGATATCTGGAGGCGTTGTATTCCCCACCTCTGTAAGACTGAACCTGAGACCTTTGTGAGTCTCTTCTGGTGTCTACAGTCCTGATGTTTGCTAAGAGGTAGCTTCCAAGGAATTATGGGGGCAGGAGTGACCCAGGCTGTGTGTGATGTGTGGCTGATATTGGAGAAATTTATAATTCTGGCTCTGTTCACATTTACATATAGTGAGTATAACTGCATTGTACAAATGCAACCACATTTGATGTGGAAGTAATGGCTTCAAGGGTAAATAATTTTCTATAGCTTCCAGAAAACTGGCAGTTGAGAAAAGGAGAGAAACAAAAATAAATGCTGCTTTTGAGAGGCAAAATCTGTTTTAGCTGACTTGTCAGTCCATGGAAACACTGGTCAGCAATCAGCCTTTTGCCCAGCAGGTGAAAAGGGATGCAGGAGAGCACTGCAAGTCTTTTGTGGCAGGAGCAGTCAAAAAGACAAAACCAAGCAGCTGGGAACATAAGAGTGGCTGTTACCTGACAGAAATGTTGTAGTGAAGACAGTCCATCCATGTGGAGTGTGGGGCTTACCTTGTGGATGTCTTGGAGGAGGGCAATCCATGTGTAGGATCACTGATATGAAATACGGCATTGCGTGGAAGGGCCTGAGAATGTATCCACCTTCAGGAGGGAGGTCATTGCTTGTGTTGCTATATTTTCAGTGAAGTCTTTTGAAATCTTAATATTTGTTAGTGAAATTCCCTCCTGTAGCACCTCTATTTCCACTGCCAGTCCCTGAATTTCCCTGATAGTGTAGCTAAAGCTGCACAAATCTGCCAGGTTGAAAGCTACTGCAGTTCATCTTCAATAAAAACTGGTTCAGGCTGGCCAAATGATTTGTTAATACTCATAGTTATTAATTTTATCATAGAGCTGACAAGGGACAGAAGTGCTGGAATATTGCCCTGCCTGCATAGGAATCATTGTCCCATGTTTGTAAGTAGAATAAATTAAATACCTTTACAAGAAAGGTATGCACTGAAATCAGTCTTGATACAATCCTTTTGAGGAAATCAAGACCAATTTTTGAACTTGTGACAGAACTATGTAAAACTTCCCCTTCTTGTTGATTAGGAAGCCTCTGGAGTTCTTTCTAAATCAGACAAGCAAAAGACAAACCAGCAAAGCAAAATACTAGAGAAGGGAGTGGGAGGTGTGCTCATGAGAATAAAAATACCTCTAATTTTGGCAAAGACCTTGTTATAGTGCTAAGAACTCTTGCTCATGAATGTTGTATTTTTATATTTTTGCTGGAATGAAGATAAGAAGTTTGGTGTGAGGCAGCTACTAAAGTCAAAGGTCTAAGCCTCTGTTACAGCTGAAGTTTTACAGAATGTAGAAATATTGGCTGTTTTTTCAACTTGACTACTTTCATCTTTTTGTTATTTTCCTCAAAATCATGTTGCTATCTAGGCAGCTGAGTTAGCACCTCTGTGAGAGCTGAAACTAAGCAAAGCATCTGCTTTCGAAACTCAGTGTCCTGAAATGTGGTAGTTATGGAAAACCATTCCTGGAAACAGCTTCATGAATACTAACTTAATATCAGGCTCACCCTTGCCTGTAATTAGGGAGTAAGGGAACTTTTGATCTAGAAGTGAGGAAGATGAAGGAGGTGATAGCAATCTCACCATTTGCTGCCTCTCTAACTCTTCTTCAGCTTAATAGATTAGTAAGTATTGGAAGAAGTCCAGGTTATAGGAAGGACAAGCTGTTCTTTCCTGCCGCTCTCCTCAAAACACAAATATAAAATGGACTAACCAGCTGCTATCTTGAATCATGGCCTCCTTCAGAAAATCGTATGGTTGAGTTTCCATTAGCTGATACTTCCAAGTAAGCAAAACTCATCAGGCTTTGTCCAGAAATGCCTATTCCCCATCTCCATGGCTGTTTAAGAGGTGTTCTGGGTACTGTAGCTGTCCTGGTGTGCAGTGACCTCCTCTTAACGTGGACTTGTATTTGTGCCCCAAACCATCATCCTAAAGGATCTCTCTTGCCTGTCCTTCCAGATGACCATTCTCCTTGGGGATAGAAGTGTGGTTTTTAAAAATCCAGCCATAAGACAGCTAATACATTTTGTTATTTGAACCAGCTTTTCTTTTAAAGTGTTGTCATATCCACCAAGAGTTCAAAATATCTCCAAATAAAAAATACAACTGTGGCCAGGTGTTGGTAATCCCCTCACTGGAGAAGAGAAAGAGGATGGAAGAAGGATGTGTTTTTCAAGGCAATTGTTGTAAAATAATACCTGTTTCCTTGAATTCTCATATTTTATCTCTTGGAATCTATCATATGTTTGACTTTTTTGTAGTTTCTGAACAGAACAATTAGTAAAAGACTTAAGAGTTCTTTTTGTTAAATATTAACAAACTCATTTCCCTAAGTGGAATGCAAAGACCCAACAGGAGGCTTAACCTATTCTCCCTGGCTGATATTTTTTTGGCAGCAGTGAGAACTTAAACATCTACTCATCCCTTCCTGATTATTCATTTTCATCAGTTTTTATTGCAGCAGGTTGAGCTCTGGTGTGTTCGGCCTCTTCAGCTTAATGCACGTGTGTTACAATGAAGCTCACTCTGCTTTCCAGCTGTTGTGGGGGGTGGGGTGTGGAATGTGCTGCTAATTGAAAATGCTTAGGTAGGTTCTGTACAACCAGGACAGACCCGCACTGCCACATTCAGGCTTCTTCTGGCCATTCTGAGTTCTCTGCAGGACTGTGAAAACACTCCAGCTGTGGCTGTGAGGCCCAGCTGTGCAGGACAGAGCGGGAGCTGGAGCTTTTTCCCTGGTGGAAAAGGCTGAGTGTTCCTTGTGGCCACTGCTGTGGCTTTGCCTGGTGCCTGCCGATGGCACCCAGACCGGGCTCAGGACCAGGGGTGCAGCTCCATGACCAGCTCGTGATCCCAGATAATTACCCATGGCATGGGAAGCCCTGTCTTGCTTTACAGTCAGGAGTGCTGGGCTTACTGGAAGTGATGGCAGCTCATCCCTTGAGAGACCAGCCTGCTTTTAGCAGCGCTTGAAATCCCTGGCAAGTCTCAGAAAGGCCTATTAAAGCTGCATCTTAAATTACTGTCTGTGTACTTCCTCTGCTGTGGAGGGGGTCAGCTTTCTGCTGAGCTGAATATTTATCCTGTGTGGGACCCTCTAAGGCAAGGGAACCTTTAGCCCTCCGACCACATGGAATTTACCTTGATGTCTTCGCCTTCCAAGTTAAACCTTTTTTTTCCCCTTTTATCCTGGATTTAACTCCTGTGAGTGAATCCAGAGTGAATTTAAGAACGGGTTTATTTATGAATACAATGGTGCTCAATAAAACACTGAAGTACCTTTTGGATGGTTCCTGCTGATTTCTAATTGTATGTTCAATTAAATTGTTTCACTCAGATGGGACCCATAGCAGAGATGAGTTGCATCATTTTCTCTTTATTGGAAGGAAACAATTACAGAAGCTTAATACATTTCAAGCTAAATTCTTGCCAACAACTTAAGGAATCTTCCTGCTGCAGGAAGCTTTGTTACTGTGTGATTATCTCAGTAGTAAATGAAAATTTTTCACTGAAAATAAATGCATGGAGGAAAAGCAATTTTGATTAGAACTGCATAATCTGGAGTACTGAAACCCCCATTTGAGTCTTTACTCGGATATCTCCAACAAAGATTTTGGTGTTCTGCAAAAGTGCCATAATCACAACTCATTTTTTCTTCTGTGTGTTTGTTTTTATAGGAAATGCTTGAGGGTTTTTTTTAATAAACCCTCCATGTCCTGAAAATAAACACTCCCTCTTCAGGAACTCAGGTTTTCTTTTGGGGTACCCATGGTATGTGGGGTGAAACTGCCAGCTGTCCAGTTTTCAGGAAGATGCTGGTTTGGAGTAGTCTGGCAGGACTCCTTTGAGCATGTGAGTTGACTGCTGCCTCTTGAGCTGTAGAGTTTGGGCAGATGATACAGAGTGTGCTGCACTGACAGAAAAAAAAAGATATTTTAGCCACAGCTCTGCCTGCTTGATGTCTCCCACTGCGGAGTGATACTTCTTCGTTCTGTGAGGGCCCTTCAAGGACTCTGATCCTACAGATCGATCGTGTGTTGGCTGGTTTTAAATGCCTGGACTTTGTACTGAGAACTGCAAGGAGCATGGAAGTGCCTGGAAATTACGTCCTTTAGTGTATTATCATTTGGTCACACTGCATGGTTTGGTCTGTCAAAAACATATGCATAAAAATCATTTTATCTGAGTATCCAAAAGCCGTCTTATCTGAGACTTGCATATAGGAGGAGGTCACTGGAAGGTGACTGCCTGATGCTGCAGAGTGCAAGGACTTCCAAAAACCACTGTGGTTTTATTTCTATCAATAATGAAATCCTCACTGAGGCAATAGTGGGTTAGGTCAGCTTTCAGTGCTCTTGAAACTCCCACTCCATAAGCATTTCCAAGAATTGTTCTGTGCAAAAGCAGAAACAGGGGATTTTTTTTCTCTTGTTCATGCATGTCACCTTGCATTGAAAATGGAAAAAAGAGTCAATCAGAGCTCTTACCCTTTTCAGAGGTCTCTGGAGACTCCCTTAATAATAGGTAGCACACAGTTATAGCAATATAAACAAAACAGCCTGAAGTTTATAGCTCAGATGCTGGTTGGTATTTTGAAGAATTACTTTCAAATCATTTAGAGGAAAAAAAAAAAAAGCAAAAATTTTATATGTGAAAAATATCCCCCTTTTTTTTTTTCTCCTAAAATGCTCTGATAACTAAAGAAACCATGTTAAGACATCTGTGAATTTTCCCTGGTTTCCAAATTATTCTGCACTTTTAGCTTTGTATTCAAGTCCATACTTCTCCAAAGCTTTATGTGGTGTCTATAGACTAAAAAAAAAAAAACAACGTTTTGCTCCAAATGTAGTCAAAAAAAGAAAAAGAAAAACAAGCTCAGGACAGAGGTTCAGCTCTTCTGAAATCTGTGACCATTTATGTGCTGCCATTTAGTAGTGGTGGCTAAAGAACTAGACAAATAGCAGAAAGGAGATAAAAGCACAAAAGGACACAGTATTTCCGGTAACGATAAAGGGATGGAAGCACAGGTTTAAATGCTTGGAGCCCAAAGTTATTAATAGATATTCGGTCTTTATTCTTTTGCTTCTCTTTCCCTCGGTTCTTGTTGTACTGGGGTGAAACTTGCTGTGTTCACAAGTTGCTTAAAATTTTCTCTGCACTACATTAGACTTCCCTCTGGCTCTAAACCTAAAAAATTAACAGAGAGACAAAAACCTCTTCAGGTTTATCAATATTTGTATGCAGCATTTTACATCTTCCTAGTACTAATTACTCTGTTAACTCATAATTAGATGAAGGCTCTCTTATTTCCACTACTACTTATCCCAGAGTTTTGAAGTCTTTCTTTCTGTGGTGATTTCTCTGTTAGGTGAATGGAGATTACTTTTAGCTCAGATGTTGTGAGAATTAATTAACTCATGCTTGGGAAGTAAAGTGAAAAAAACCCAGAAATTTTATTAAGGTTATCTGTTTTGAACAGTGAAAACAAGCAAATGAACTACCCTTTTTGTCTGAGTGAATTTATGCTTTTGTGATAAAATCCTCCCCCATTGTTAGGAAGTACAATGGGAGCATTACCTTCAGGGAGCACCTGGATTGCAGGAAAGGGAAAAGCTGTGCATTTTTAATGAGAAAATAAGATTTTCTCCTTGCTGCCACACCCTTCAATTTGTAAACCAAATTGCCTGCTCTTTCACTGTTCTGACTCAATAAAATCAATAGAATTGCCTGGATTTCAACCAGGTGACTGTTCTCAAACCTGAGGGAATTCATTCTATGAAAATTTTAAATTATTTTAAAGCACTGCCAGATTGTGATATTTAGTCAAAGGTTCCTATTCTGTAATCTACTGATTCTTTTTTTCCCACAAGTATAGACCTTGAGCAGTTTATGCTGTTTGTTGGTTGCTTTTGTAAGGGAAGTATCTCACTGCATTTCAAACTTCTGCTGCACGAAGACATCACAGACTGAAATCAAATAATGATCTGTGTCATGTCCTTGTTTCACGGAAGTGATCCATGAGCTGCTTGATCTGTCAAGTGTACTGTATGAGCCAAATGAAAATGAAAAAAGGATTTTTCTACACTGGGAAGCTTCACCATTCACTGGCTGTAACTGGGAATTAGATATCCTCAAGTAATTTATTATTCTTGATGGATCTGATGTCTGTGAGTGTTTCCACTCATTGTCAAATAATTTTGTTAGACTTTACTGATGGAATGGGATGATCTTTTCCCCCTGCTTATCGACTGCAATTCTTCTTTTCTGATAGTGTTTGCAGGGAAGAAATCCTTCTTTCTTCTCTCTCTTTTTTTTTTTTTTAATGACAATTTATGTCTAAGGCATAATTCTAATCTCAAATGCTGGTTTTCTTAAAAAGTTGGTCTTACGCTATTTTTCTGTGTTGTGCACAATAATATCTTTCCGTAACTGTACTTACGTTTTCAGCGATGAAATCTCAACAAATTATCTTCCTTTTTAAAAATTGAAAGATTTTCTGGCTTTCATAAACCCCAGTTTGGCTGTAAAGTGTCTTTGGGTTTTATCCTAAATTGAACACAGTCACATTTTGAATCTTTGGAATATCTTAGTGCACTCATAGTCAATCAGGTGTCAATAAAAGAAATTAATTTCCAAAGTAGCTTTCAAATTCCATTAAAAACAAGGAGTTTTTTCCTTAATAAGGGCCTGTAGCTGCCATAGTGATACTGATGCCTTAAAAAACCTAGAAATGAAACAACACACTTTCAAGATAATTTTAGTATAGGAGGTAATATAAAGTCTGGTCTTTCTTGGAGGCCTCCAGGGGCAGACATGGAAAATGTCCACAAAATGCCCACCCCCCCCACAGGGTGAATAGAGTTTTATAAGTTTAGCAAATTAGTGTAATTGACAAAAATCACCGATTAGAGACATAAGTGGTGAGGCAATTTCCCCCAATTCCACCCTCTCTGAATCCTGCCCCCCCCTCCCCAATTTAGACGGAAACTAAACTTTGTTTATAAAAATATGTCTTGAAGAGCTGGTCTCGACCTTGGTTCCTAGGGAGAACAAAGATAGGATAGGGGCTTTGGAATGTATTTTGTCTTTCTGCCTATCAGGGCAGGGAAGAGTACTGGGGAAACTAGCTGGAATACAGAAATAGGCTGCAGAGCTACAAATATATGTGTAAAGAATATAGAGAATATATATAAAAGGAAAAAGGCAAAAAAACATTTGGCATCATTTCCCCCTTTTCTAGATACTAGCAAGACTCTACCTTGTCTAGTCTCTACTCCATATTTAACCACACCACTCTATCATGCAGCCAACTATTATTTAAAGAATAACTACAGATACAAGTAGTATGAACAGTTCCTTTTATCCAGGCCCAGTTTGGTAACCATGAGGTGAGAGTGTCAAAGATATATTCCAAGTTCAATGGGCCTTTTTAAAGCTACCTGATGTAGAAATTGAGTTTGCTTTCAAATTTCAATCAAATTCTTAATAATTCTTTCACTCTGATCGACATAAGAACAACAACTAGTGTTAATGATTTTGCAGCTAGTAGGAAATTGAGAAACATTCTGTTTTGTAAAACCATACCAAACAAATCATTGACTTCTTCTTGTAAGGCCGAAATTGCATCGGAAATTTGCTTTTCAGTATGTTGAATAATCCTTACCGTGATCAAATGCTATGTTTGGAATTACTGCCCCATGGGCACAGGCCCTATCTTTATCTAGGGGCAAAACTTACCAGACTTCATTTTCACATATTCAATACCACCCTGACAAGTTGTTCTTATGAAGGCTTCCAAAATGGAATAAATTTCAGAAATGTATCCAAAATGGATACATTTTGGACCACATGCAAATTTTGGGACCAAATCTGAGCCATGGTTACCAACTGTGCATATAACAGGCACAAAAGAACAGTTTAAATCACATCATTCTGATTTGTATCAGTCTCTGTTTTCCAGTTTTTTCAGGAGCAGAGGTCTCTTAACTTTGGAGCAGTGAATTCAGTGTTCCCTGCCAGCAGCTCTGGCTTCAGTGAGGTTAGTCAGGACTTTGAGTGGTCCTCTCCACTGAGTTTGCAAGGGTAACTGTCCTACCATTTAACATAGACCCAGTCTCCAGGCTGGAATGGATGGGCAGATGTGTCCAGTCCTATTGGTTTGGGCAACACGATGAATCTCTGGAGCTTCTGCAAAGTGGGAGTTAAAGCTAACCCTAACCCTAACTCCAAATAATAAAAAATTCAGCATCAATACAAGTATTTTTTATTTTCATTTTATGCCTCATGGAAGTTACAAGGACTTCTAAAACTTTTCTGTTTCTTGCACATACCAGACACCTGGCTTTAACCTGTGTTAATGTTTCCATCTGGCTGTTTCTGAAAGCTCCAGAGAAAAGCAGGCAAACAAAGACACCAGGGAAATGAAAGGTGCCTTGCTGTGATGTTTTTCTAGAGTGGTACATTGCCCTGATAATGAACTGTGAAATGTAGCATGTGGATGATGATGAATGTAAAAACATGCATGTGTTTTAATTTGAATGTCGTGTCCCTGAGATGGATTATTAGTATGAGCTGTGTAGTGTAAAAATACTGAAAAGAGAAGGGAAGAGAAATGGAAAGAAGATATTTCTAGCAGGTTTTGCAGTGAACCACATCCCCTTTTGACAATTTTTCCTTCTCAGACTCAGACTTGGTAATGTGGCCCTTTCCATTAGGATGGCAATAAACAAACTGCTCTGTTCCTAAAGTTAAATCTGCTTCTTTCCAGCACTGTAAGGGACGATCTGTTTGCATTTCCAGCACATCTGATTTATTCCCAGGTGTGGGCTCATGGGTCTGCACTGACTGGGAGATCAGTCAGGCTCACTGGTCATGCCATGCCACATGTTTCCTGCCCACATCCTGCGTGTCTGTTCCTGTGCCAGGAGATAAGTGACTGTGGTTTGCTACATTTTGCTGCTTATGGCTAGAAGCTGACATGGAAACTAAAACCTTGTGAATTCCCTTCCATTTCTTGTAGGCACAGCCACAACCTGGGGAAGTTTTGTGCTTGACCAGAACAGAAATGGGCCGGGCAAAGGTTTTTCAAAATTGTTAATTTTGCATTTACCTCACTGAGGTATTTACAAGAAGTCAGTGATTTCACAAGGCACCAACATTTGTTGTTGGAGTTGCAGCCATCCTGAATATCTGCCCAGCCAGGGGACCAGGGAATATCATTGGGGTTATCCCAACTCCCTGGTATTTTACTTTGGGAACAAAATATGTTACCTGAAGGCAAGCAGCCCAGGAAGCACTGCTTGAAAGCTTCTGTTTGCTTCTCCCTGTAGCTGAAAGGTCCCAGCTGTCACCTTGCCTGACCCACCATCTGTACATCTCAGACCTCCTGCTTTGTAGCTGACCCTGGCTGTGAGAAGGGGCAAAGCCTCCCAGTGCAATGCTCAAGGAAGTGGTGCTTGGATCAGTGGTGCTACCAAAACTTAAACGGGTGTTGGGAAGGAGCTCAGTGTTTGGATAAAACAAGGTGATTTGGGATCAATCTGTGCTTTACAGGAATGCTGGCATGCAAAGCCCTGGCAGGACAGACACAAGGTTTCTCCTAGCTCTTTAGGGACTGGGCACAGTTGCCATTTTTGCTTTCTCACACAATATTCCCAAAGGAGCCATGTGATGTGGGATGTCAGTGTTAGCTGGTAAATTCTAGTACTTTCATTTGCGTTCCTTCTTCTCTTGCCCAGTTTATTGAAAAAATGTGATGGTAATGTGATAGTTCGATGTCTTGAGGTGATTTTAAAATAGATAAGCAAACCATTATGCCTCTGAGATTGCATAATTCCATGGATTTGTTTTACCTCCAGTGCCCAGCATGTAATACTTATTGTCTAATTTCTGATGTGTATAAGCTTTACAGGCTGGATATCGTGTCCAAATGACAGGAGCACTTAGGTGAACGTCTCGAGTCATTGGTTTTTTGGCACGCTCAGGGGCAAAGGTACTTGTGTGGAGTGTGTTAAACATCCCAAAGCGTGGTATTGTTCCGAGTCTTGTGATTAGGGCTTCGATCTAATTCACTCTCCAATGTAGCAAATGTTTGCTGTCAGCCAACAGTTACAAGTACTAAGGGAATCTCTTTCTTTGCCCTGCAATAATGTATTTTCTATGACTATGTCAGTAGAATTTGTTCATTTTTCAAGTACTGTGCAGTGCTTCTTTGAAGAATGTCCCTGTTTCAGGTGGTTTCATGGTGACTGTACCCCAGAATGTCTAGATGTCTCTCAATAGCAAAAATTGCTTTGTTATTGAATGTATTATTTATTAACAGTATCTTGTCTTTTTCTAGTTGCATTTTACAAAATGTGCCACAAGCATCTCATGTGATTTTTATAAGGAAAGTCTTATTTATAATGTTTATGCAAGTGGATGGAAATAAATAATGATTTTATAGTAGCCTATGCCTTTTTTCATAGCTGCAGTCTTAATGAGCATGATCAGAAGGGACAGGCTCATTGTTTCATTTAATTTTGATGGAGTTTTTCAAAGTTAACTATTATGTTATTCATTATTTGAAATTAATTATCTTAACAAATAAATATCGCCATTTTAAGAAATGAAAAGAGTATTTGCGGGGCTTCTTTTTCTTCTCTGTTCCTCGCTCCCTAACCCAGTATGTCCAAACAGTCAAGGTAATTTCCTGTTCCTCTTTCCATTCTAAACCCCCCCACCACAGCCCCCTTTAAAAACAACGGAGGATAAAGGGTCAGATGATCCTGGCCACTGCAGGGACAGTTGGAGCAGGGTTCCTCAGCCTGGTATGTACCAAAAAGCAAACATCTCTGGTTTCATTTTATTGGAAGGTTTATCCATAGCAAAGCTGGTCTCTGCTGAGGTAAGAGGGGAAGACAGATGTTCCCTTTCCTTTAGCCATGATGGTTCTTTTTCAAAAACCTGTGTTTCAAGATGAGAGATCATTTAATTTCCAGTTTACTCAGGTGTGGGCAGATACAAATTGCTGAAGTCAATCAAGGATAATATCTCAGTGATTATGTTTATGCTAGAAGTCCTCAATTACACCTTAACTTTCCTTGGCTCTCTCACACATTTATTTCTTTTCTCTAAATGCATGTTCCTACACAGTGATTAAATGAGAGTTCCTCATTCTTCTTGGTTAATATTTCTTAGGTTTTTTTTAACATGCCATATCCATCAAGGTCACTCTCTAGATTTCTTCCTGTTGCAAGGAGGGTCAGATGTCAGTGAGGGCCCAGAAAATGAGAACTCCCTGCCTCTAAGGACTTTGCCAGGGGAGCTCTCCATGGGTGGAAACTTCTGTGCATGATCTCTCTGTGGGTGCTTCCTCAAGAAGGCAAAATTGCCTTGGAAGGTGTCCAAGTCCTTGAAGGTACATTCGCATTTTGAGCTGGTGAAGTGCTACTTGAAAGTGATGTCTTGCAGTTTTTCCTTCTGGAAAGGAATCCTACCGTAGTTACACCACTGATCCCAGGTATTTTTGTTTAGCCCCGTGCCTCTTTTTCCTAACCCTTTAACCTTGATACACTGATATTCATTCCTTGTATGAAAATGTTCTGTGAAAAGGCAAAATGTTGTCAGTTTCAGGGCCTTAGAACTCCTGTCTGGCTATGACAGGAGATGCTTGAATGTCATAGTGTAGGTCATGGCTGGGACAAGAGAAGCACATCCAATGCAGAAAATTCTCTTGGTACCTCACTTGAAGTGCTCTTCCACCCAGATTTCCAGCCCACAATCACATACGCAGCTTGGACAGCCTGGTGTGCCTGTTACTTTTTGTCTTCTATCTGTTTCCTTGATCTGCTTTTCCAGTTCATCCCTTCATGGCATTTTAGCAGGTGTTGCACATCTTCTGTTGTTTGATCTGGGTGTCTGGTAGAAAATACAGTCCTAAATGCAAAGGTCAGCTGGCAGACAGAGCTGCAGTGGTGTTGATGAGGATGAGTTAATGGATATATTCCCATCTGGTGCAATTTTGCCTAACTCTGTTGAGAGGTTTTGTGGAGTTGCTGTGTCAGGCACACCAGGATCTATCAGCTGGCTGGGACATTTTCCTTGAGCCTGTTCAGCAATAATGAGATTTCAGCCTCCATCAGGTAGCAGATGATGTGCAGCATGTGGTCTTCCTAATGACCATGGAAATCGTATGTAACATGAGTAACAACTTCAAGAAGAAGATTTTCAGGGGAAGACGTGGGACTTGGGACAAAAACCTTCATTTATGATTTCTGCTGCAGATTCCCTCCTTACCCCCACAAACTGATCAACCGCTTTATGTCAAGTTGCTGCTGTTTTTCGACAAGGACCAATTCTTTGCAGTCCCTCAGATGTTAAGGTAAAATATTCTTAACGTACTTCAAAAATTCTGGCAGAGAGAATTGGAATCTTGAAAGAAACAAGCTGCCCTGCCAGGAAGTTCTTCCAGTTGAACACAAGTCCCAGGTCACGTTTCGTGTTGCCGTATCTGCTTAGAGAATATTTTAAGTGTTCCACAACCATGGGATGTTGCATTGTCCATCTTGATTAAACTGCTACTTCATGAAATATCCTCCTGTATTGTCCAGTCAGGTTGGTAATTAAACTTCCCATCATGTAGTGTGGCTTTTCCTCGATCTATCAATACAAAGGCCTTGAGTCTTCTCTCCTCCAGACAGGACTCCCTGTTTACTTACTGCTTTCGATGAAAGCCATCCAGCAGCTGTGATTATTATCCCTGTTGCTCTTTGCTCTTCCCTGCAGTCTTTTCTGGTCCTACTTCTTTCTTTTTGAGATTAAAGGCTTAGAATTCCATGGAATCTCAATTACAAGGTTTTTTTTCACTATTTTCAGTGGTTGTCAAAATCAGGCTTTACTCATCTCCAGCTTTTAGCCTCTTCCCTGAGAACCTCAAGATCTGTGGGTCTGGTGGGCTAAGCAACTGAAATTAAAATTTAAAAGTAGAACATTTTTGCATTTTCTTTGATCTAATTGTTCTATTTAATTTCTGTATACGTATATATCCTGCAGTTTGGTGAGAAGGCTTCAGATATCTAAAGCAAACTTCTGACTAAAGAGAGAGTTAAATGCAACCCCTTTGGATATCTGGATATTTTTAAGAAACTATGTTAGGACTCAAGGACTCAACTACTTTCCATGAAAAGGTCTGCATGGGCCCATTTTGTGAAGAACAAAAAGAACCAATTTAATTATCTTGAAAGATACTGGGAGGTGGAATCATTTGCTCTGGTCCACTCTGCTACAGACTCCTTTTATTTTGTAGCTATTTAACAGGGGTAAGATTGTAATGTGCTTTAGACCCTGTCCTTGTCTCAAAAATTTTGATCCAGTTCTCAAAAAGATCACTACAGTATTTTCAATATTTTGATGTCAGTTCATCCACTTTGGTTTTTTTCCTTTATTATGTACCCATAACTGAGCAAAAACGAAGGTTTTCTTAACCAGTACCAGCAAAGCATAAATCTTACAAAACAGTCTAAAAAAATCAAGTACCTGTATATACTGCCAAAGAAAAAGTCAATACGACTAAAAAAAAATATTCTAGATAATTTTCAGGCAGGATTTATGCATCAATTTCTTGGAGCTTTGTATTCACTATTTAGAATTACAAGTGGTGATACTTGCAGATCTATCTGTTGAAATTAATCTATACACATGTTATTATGCAAAAATATTTCGCAAGACATAGAGTCCTTTCCCAAAAAGGGAATGTTTTTATACTGTGTTATGCAGGCTTGCTACCAAAAAACATTATAGATGATGAGGAAAAGCTATTTAGAATCCCTGTTTTAGAAATTATCTGCCATGATACTAAAAATAAAATACAACTGTGTATGCTGAATTACCATCAGACTCTGTGTGGTGTTTAAATTTAAAAAGAAGTATTGTGAAATAAAACAAAGTACTTGAAAATCAAGCGAGTGTAAGATTTCCAGTAAGGAGATGAAACTGAAAATATGCATGTGAGAGAGAAGACAAAGTTCAAAATAGTTCAGTTGCATTCTCTTGTAACAACCCTGTGCCATAACAGAGCGTTTTTATCTTGACTTACTACGTTTTTCAGAGTCCCTTTTAGAATCTAAATCTCCCAAAAGTTGTTTCACTCAAGTTATTAAAACAAAGATTTCATTCGAAGGCTTCAACAGATCGGAAAAGCAATTTAACGAACGTTATAACCCATCCATGGTAGATCAGATGCTTTGCTTTCCTTACGCTCCCCATCTCCAAATCCACCACTCATTGCCATTGGGACACCAGCTGGCTGCTGACAAATGCTCAGTGAGAGAAACCACCTTTGGTGACACACCAGACATGTCTGGGGATAGGGAAAGTGTGACAAAAACGTGACAGCAAAAGGAAATCACAAGTGACAGCACCATGGCCTTAGGTCCGTTAACTGACTCACTTTGGGCTTGGATTGCACAGGGCCTGTCAGTTGTGGTTTAGCTCTTGGAATTATCAACTGTCAGGATGGATAATTGTTAGAGGTATCACGTGTCCTCAGAGCTCGTGTCTAATAGGAAAACGGCAAGTGCAACACTTTTTATGAAGGACAGGCTTGGGGACAACGCCTGTGGCAAGAGGGCTTGGGAGGGCAGCAAGCTGGGTGTCAAGTCAACAATGTGGACTTGCCATGGCCAGTGACCATGTGGTGTGGCCAGGAGGCTGAGGCAGGGGATTTTCCCATGTGGAGTAATTGAATCAGCATCTGGAATGCTACATCTGATGTTGGGGTTGGGCCAAATGGCCTTTAAAAGTCCCTTCCAACCAAAACTATGATTCTTCAAACTATGAGTACTTCCTTTGATCCCATTGCCCTGCCAGCTTGGGAACAAGTTACATGGTGAGACTGCTGCTGTTTCTTCAGTGGGGCTGTTCAATAGCCCAAGGACCTCACTGTTGGCTTTTCCAAGTCTAAATGTTCTGATTGACATGGAGGAGGACAATCAGGCAGCGTTAAGGGTGTGTATCTCCTCAGCTGATGGGACACGCTGGTGGGACAGTGGGAGGGTGGCTGAAAATGGGAGGCTGGAGCATATCCCTTCATGTTTCTGTGGGATTGGGTCATGGTGGGTGAGGGCTTGTTTTACCCTTTGCCTTCCAGATCCCTTCCTGCTCCCACCTGCTCTGGCCAAACCCTCTCAGAACTTTCACCTTTCCCAATTTTTTGAGTGCTTCACATTTCTTCTTTTCTTCTGTTTCATCTCCTACCTCTTGCTCCTTCTCTAGTCCCCAGCCTTCTGCTTCCCTTTAGGGCCCTGTGTTCCCTGCCCACTCCTTCCACTCTGAGGGATCCTCTAAGCCCCCAGCTTGTTCCCACTCGGATCCCTACAGGCATTGCTAAAGCTGCCACTCCACATTAAAGACATTTGACAGACTGAGGCAGATGCTGTAGAGAAAAATTCTGCAAAAGTAGCCTGGAGGAAGCAAATACTTTTTCATCAGTGCATATTTTGATGATCTGAGCTCTTGAAAGCTCACGGCAACCTCTCTGAATATAAAAGAGGTATAAATAACTATTTATTCAGTGTAAAAAGAAGAGATTCCTGTTTGGCAAAAAAAAAGTTCAAAAGAGAAAAAGGAGTACAGAAAACCCATACTGCTGAAAAAATGCTTTTGAAGATGATGCCAGCATCATCCTTCTGACAAATACTGGTACCCATCCATAATTCAGATGGGTGTTGCCTACTGCCTAAGCCTGTTATGAAACTTAATTTTTATAAAAGCATGTGCAATTCTGAGTTCATAGATCCCCTGGGCTTAATTCTGCAAACCCTGCTGGCACCAGGCAGAGCTCAGAATGAGCTCAGATGTACCTAGAAAATGGAAACAAATACTATGCAAGCTCTTCCATAAATACCCGGCACAGGCTGGCCATGTACAGCGTTTACTGACAGCAACACAAACCCATGGAACATGGTGGGATTGCTGATCTAAAATACTCTCTGCAGAAAAAGAAGCCTTGTAAATTAAAATTATTGTTGTTTCGTATCACAGGCGATGTCTGTGACCTGGTGTGTGTCGAAGATCACCTGGTCCAGCCTTTCTTGGTAAAAGCATGGCCTAGACAAGATGGCCCAGCCCCTAGTCCTGGTGAATCTTACACTTGTCCAGTGTTGATGAATCCACCACTTCCCTGGGGACATAACTCCAATGGCTGATTGATCTAACTGTGAAAAATTTTCCTCTTGTGTCTAATTGGAATATCCATACATGTAACTTGTCCTCATTGCCCCTCATCTTTTCCATGTGATTCCTTGTAAAAAGGGAGTCTCCATCTTCTTTGTAGCCATCCTTTAAACACTGGAATATGGTCCTAAGGTCTCCCCTAAGCATTTTTCTCTCAGGGCTGTTGAAATCCATTTCTCTCAGTCTTTCCTCATATAGCAGCTTCCCAGCCCTTTGATCATCTTTGTGCCTTGCTCTGGACCCTCTCCAGACTGTCCACATCATTTTTGTGTGGTGGGAACCAAAACTGGACATGGTATTCCAGGCATGGCCTGACAAACGCTGAGTGGGACAATGATTTATTTATCTCTGCTGGTCATGTCCTTGTTGATGCAACCCAGCATCCTGTTGGCTTTTTTTGCTTGTTTTCCACCAGGATCCAGCATAAAATTGATAGTGGAATAGATTTGATTAGTAGGTGAAGTTTGGGAAGGTATCTGCACTGCAGGAAATTGAGTCAGAAGGGATGTAAATAGAAAAGAGTTCTGCAAGTCCAGTAACTAAAGATGGTTGACTTTTGTATCCTTTTTTTTTGTCTCAGCTGGCTGATTTTCTGGATTAGAATACTCTGTGTTTGGTTCAAGGTCAAACTAGGTAATAATTTCTTCTTCAGTTGTTGAATAACTGAGTAACCAGTGATGGGGCTCGCATGGACGGGTTCATGTCACTGGTCCATTCCACAGAGCATGAGCCTTGTGTGGACATCCCATCAGCAGTGCTCTGCCAGCATGGAAACAATTCAGGAAAGATCTTTAGACCTATGTTTCTTTACTTCTTATAGTTTTCTTTTTATCCTCTTTCAAAAAATACGTTATCAGACTGGCCTGCTATATGTGGATGTGCGCATACATTTTTCCTTAATAACTGACTAATATAGGACCAACTGCCTTGGTGGAAATGTTCCTCACACGAAGGAGCAGGTTCCTCTTTTTCCAGCTTGATTACAGAGCAGGGTGTTTACTATTTCATAACTTGCCAGACAATATTTTCCTCTTCCCTTTTGCTTCTCAATAAGAAATGATTGTTGAAGTCTGTCTCAAGATATAATGTGATTACGAGGAATGTGTTCATGTTTTAAGCCATTTTCAATAGTTCATAAGCCTTTTGCCATGCAATTAATGAAACAGAATATGAACCAGACTTTTCTGATTTCAGATGAATGTGTAACAGGAAAAGTTCAATTCTGTGTTAAAGAAACTTGTGGGCAGATGATCTGAATTTAAAGGGAAGAGTAGCAGGATTTCTAGAAAAACTACACAAGATTAATAAAAATGTAAGATGAGTTCAAGCTCAGTTCACTAAAAATCTCAAGGAGAAAGAATTAGAAACTCTATTTCAGTTTGACTTGAGAAGAACAGAAATAAAACTGCCCAGAAATAAATATTGCAAAATCTTTATATCTAGTATACATTTCTGTTAAAATTGTTGGGAATTATCAACATCCCTGCAAGCCTTTAATATTCCTATCAGACCCAGATTATTGTTCATGAAGGGTAAATATACATTCACCCGTTAAAAGACAGACTTCCAGAGGAAGATTAAATTGTACTCAAGTGCTACCTGAGCAGCATTGGAGAATCAAATCTGAAATAGAAATCCTTAGGAGAGTGTAGAGCTGAAAGTTACTGATACTCTCTAGATATCTCCTTTTTCAGATGTGAGAATCTGAATGCTAAATACCTAATTTTGACTTATTGTTATGACAACAAAAGATTAAGGTCTGGATTCCCAAATGCAACCAGTGGTAGTTTAGCTAAATTCTGGGCAGTTCCCAAATTCAGCCTGAGGCATTTCTGGGTCCCGGTGTTCAGCAGTTGTCTGCTTTATGCATTTTAAGAACAGAGCTGCTCTTGGACAGGCTCTTAAACTTGCAAAACTGATCCTTGCAAAATTACTAAAAATACAGCTGGCTCTGGAGATGACTTTTTGTTTTGATTTCCTGAAAGAAGTAAATATCCTTTGCAGAGGTCTCCTGTCGTTCCGCGGGAGATGGGTAAACCAGCAAACACTGGGGTCTAGGAGGGCAAATCCCATGGAAGTGTTTAATGGAACCATCATTCACAGCTATTGACACTGGCTGACATCTGAATACTGATGGGGGGAGTTTATATAGCACTCAGAGGGCCATGCACAAAGCTTTTTGTCTAATCACCTGTGAGGCTGTTTTGTGTCTGATAATGACTTGATTGCAGCAGTAAGAGCATTCACTTCAGCAGGAGGAGATGGGTCTGAGTGTAGTATTGCACTCCTGGTGTTTTGGGTTGTTCTCTGTGGATTCCTGTGCTGGAGAAGTAAGGATGAGTTATGATCCACGATTTGTCACTGCCAGAGACTCTATGGCTGCATCCCTTCCACTAAACTCCTCAGTTTGGCTGAGCTCCTGGCTGGCTCCCAGGCACAGAAACACAACCACTTACAACAGGGAAGCTGTCAACATGATTCCCATGTCTTTGCTAGCTAGGGGTCTCCCAAATGTTTTCCAGGCACAGTTTAGAAGTTAGGATAATCTAGGGACCATTCCCAAAAGCACTTTGTGTGCCAGGCTCTTGTTTTGGACAAAAGTTTATATTAATTACAGATGTCGACAAGATTGGCTCAAGGGAATCACTGGGCATGATTTATTGGTATAGGTGTAGTCTCTGGGTCCATCTGTTGAAAGAAGGTTTTGGAAATGGATGGAAATACTTTTAGCTTTGCAAATGTGAAGAAACTTGTCAGTAGCTATGGTAGACAAAAGTGACCCAAAAGCGTCTGCAAGGCTCTCACAGTCTTCTGGATCTGGACTTGGGAACAGGGCCATTTATAAAACGAGGTGAAGGAGTTTGGGATCTGTGTGGGAGGAAGAAGCAATAGATTGGTTGGAGTTTTCTTATTTTTAGTTTCTAAGATTGACTTTGGACATTCCCATGATAAGATGTGGAGCACCACAATATCAGCCATGAGAGCTGACTCAGGATTTGCACAGGTGGAAACCCAGACTCCCAAGCATGGGCTTCTCATGGCTTGTGGGCTTTCTCTTCATAGAAGATGAAGAATGTATCTTCTACCTCAAATCAAAAAACCATTGGTACTATGGTCTATGGTATATCACAGGATCACAGAAACATAGAATCATAGAGTCATAGAGTCATAGAATCATAGAATGGTTTGGGTTGGAAGGGACATAAAAGATCATCTTGTTCCAACCCTCTGCCATGGGCGGGGACACCTTCCACTAGTCCAGGTTGCTCCGAGCCCCATCCAACCCCATCCAAGGCTCCGAGCCTTGAACATTTCCAGGGATGGGGTATCTACAACTTCTCTGGGCAACCTGTGCCAGTGACTCATCACCCTCACAAGGAAGAATTTCCTCCTAATATCCAATCTAAACCTACTCTGACATTTTGAAGCATTTGACACTCCTCTTGTCCTGTCACTCCAGACCCTGTGAAAGGAATGAGATAGATTTGTCTTTACAAACAAACTGTGGGTCTGCTGATAGGTAAAGATAGATACTGAGAGATGAAAGAAGCAATGGGAAGAACCACAAATTCCACAGGAAAAGAAAAATAAGGGGTATGCATTTGAAGGAAATCTGCATTAGGCGATTCGGGGAGTCTGTACCTCTCAAGTACCTCAGCCAATGGGGAAAGACAGAAGGAAATGCTGCTGGGAAATTAGGATAAAAAGGAGGCTGTGTCCTCTAACAATTTGAGACACCCCAGGGGAATGCCCCATGGTCTCTCCCTTTATTCAAATAAAGTAACAGGACTCCTCTGTCTCCTTTTTGGACATAAGCCTCTGGTGTTTGTGACACCTGGAACTAGTGTCTCTCCATCTTTCTTGTAGGCTCCCTTCAGGCACTGGAAGGCCACCATTAGGTCACCCCAATTTTGGTGTTCACCTTCTACATGGGCTGAGAGCCTGCACTTCAGTACAAAATGATTGTTTGTTCTGACTTGGACACTGCTCCTTGTCTGGCACACCAGATTTGGGATTCCCTCAGCCACAGTCAGAACTTTGGAATAGTGCATATATGGTTAAACGCAGGCACTGGGGTCAGTGATGGGAAGGTGGGAGCAGAAGGAAAGCAGCCCTAGTCACTAAACAGAAAACTTGAGTTTCTTTGGATCTTTGGCGTTAGACTGACTTTTCCAGATGCTTTTCCAGGGGGAATTCCTACCTGCCACAAAACATAGGAAAACGTAGCCTTTGGTACACTTTCAGAAATGTTGCCTTATGCTGTTGCCACCAAGAGGCTGCAGCAGAGAAGAGCATTCATTCCTACCTTAGAGCAATGTGTAGATCAGAGCTGGGGCTTCAAAGTGTATGGTTATCCATACACTAGGATTTTCCACATGATCCATGTCATGGGAGAGAAACACAAGATTGGTGAAAAGGGAATTCTAAATGCCACATTTATACACCAAGTGCAGCTATTTATTCAAAGAGAAAACAAAACTGAAATGTCAACATGTTTGCGTGCAGGTTTCCACACTGGTCCTTTCAGGAATGCCAAGAGGAAGGCAGAATTAATAAAAATGTTTAGCAGATTCTTGTGGCAACAGCAACTAAGTACCAGATTCTTACTTCCCCCATGCTGACCTGGTGGGATGGGGTGAGAAAAATAAAAAAAAGAAAAAGTAAAAAAAGCAAAAGTAAGAACAGTTTAATAGCTGGAACAAAGTAAAATATAATAATAATAATTATCATTATAGTAAGGAAAAGGAGATATAGTAAGAAAGGAATAAAACCCAAGAGAGGAATAAACACCACTTCCCACTGAGTGATGCCCAGCCCATTCTCAAGCAGCTCATGGCCAACTTCTCCCAGTTTATATGCTGCTATAGAATATCCCTTTGGCCAGTTTGGTTCATCTGTCCCAGTTTTTTGTACACCTGCTCACTGACAGACCATGGGAAATCGGGAAGTCCTTGATTTAGGGTAAGCTTTACCTAGGAAAAACTAAAGCATCAGTGTGTTATCAATGTTGTTCCCATCCTAAATCCAAACCCCAGCACTTCCCCAGCTCCTAGGAAGAAAACTCTCTCCATCCCAGCTGAAACTAGGGCACAGATCCCTCTTGGTGTTGCTCTGTAATAGTAGGACATACTGCAGTCTCCCAAGATATTTATTAGAAATTAGTGAGCCACTATGCCTCAAATTACAAACTCCAGAGTATGTTATTTTAAGGGCTATACTGAGCAACATTATTTTACCTTCCAGGCATCCATTCTCCAGTATTGCTCAGAATCTTGTTCAAATTCCTACAAAATAAATGCCCTCTGCTTGAACCCTTGGGTTAATAATGATGAGCAAAAGGATTAAACACATTGATAAAAAACTAGGTTTGGGACAAAAACTTTGGTGAGAGTTGTCAGAGCAACAAATGTTTATTTAACCCTTCCTTTTTCTCAAGTATTTGCTAGCAAGAAATGCTGGAGCAGCCTGGAGAAGAGAAGCTTTGGGGTGACCTAATTATGCCCTTCCAGTACCTGAAGAGATCCTACAAAAAAGATGGAGAGAGACTATTTACAAGGGCCTGGAGTGACAGGACACGGGGGAATGGCTTCAAACTCACAGAGAGTAGGTTTAGAATGGCTGTTGGGAAGAAATTCTTCCCTGTGAGGTTGCCCAGAGAAGCTGTGGCCATATTTTTTCTTGTGTTACAAGAAAAAGGGTGAACCCAATGAACGCATGTGCTGCCAGTTTAAAACAAATTAAGTACAATTTTCACAGAGTCTGCAGTTAAATCACTGCCCTCCCTGTTACAGGATATTGGGAGGCCAAAATTCTGGAGTAGTTTATTAAAGGATCCAGACAGAAGCATACAAGAAAGCTCCACAGGCAGCTGCTAAATGCAGTCATTGCACAATCCTAAATGACCCGCTGCCAGAATCTGGGAATGGTAGTGACAGGACCCTTCCTGACATGCCTTCCTTGTTAAGAGGGGATGTTGGGCTATCCAGGCACTTTGATGGAACTAGCACAGGAGATCAGGTATTCCTAGGAATTTTGTTTGCTGGAATAAAGCAGAAACAGCATCAGAATGGGTAAATAATTGGGCTATGGGCATCTGAAACTTAGGACAATCAAGTGGGGCCATTCCTCTGTCCTCCCTTGCTCCATTCTCCTTCCAGGTCTCTCTGTCATGGCGGGTGTTGGTGGTGGGGTGCCCCAATCTTCCCAAAAGCATCCCTCGTGGAGCCACTTGGCAGGACTGCAAAGCACACGCACACTCACACACACAGTCACTTGACACCTGACAGCAATCGTAAATCCGCGGGCACTAAGGAGGTGGGAAGCATTCTTGTATGGAGTTCCACAAGGAGGTTTATTGAAGCCACTCACATGAAGAGGTCCAGGAACAAGAACAAAGCACATTGGAGGGTCTGGATTTATATATGGGGGGGTGGGGAGAGCATCAGGGGCCAATAATCTGAGGGCGCAGGAGCGGAGGACAGGAGGGGCCAGGGTACAGGAGCCAGTGGGGAAACACTGAGGGAGGAGCAAAGGAACAAGGGCCAGTGGGGAAATGGCGAAAGGAGAACTTTCTGGATCAGGGACATATAGGGTGGAAAGGGGCAGGGAGGCCAACGGGCCACTCGGGGGAATGGAACTGGGGTTATATTTGCCTAACCAAACAGGGTATCCTGGGAGAGGCTTTTCTGGTCACTTTGGCTGGGGGTGTGCTTCTCTACCTAGGGCACCTTTCTCCAAGGGGTTCCTGTGTTCCCTGGTGCCATAGGCTTGCCAGCCCCCACAACTCCCATGCAACTTTCGCTTGGAATTTAAGCACACATGCTCCCAAGAACTTGCTATTCCCCAAACTGCAGGTGCCTAAACTCCTCTGATGCTTTGGGTGTCAGATGTACTCATATACTCTGTCACTATCTGCAAAGCAAGTGCTTTCTTTCTTTTCCAGTTTCGGAGAGTAAATATATTTTTAACACTCCAGAAGCACATAGGCGTTACAGTAATAGCAGAGAGATAAGTGCTTGGTAAGAGGTAGCTGTGTAATAGGCTGCTCTGTTAAAGATCCCTGAAGTGAATCACAGATGATGTTACAGCCACCTACCTCTCCTGGAGTCAGGCTGATGATCAGAGGCTTTTATCTTCATATTTTCATCTCTTTTCAATTCCCATCTGAGCATTAAGTGTCTCCCTAGGTCCTGCACTTTAAAGAAGTGCCCCCACTTATTTTCTGTGCAAGAAAAAAATGCCAAACTCATGTGTTTTCTATGCAGTTCTTTGGCTGGATTCACATACTCTGAACATGTCACTGATTTGGAGCCAGGATAATTGGAGGGGATGAGTAAGAACTAAAGTCATCAAGATAGGGAATAGGAAAGTCAAATGTGTACTGTAGCGACTGAGACACGAACCCATACCGGCAGCAAAACTGAGTAGTTTATTCAAAAGAAACTATCTGGTTTTATACACTTTTTCAAGGCACAGAAATTTCCTTACATGGTAATTCTCACTGTGTGATCTATCCCATGTTGCCACGTCAGCAACACGCTTTCTAAATGTCCTTGTATGGGGTGATCACACGATGTTCACACGTCTGTCAGCTTCTGGCAGGCTCCTCTCCGTAGGTGTCCGCTGCATGACACCTCCTCCTGCCAGGGTCCAGCAGAGAGAAGCCTCTCTGTGCCACCACGTGCTCCTTTGTGCTGCCACGTGCTTCTGCAGGTGCATCCCACAGCCTGCAGCTCAACTCCATCCTATGGGAAGAGATGGGATGGAATGGAACCGCGGGCTGTGGNAAGTGGTTCAGATTCCTTGCTGGTCTGGGTCTGTGCCACAATCACCGACACCATCCCATCTCTTCCCACAGTGTACCGCATTTGAATACCTCAGCACCAGCCAGATCATTCAGATGAAGCCAGAATCTGCCCCACCTCCTTCTGTTTTAGACAAAATGTGTGGGTTATACATTGTCTGTGTTATATCCATATGGAACAATATCAAACCAGATCAGCATGAAATTAAGCCAGAAATCTGGTTCCTTATTGTTCTGGCACAGAATGAGTATTCAAATAGTTAAAAGATCTTCAGTTCCCACATTTACATCCCCAATAGTTTTACTCATGAGCAAAACAAGAAGTAGCACAAGCCTAATTTGCCTTTCCTTCAGAGCAGATGGTCCTTTAGATTCCTGTACTGCATTATTCATGTCACAGTGAGTTGAGTCCTGTCACTGTGTCAGAAAATTTCCATGGTGGACAACAAACAGTTAAGGGATCTGTAAGTTTTTTTCGGAGCTATTTGCTCTGTATTTGAGATGCAATATTAAATTAAAAGTAGCTATAAACCTTTAGGTGTGAGGTATTCTGACGTATAACGTAGGATTCCTCACTGATGTAATTTGCCACCACAACAGGTTTAGATGAGGTGACATTCACTAGTTTTACAAATTGTGTGCATTTTTATAACAATTGGTATTAATGCTAATCCACAATTAATAAATCACACATTTAAAGTAATCTCTCTCACAGATGTTCTAGGATTAGATGAAAGTGCTTAAATGCCAATGGCAAGGTGATAAAATCAGTAATTTCAGTTTTGTGGATGAGAATTCTCTGCTCCAACAGCACTGGAAAGCTTCCACTTCAATTTTGCTTCCTTACTTGAGATCCCAGTGCTGTAAGACTGAGTTTGCTTGTCCTGAAAATGTTCCTCTGTCTTTTCTTCTTTCTATCTGTTATGAACCGGTTTAAACACAGAAGAGCAAAGGAAAATAAGCCTCTGTGAATAAAATGATCTTTCTGATTGAACCCAGAAAGGTTTGAAATATACCAAAAAAATATTATTAAAACCAAACAAGGTTAGATGTTGGTGCCAAAAAATATTGGCATATTGGATGGATGGATGGCAGAAGGAAGGAAGGAAGGAAGGAAGGAGCGAGCATGGGGGGGTGGAGGAACAGGGAGAGAGTGACAGGAGTTAAGTAGAAACATATCACCCTTCTGGTGGTCCCAACTACGTCTCCTTGTTCCCCTCCATCTAGTCTTCTTGGTGTTAAAGAGTTTCCAGCCACCTGCCACTGCACCGAAAAGTATAGAATCTCATGGATTAATACATGATTGGGCCAGGTGGCAATGCCCACGTGCCTCCCTTGCAGGAGGCCAGGGTCCCTTGCAACACTGTGGACCTGTTGCATCATGTGCAGTGCTCTGGTGCAGGGTCTGGGGACCCCTTTGTGGGGGCCTTTGATGGGCCAGAACACCCCCTCTGCTGTCCTTCACGTGCATGTGGCTTTTCCCGGGGTGAAGGGAAAAGCTTCATTCACTCTGCTCTTAAAGCATTGTGGTGCTTTTGATTAATACAGTTTTTTTTCAAGAAAATTGTTTTCAAGAACAATAATGTTTCAGATTCAACAGTCCCTTGTACTCACACAACTTCCCAGTGGGAATGGTGCTTTATAATTTATGGATGTGCTTTCTGAAATAATAACTCAAAATTACATTCTGTTTTGCTTAATCTTTTTTAATTGGCATCTCAGAGGCTTTGCGGAAATCTGGCTGCAGATTTTCCACTTTCTGTCGGGTTATAATTTTTTTTTACTGTTAGCAATGGCATGCAGAGAAAAGTACCCGCTTTGACAACAGTCCCTGCCTGAAGATTCTTAATTAAATTGTACTCAGCATGGTGTAAAATTCACAAGGTTTGGGAGGCATGAGGTGCACCAATAACGTGGCATTTTATAAGACAGCTTTGCATTTCAGCAGGATTCCATGGCATTTTCTTTGCCTGTAATATAAAATACTGCTAATGGAAATGACCTAAAAATTGCATGTACTTTGTCTTCTGGTAAGTTTTAATTGCTTATCATTCTTAAAGGTTGTTAAATAGGTCTCTTACCATTGATGGTGTGTTGTATACCACATTTATTCATGCATACAAAACAGATTCAGGATAAATTCTGTCAGAAAAATTAATCCACAAACACCAGAGCTTTATGTCCAAAAAGAAGACAGAGGAATCCTGTCACTTTTTTCAAATAAAGGGAGAGGCCATGGGGCATTCCCCTGGGGTCTCTCAAATTCTTGGAGGATGCAGCCTCCTTTTTATCCTAATTTCCTGGCCACATTTCCCTCTCTCTTTCCCCATTGGCTGAGGTACTTGAGAGGTACAGGCTTCCTGCATCACCTAATACAGACGCCCTTTTAATGTATACCCTGCCTTTTTCTTTTCCTATGGAATTTATGGTTCCCCCCTTTGCTTCTTTCATCTCTCAGTATCTATCTTTACCTATCAGCAGACCCACAGTTTGTTTGTAAAGACAAATCTATCTCATTCCTTTCAATTCCAAGATTACACACACAAATATCCATTGATGCATGACTCCCGCTGCTTAATTAAATAGTAAAAAACCCCTCAGAGGGTTACCTGGGCACACC
>VWZT01015832.1:0-221828 GCA_013397055.1 Pachycephala philippinensis
GCTTAAAAATCAAAAGCCAGAACATTTGCAAAAAATAAAAATATTAAGAACTCCTCTCCCCCACGTTAATTGCAATGCAAAGGGAGATGTTGCGTTACGGATCCTGCCTGGGCTGTGCTGGGCTCTAATGAATGCGCCGAGCCTTTGATCTGGGTGAGTCAGTTGGGTTCAGTTGTGCCGGAAGGTTAGTTGCACATCCTGGCTGATCTGAAATTCGATCAGCAGAGGGGGCAAAGAAAAAGAAAAGCATTTTAATGGGAATCAATAGAGGATCATAGGGTCCTGGAAGGAAATAGGTGTTGATTAAAGATGTGTGGGTTTTGTTCGCTTTTTCTTTCCGTTTTTTTTCTTTTTTCATGTACACGACTTGTTTAAAAATAAATAAACACCAAAAGCAGCCCAGCAGAAACGAGGGAGGGCAGGCTGGAAAACAGCTTTCCCAATCACCCGTGTGTTTGTGTTCCAGGGAGGCAGTCAGCAGACCGAGAGTTTGTGCAATGCTTCAAGCTACAGCGCGCAAATTTAAAGCAGTAGGCTCCAAAGGATAGCTCCGGTTCTCACTGCGCTGCATTTCTGTGCCTGAGCTGTTTACTAGTGCATTATTAAATAAGCCCAAAACACTCGCCCCTCTCCCCCCAAGCCAACTTGTTTATTCTCCCTCCCACTTCACCCCCGCTTTCCTGCCTGCTGCCGAGTCACAGGGATTCGAGATACCCGACACGAAGGTGCAGACCTGTTTTGTTGCAGTCGCAGGTTTCAAAGCTAAACTTTCTAGGCACGTTTTCACTGTTTAGGAAATACTGAGCTGGAAGGTTCTGTATATGTTGCCTGACTTTATGTGAAAAAGAGGGAATTACAATTGTGTTGAACGTTTTTTCACTCAGAAGGAGGTGAGTCAACTTTCTACACAAAGGCTTGAATCACCCACCCTGCACATTGCAATAAAATCTGTCCTCTCTTCCATTCATGTACACGTGCACATGCAAAAATGGGGATTGCAGTTGAAGAGCTGGGGGAAGCTGCTGGCGGAAGGCTGAACATCCCTGCCATGAGCATTTGCTGGTTGTCATCGTAGAAATGGGGTATTGCTGTGCCATGGCGGTCATGTTTTTATCCAAATGGGAAACCTTCCGGTCAGTTCAAGTTTCTTGTTGAGTTGCCATTTCTTCTGGTTTTGCATCCTGGCATGGCTCTCCCTACCTGCTGCTAAAGGTTTCTGCATAATTCAGAACTGTTGCTGTTAATGGCGTTGCAGTGTTGTGTCCAAGTCCCTTGTAGAGCATGAATTTATGCAGATCCTCATTAACAGGCAGCTTTTCAAATGAGGACACAGAGTGGGAGGAAGGACCTCCCAGATGTAGGGCCAAAGAGGTTTCCTGCCTCCCAGGTAAACATAGGCCATGCTGTCTCACCATGTGGTGTTTGAACATCCTTATCAACAGCTGAATTGGAGTTGCAGTGATGATATCCATTCCGAATAAGAAACAGGAAACACTTGTTATATCTTTATATGTAGTTTTTGCCCAGTGTTTGTTTAAACTAAAAATGTTTTGGGGCACATTTTTGGATATTCTGGCAAATATCATAATTCGCCTCCAATCTATCTGTCTATCTATCTATATATCTATCTATTAGTTAATGTTTATTTCGGTGGTCTTTGAAGAAAATTTGTGGAAATTAGATAACATGACCACTTGAGGATGACCATTTCATAATAGTATGATGATTTCTTCTCCTATGAGATATAATTAATTTGTTTTAAAATTATGATGACAACGATAATAAATTCTCTATTTGCTGCAGGACAAAATGCAATAGAATATGGGATATAATAAGTACCATTTTCACTCACTATCCTGTGAACATGGAAGACAATGGAAGGTCAAGTATCTAAATTAGCTCTTCTAGGTTTGTGCTCATGGAAGGTACCAGATTAATAGCCTAGGAGAATGAAGGGCTTCTTTTATTGTCAGAACTGGTACAATCATGGGATCTTTCCCACACCTTACCTTACTCGTCACTGCCTCAAACCATTTTTTGGAATAGACCACAATTACACCCGGAACCTGCATAGACTTGTGTTCTTAAATTTATTTGTAGAGCTAAGTCATTAGTACTAAGAGGCTGTGGAGACCTGAGAGGCTGTGGAGGCTGAGCTATCTGCTGAGAATGCTAAGAAAGTTGTGAATTATTCAATTTTTATGTGGATACTTGTGAAATACCACCGGAACATTTCATATAAGCCAACATTCAGCAGATTACCTGCATCCATTCTGGCCTAGATTTGATCTATGAATGAATGGCTCTCAGGCCCTTAAAAATGCCCTGGGCAATCCTGTTCTATTATCTCCACCATTGTTTTTCCATCCAGATACCACAGGGATGAGCACAATCAGCAGAGAAAATGAAAATCAAATTGCCTACCAAGAGCTGACCATATGGGGCAGCTGGTTGCTGCTTCCCAACCCCCTGCATGATGTCTTTTCCCTGCCTCCGATGGTGTGCTACTGAGTGCTAGTCAGTCCCTGTCATCCCTTCCAAATCTGTTTTTATGCTGCAGACAAGCAAATTTCCTCAGGTTTTATATTTTCTGAGAATGCATCCTCTTTTCCCGCTAGTTTTCTTGTTTCTCTGAAGACTAAAACTGTTTGTTTGGTGTGCCCCCCCCTCTGCTCCCCCCCCCGCCTACTTCTGCTCCTTTGAATATGAACACTGGGCCTAGAAATAAGGAAAGGAGGCCAAGAGGAAAATGTGTTTCACTGAGACTTGCCAGATATCCAAGTTGCATGTGGAGAGACAGAGTTTCAGCTCATGTGTCTGGCTCGGACAGCAGCATAGACCATTAAACATCCCGTTGTCTGTCTTGCACTGGCCAGACAGCACAGCTCCTCACACTGACACCTGCAGGGGCTTGGGGGGCTGGAGTAGTGGGAGTTACTGCCGTGTTGCGCTGAGGTAGATCTGGTGGGTTATTGGTGGTTTCTGTGCCCAGGGATGCATTTTATGCTACACCTTGAGAATGAGGACACTGGGAGGAGGAGAGGTGTCTGCAATCAAATGCTATCACCTGTCACATAGAGGAGAGCAGTGCAGGTTGCCTCCTGCCAGCTTGTCCCCTTAGAGTATCTGGCCCTTGGTTTCTGCAGGGTTCTATAACAGTGGTGGGTGGTAAGTTATTATTATTTTTATTATTTTTATTTGCCTGTTGGTTCATGGCAGTTCGCATGGCCCAGTAAAAACTGGATCCCACTGTGCTTGGCACTGTGTAAACTGTGGTACTGTGTCCTGCCACCCGAGGAATTTGCAGTCTAAATAGGCAAGGCCAATAAGGTGAGACAGAGGCATAGAGGAAAAAACCCCAACCAACTACTGAACAAAAATCCCCACGTGTTGACTTACAGACTGTCTGTTTTTTGACAGTTCTAAAAGAGGGTACAGTTTAAAATACCTGTGTTGCTAGATAAAAACACTCTGCTCCCCCAGGCAGATTAACAAAAATTAACAGAAAAAGTGCTGAGGTGTGTCTGCCACAGTACCTTAACACATTTCTCTGTGCTTCATTGTTCTCAGTCATTGTTCTCGGATCGTGGAGCACACGGATTGTGTAATACCTCTATTCTGGGACACCCAGGTTAGCACAGTTACTCTCAGCGGGGCGCAGGAGGAACTCTGTGGTAGCTTTAGCTGAGAGTGTTTTACTTGTGGTTTGTCCTGACTTCCAGTAATTTGAGAATTTGAGGACATGTGTACATTTATCAGTCTGACAGTTTTGAAAATGCAAATGTTCTAAATGTTAATAATTCTTTCTATGTATATGTTCGGTCTGTAATTTATTTTGTACAACAGAAGTATTTTTACAGCACTTGCCATACAAGCACCACTTCATTCTGCTGACTGTTGATAGGAGGTAGATAGCAGCACATGCTTCCATGCAAAAAAAAAAAAAAAGGAAAAAAAGAAAAGCTGCTGTTACATTAATAGCATTCTGTGACACAGTCATAGAGTTGGTGCATTGGCTCAGCACCTCTCTGCCCAGAGTACGAAGGCTCCTGGTTTCTCCTGTGCTCTGGTGGGAAGCTGTGGAGAGACAGAAGAGCAATTCCAGATTCTGTGCTGCGAATGCTTTCCTTTCCCACTGGCTGGTTACATCCATGCGTGCAGAGCTTTTGATTAGATCTGCTGTTTTGCCTATGGCAATCTTCACTGCAAACGTCCTTTGTCTATACATCATTTGAGCATCTATACATGATAAGATTGCCACCTTTTATTACAGTAAAAACAGGAGCTTTCTTCTCAATAAGCTTTGCTCCTTCCTCAGCTCTCCAACCACCCCTAGGGGAAGTGAGAAGGACAGGAAAACTTTGAAAAACCTTTCACCTCTTTGTTCTCCTTGGAAGAATGTGGGAAGAGTTTTCTGTAAAAGCCAAGGTAGACATTCATAAAAGGGGACTTGCCTGGGTGACATAAAAATGGGAAACTTGGTAAAGTAGGTACATGTAAATACACACAGATTACTGAATTGATAAACTCACATTTTTTCTCTTAAAGGAAAATTATATCCATGTATTTCTTAGCTTACATCCTACTTTCAGTCTTTGTTTCCCCTGTTACTTTTAACACCAGGGTCTTGGAGCATTACAATGCCCTTCAGCATTAAAAGCTTCCTTTTTCACTGTGAATAGACTTGTACTGCAACTAGGCAAGTTCTAGTGTATTACATGAGAATGAATAAAGATATTAACGTACAGAAAATGTGAAAAGAGAAAGGCAGTAGACATGAATAAGCAAATAAGTAACTTAATCACATTTTCCTTTGAATATACAAAATACACTGAGGATCACATCACTAAAAAAACACGTCTGCTGAACAAGAAGTGGGTTTTGTGTAAAAACAGATCACGCATCTGCTTGTCTCTGAGTACTTTAAATAGTCAATGTATGCAGTCACTTTGCTTTTATTCTACAATTAGACTTTGGACTAGGACAGAAGTATATGTGATATGTATTTCCTTGAAAAATACTGTTGTATGTAGAAAATAGACTCTTAGGCCAAGTAGTTCAGCTTCCTATGAGTGCACAATTGTTCACTACAGTTTGCTGTTGAGTGCTTTACCTGCTCAAGTTTCAAATGCTGTGTTTGGTGGGACTTCTTTATTCATTCTCCCTTTGAAAATTACCTGCTAGACTGAATCATGTAGTTTCTGAGAAACTCTCTGATACTTTGTCCAAATTTTGTTCTTCTTTAGTTTCATCCCATTACATTTAGCTGTACCACTGCATGTTAGCATCCAAGAAATCCCTTTCCATTCTCTCTGTTCATCACTCATATATTTCTAGACAGTGGTCATTTTGCCCCTGTGTCATGGTTTAACCTGGCAGGCAGCTAAACACCAGGCAGCCATTCACTCACTCCCCTTCTCCCAGCAGGATGGGGGACCGAATTTGAAAAAAAAAAATAAAATTCTTGGATTTAGATAAAGACAGTTTAATAGGACAGAAAAGGATGGGAAAATAATACTAATATTAATAATAGAATTAGAATATATGGGTGATTCACAATGCAGTTGCTCTCTGTGCACTGACCGATGCCCAGCCAGTTCCCAAGCCATGGCCCCCAGCTCTCTTTCCCCCTAGTTCATGTACTGAGCATGACACCATATGGTATGGAATATCCCTTTGGCCAGTTGGGGTGAGCTCTCCTGGCTGTGACCCTTCCCAACTTCTTGTGCCCCCCACCCTCCTTAATTGCTGGCAGGGCAGCAGGGGAAGGAAGAGTCCTTGACCACTGTTTAGCAACAACTGAAACATCAGTGTGTTACCAGCTTGGTTGTCCTAAAGCCAAAACACAATGCTACACCAGGTACTGGTAAGAAAATTAACTCTATCCCAGCTAATACCAGAGGTGCTTGTTATCTAGATTAATAAATCAAGCCCCTTCCTTGTCTTACAGTTTTGTTGCTGTTCTCTGAAGTCCTTTCCAGAATACCGGCATCCTTCTGCTACAGAGGTATCTAGAAGTGGATGCAGTGTTCCGCAGAAGTCTTCCCAGATGCACAGACAATAATTTTCCTCTTCTGACATTATTCTACTGCATATGCAGCCCAAAATTGCATCGGTCTTTTAAAATGATATATCTCCTTGAGAACTCATATTCAATTTGTTGTTCGCTGTCGCACATAGATATCTTGCCATGCAGATGCTTTCCAGGTTTTGCTTTCTCGTGGGCTCTCCATGTTTCTGATTATTTTTCCTCAGTATATTAGTCTACATTTTTCCACATTGAATCTCATTTTATTGCCTGCCTACATATCTAACCTTGTTAGTTTCCATTTATACTATTGCTATCCTCTCTGACATTTGCAAGCCTCCTGGTTTATTGTCATTTGTAAATTTCATTAATGTGCTATTTACCTCCTTTTCCAGATCATTAATTGAGATATTAAATAGGAACATACCAAAAACACCCCTGCAGCAAACCAGCTCAATACCTCACCTCCCATCATTACCTGCTGCTTACACTCCTTTGACCACCTTTTCCATCCAGGTCACAGGACTCAGACTCAAGTC
Source organism: Pachycephala philippinensis (assembly GCA_013397055.1). Taxonomy (NCBI): domain Eukaryota; kingdom Metazoa; phylum Chordata; class Aves; order Passeriformes; genus Pachycephala; species Pachycephala philippinensis. The sequence continues at coordinate 6,568 of VWZT01015832.1, forward strand.
AATTTCAATTAGATTTTTCTAAGAGATTCATTTCAGTTTTTAAAGTGTTTATAGGATTTAACTCCATGACCTTTTCTCCTTTTCCTTCATTGCACAGGTGGGACTGATTCTCCTTCCCTGTGTTTCCGTAGATAGCAATAATGAATTAGACAGTGATATGGGATGGGGGGGGAGGTGGGCGGGGAGGGGGGAGGCACGCAAATGGCTGCTTTTGACTGATTAAACCAGAATGCAAAATTGTCTCTAGTCTTTGTGTTTTGGTTTTTATTTATGCCCTTTAAAGTTGTCATAATGTTCCTTTTGTTGTATCCTGATGGGTGAAGTTTTGTTGGTTTTCTCAGGCTTATGTTTGCAAAAAACCACTTGTATTTCCCTTATTTACTTTGGTCATCTGTTAAGCACTTTATTTTATGATGATGTTCTCCTCTTTTCTCTGCAGACTTCATGTAGCTTTGAACATCAGAAACTGTGTGTGTCTCTATTATGTAGATAAAATAAACTCTGTGAATCAGTTAATTTTTATTTTAATTTTTTTTAAGATGAAAGATCACACAGTAGAGAGTGTTCTTAAAACTGCTTCTAAAGTCATTCTTTCCTCAACTCTACTTCAAGCAGCGTGACTGAAAGCCCACTGGAGGAGGAAGAGATTCACTCACTTCAGTGAGTTTGGGGTCAGTTCCTTAAGCCCTCTGCACTCTCATAGTGCAATGTAACACTCGGAGAGAGAGGAGGCCTTCATGGTTACTACTGAGATGTTTTCTGTGTGTACTGCATCCGGTGTGATCTCCTGTGGCAGCCATGTTCCCAGGTGCTGCTGTGTATTTCATTGGAGCAGCTGGCCAAAACAGATGTGTGTTACCAACAAGCATTTTGGAGAAGCAGCTTTTTGCTGTTATTTAAGGACTGGTGTCAAAACTGTGCTGTAGTAGTAATGTTCTGAGAGCTGCATGGTTCAGTAATGCCATTGTGAATTTATCACTTACTGATTGCCTGTAAACAACATTTAATGGTAAGACAGGTTTTGGCAGCAAGGGTTGTGGAAAGAAGGGAAGTGCAAGAGGCAGGAATAATGTAAAATCCTGTGAAAAATGTTTTCCGCCTTTTTTCTTTCCCTGGATCTGCTTTTTGTCCGATGAGTGATGGAGAAATTAACCACAGAAAAAAATGCCTCACATAGAGGCAGGGCACCCAAAAAATTCCAGCGTCTCCTGAGGTTTCTCTAAGTTCCTTCTACTGTCTTCCTAGGTTTTTCACTGCTATTGCTTTTCCTTCCTTTTTTGTTCTTAGCACTCTTTCTTGTCCCTTTCCTGTTATTGCCATGGCCCTGCGGTGTCCTTATATCAGAGGAAACCCTTCTGCAACTGGCTTTTAGTGAAAGTAGACTGTGATTATGGAATTATATTTCGAATTAACAGAAGAGTAAATATGAGTCCACAGTTAGGGCCATAACTTGATAGAAAAATGAATTATACTTGGAAAAATTATTCTAGGGCTGTCTGTGGAGTCAGGCATATCTAAATATCTTGGAAAAGATAATTTCTTGGCTTGGAAGAGGCAGGATTCAGTTACTCCTGTTTGCTTTGGAGATGTTGAATTTTCTGAAATCAATCTCAGTCACTTTCATTAATAGAAGATAAAAATCTGTGACTTACCTTTTATCCACTGGGATGAAAAGATCTATAATGACACTGGACAATTACAGTTTTGAGGGAAGGAAGCTATGAAGTCTGGTAACATATGTATGATGTGTGCTGATTTCTGGTTTTGTCTGTATGTGTAAGATCCTGGTCTGATCTTAAAGAATGTACTTGTCACAGTTTCCCCATCTGGAAACTAAAATAACCATACTCACTGTCTCTCTCCAGGACTATGGGAGACCTAGAGCTAGGCAGATTTTCTGACATGAAGCTATGGAAATAAATAATATTGCCATTATTCTTGTTGAATGCCTTTGAACACTGTCTATCTTTCATAATTCTGTCAGTGGCATCTGATTTAACAGCTGCTGAGTGTCCACTGCTTGTGTTGAGTTCAGCTGGAGCTGAGGGGCTGAGCACTGATCTAATTCACAACGAGGCAGTGGAAAGGCATCCAAAATTCTTTTTCTGCTGTGCTGCTCCACAGGCTTACATTATGCAGTCCAACATTTTTTTTTTCTTCAGCTTTTTAAAAGCTAATAACTATACAAGCTCTAAACAAAAATGTGGACTATAATCCTTTAAAATATTTGTTATAAAGCATTTTGCTTTTCTTCTTAAACTAAACCCTGATATTTTGGGTGAGATGTGGAATAATGTGGAGTCCCATGGGAGGATAGCTTAAGGTAGGAAGGGGTGAAAGTGATAGCTTGGTCACTGAGTGGTAAATCTCTACTAATCTTCAAAGCAAGATATAACACAGAATTTTTCTTCTGTTTCTTTCCAAGCAAAGGCCATTGTGTTTCCATCCTTGGCTGTGTCAGCAGTGATAGCCCTTTTTTCCAGCATTGATTGTTGACTTCCCCTGACACCATATCACAACCCATTAGTGCTGAAAACTGACAAGCCCAGCCGCAACAGCAAAATGGCAAGTTTAAAAGAAAATATACAAGGGACAGGCACAGAATGCTATTAGTATGAAAAAGTAGTTGCTTTTTGTCTTACCTCTGTAAAGGTCAAGAATGCAAACATTTTTTTCTCTTGCTAACAACAACTTGTGTATATTTTGAACTAACAAAGCCATTCTCTCTCTCTGGTTTTTTTGTGGATTTTTTTTTTTTTTAAATTCAAGCTGTAATGTGGGTTTTACAAAAGCAACCATGTTGAGGTGAGTGAAAAAGATTCCTTCCTTTAGGAAGCTTGCAGGGAGTATTCTGCTTATACATATGTATGGAGTATGAGGTTTTTTGTAAGGCAGAGACATTTCAGAGAAATTAATGGCTCAGCAGTTTCTGGGTACTGAGATCCCATCATCAAGCTTTTGTTTTGTCTCTAGAGTGGGATTTCTTTTTTCTTTCTTTCTTTATTCCTCTCTCTCTCTCTCTCTTTCTCTCTTTTTTCTCTATTTCTTTCTCTTTCTTTCTTTCTCTTTTTCTTTCTTTTTCTTTCTTTCTTTCTTTCTTTCTTTCTTTCTTTCTTTCTTTCTTTCTTTCTTTCTTTCTTTCTTTCTTTCTTTCTTTCTTTCTTTCTTTCTTTCTTTCTTTCTTTCTTTCTTTCTTTCTTTCTTTCTTTCTTTCTTTCTTTCTTTCTTTCTTTCTTTCTTTCTTTCTTTCTTTCTTTCTTTCTTTCTTTCTTTCTTTCTTTCTTTCTTTCTTTCTTTCTTTCTTTCTTTNCTTTCTCTTTCTCTTTCTCTTTCTCTTTCTCTTTCTCTTTCTCTTTCTCTTTCTAATCTTCTGGAGTTGTATGGCAGCATCAGGACTCTGGATGGTAGAGTAACAGTAATGGCAAATGTTCCTTCTGATTGTACAGGTGATTTCCCAGGGGAAGAAAGCAACAGCCTTCATTGTCCCAATGCTGTGTACTTAGAGAGATAAAGGGGCTTGAGCAAGGGCAGGTAGCTCTTCAAAACCTTAGTGCCAAGGTGCCCATTTGATATCAGTTGGAAGGCAAAGTGTATACTTTGCTCTATCAAAGCCCAGGGGAGATTGGAACATGAGTAAAGCCCAGCAGCTCTCTTGACACCCAAATTTGTTGCAAATGGTTATGTAGCAGCAGCAGCAAAGGAGCAACACCGGTGCAAAACTGGTGAAATACATTAAAATTTTTTGTCTTATGAGGAACAGCCTAGAGAGCTGGGTTTGTTCAGCCTCAAGAAGAGGAGGCTCGTGGAGGACCTCAGTGCTCTTTACAACTCCCTTAAAGGAGGTTGCAGCCAGGTGGGGTCCAGTCTCTCCTGCTGTGCCTGCAGTGAGAGAACTGGAGGAAATGTCCTTAAGCTGAGTCAGGGGAGATTCAGATTTGATATAAGACAATTTTTTTCACCGTTAGGGTGGTCAGGGATTGGAATAGGTTGCCCAGGGAGGTGGTGGAGTCACAGTCCCTGGAAGTGTTCAAGATGTGTCTGCATCTGGTGCTGGAGGATGTGGTTTAGTGTTTCAGGGGTTGCAGTGCAAGTGCTGGGTGCATGGCTGGACTGGATAATCTTGAACGTCTCTTCCAACCTTGATCATTCTATGATTCTATGAAGATAAAAAGAAAACATGAAGACTGAAGGTCAAATTGTGTAAAAAAGATCCAAAATTTATTTGGAACCCTGTAGGGCAGTGAGGATACAAAAAAACAGGTTAACAAGGTAATGAATTTGTTTTTTAACAGGCGGGATCATTTATACTTGGTTTTGCAAATTGATAGCTATGGACACAAAGGATATTTATCTCAAGTAATCTATTTAGACAATTCTGTTATCGCAAACATGAGTTCTTTCAAACTCATACCTATGGACATTTGCGTGGCAGTAGCTGGTTGATCCCCCATTTTGCTAGAATGTTGCAAAGCAATGGTTTCTTCCCCAAAGTACTTGCAGCAAAACAAGCCTACTCATGAAATAAAGGAAATGATACTCAGTTGTATGGGTGGAAAGCTAAGTCTTACAAACCAAGTGACTTATCCAAGGTTATACTGTGCACCTCTCCTGAAGACTGATTGCTATGTGCTAAAGTATGGATTTGCAAGGTCGGGTGATTCTCTAAGCATCTATTAAAATGCTCTTGTACAATGTAGCTCAAAGTGAAGTGTGTGGATAGAGAGTGACCACATCAGAACTTATAATTAGGGCAGAGTAGCTAAAATTGAGTTAGTTGATATCCTGCTTTCTCATCTTCTTTCTCATTTATTCAAACCATGGGTTAGTGACTGAGGATGATCTGAGCTTCATTCTCTCTTTTTGCATTGCTACAGAACTAGCCTGCATTTGAGGCGTCCTTGTTTTTCATTTCTCTTCTGCTTGCTTGACCAACCCAAGAACTTCATGAAGATCTCAGACCTGTTTATGAAATTTCTTTTTAATGCATTGGGATTTAGATCTAGTTTATCTTCACATGTTAGCTACTGTTTTAATTGTGAATCAGATTCCAGAGGGATGCTTCCCAAAGTTTATTTTTATGGGTTGGGTCAGGTATAAAGTGTAAAGCAGAATGATCTTATACTGAATATGAAGTTATAGTCCTGAGGAAGCTTTATTATGGCAATCCTATTCTAGTCAGTCATGGGCAGCCTTCTCCAAATAGCCAAAATTTTTGTAAATGCTCAGGTATCCAAAAATCTGACCTCCTCCTTATTTACACTGAAGCCAGGACAGCAGTAATAAATCTGGCTTCAAACGTCCTTGGAGTAGTTACCTCTCACAAAGAAAGAAAAAAGCATAACTTCAAGTAGTTAAAACTTGGGGAAACAGATGAAGGCAAGATTACACTGAGTTAGTACTTGTCTGCTTAATGCACCTAGTTAATCCAGTTTCTGGGTCTGAATACAGAGCCTGCTGCTAGTTTTTCCTATATGAAGAGCAAAGTTTACTTCATGACTTTGGACACAGATGACCTCATTTCTGAGATTATTTATTAATACCCAGTCATCCCTTGTCAACTTTACAAAGCAAATATGGGTCTAGTGGCAGAAAAGCATGGACGGAAGGCTTGCCATCATTAGGGTTAGGCAGAAAGGCATTTCTCTGTGTTCTACAAGGCTCTGTACTTTCACTGAACTTGTTCATGTCTCAGTGAGTCAGTCCAAAAACAATATTTAGTGAGATTTCATCTGTCTGGTTAACCATTAGTTTAAACTGTTGTAAAGCTACCACGGTTAACTTCGATAAAAATAAAAGACAAAGCCAGACAAAATGCAGAATAAATTAATGCTTACGTGTAAACCAATGCCTATAGAAGAGTATCTATCTGTGTTATACATGATGGTTGATTTTGGGTTGGTCTTGACTATAATTGTGGATGGCACTGAGACCTGGTCGTAGACACAGAGTTTATGCATTTACAGGCAAATAAGTAAATGCAGGTGGAACTTGACTTGTGTGGTGCTGGCTCCCTCGTCTTCTGGGCATCTCTGTGAAAAGCCTGCCATACAGTTTGCCAGCTGTCGATAACCCTGAGCAGTCTCAGTCAGCCGTACTCCACTTTGACAGGTATCTAAAATCTCAGTTACCTGAGCTGCTCTGTTCTGTGCACTCCTTTTGTGCCTTCTGAGATACCATGGGAGAGAGTAACAGTGCAGACTAAGTGATCCACACTGTTTCAGATATTGAAAGGAAACTGGATATCATGGAAGTTGTTGCTAGAAGTGTACTGTTTCTCTTTAATCAGTCCTCCCAGTGCTAAAATAGACACTAAATGAGGAAACAAAATATCTGTGTCTGTGGAAAGCATCTGGAGCTCTGCTGTACTTAGTTTTTCTTAAGACCATTAACGAGGGCTATCACTTTAAAGAGTGTTTTAAAACTCACTCTTTAGCTTTAACAAGAATTTTCAGAACTTCCTTAGGCAGCAGATGCTTTAGGTGTAAGGTAAAGCAATATAAGGTGATCATTTATTTAATTCAGTTTCAACTCTCCCTGCCTCCTTTCCCCGAAATACAGAGTGGGTATCCCTCACCCACTAAACATGTCTTGGATTTTTTTTCAGTGCTGTCTGGGCAGATGAGCCATGTAGGATACAACTACCATTATGAGTGGGACTACATTTGGAGGAAGGAAGGTCTTTTTGTTCTTTTAAGGAATTCCCTCCTCCAGAAATTACCTGGAGTAATGGTAGCAGCCAGAAGTAATGGTAGCATAAGGGAGGGAAACAAGACTCCTGGAAAATCTTGCAAAGCAGTTAACATGCTGAATTCTTTGGACAATAGGTATCATATCTCAGAATGAGCTGGACTCTTATTCAGGTACTGAATTAAATGAATGTTTTTTAAAATCAGCTCAGCTTACTGAGCTTTATTGGAAACCTGTCTCTTATTTTGGTGTGTGAGATTTGAGCTCTTTTGAGACTGTCTCAGAGTAACCTGAAGGACTCTAAGACTTGACTTCTTCAGTCCTTCCATGGTTTTCAAGAATTTTGCTATGAAAAGTCTCCCTTGGAAATGCCTTCTTTTCTGCTTAGGATACAAATTCTTCCTCTTAGTATCAGTGACGTACAAATGCATAGCAGAGGTTATATGTGAAGATATTTTGTCTGTGAAGGAAAAAGGCAGCTTACAGGTGTGATGGGGTGAGCAGCACCAGCTGATGTGGGAGGGAGTGAAGTCATGTCCCATTTCTGTTCCCTTTGAGAAGAGCAGCCCTTCAGGGTGCTTGCACTCCCTCACTGAGTGTGCCGAGCTGGCAGGCAGTGACAGAATGGAGACACCTCAAGTAGCTTTCAAACAGTTATTTTGGTTGCAAGGAGTAGCCTGGTTGTGACAATTCAGAGCTCAATAAAAACAGTTGATTTATTTGCCGACCCAGCTCCTGTGTCTTGATGATACCCTAGAACATACTCATTGCCTGCCGAAATCTAGGATTCTTGTTTCCCTTCCCCTGTGAAGAACCAGGATTTGGCCACTTTTGTGCAAGACAGTTAGTTTTGTAGTAGTGAGCTGTGAGTTAGTTTTTTTATATCATGTTTGGGCAACTAAATAATTAGCCTGCTTTTGAAAATGCTGAGTCTACAACGGCTCCCAGTGAAGTGAAGAGAATTACAGACTACTCAGCAATCTGGAAAACGAGACCTATTACTTATTAAATATGGAGCTGGGAAGAGAATTTATGATGTCCATTTTTTAAAATTTGAAGCTGCATAAACTACAGCTTATATTAAGGCTCTACGCATAAGCAATGCTAAAGGTCTAGTAAATGACTAGTAACCTTTTCTATAAGTGAGTGATCAGTTGTTACAATGCCCAACAATTTTGGGGTTTATTTTAATACCTCCTAAAATTGCTTATAATATACAATTTGTGTACTTTTAATGTACCTTTGACCTCTGTAACCTGGAAGTATTGTTCTTTTGTCAATTTAATATCTCCAGAACATCATGTGTTGTCATGATATATTTGTGGAAGGGATTCTTTGGTTGAAATGTCTGCTGGCTTAAGTCAGCTGGGGCTGACTTCAATCCAGCACAAGAATCTCCGTTTGGGGACCCAAATAATGGGGTACTGTAGTCTTGTGGACAGCTTAACCCAGCAGGGAGCGGAAGCAGGTTCTTTGAACAGCCTTCCTTTGTCCACCATCATGAAATCAAAAAAGCAAATCTTTTGAAAAACATTAGGCAGTAATTCCCCTGGGGCTTTCCTAAACTCATCCATCATGGAGAAAATCTAATTTTCCTTCTTTCTCTATTGTACTCCAAGAAGCCTTGTGACCAGTTAGGTCATTTTAGCTTTAAACATTAACTTCGATAAGACATTTTAAATTAGCAGAGTCTTTTCAAAAATTAGACCATAATCTTACACTCATGCCCTAGGAATAATGATGCATTCCTTTTGTTAAATGTTAATGATTTTTGAGTGAAAAGTATTTTGTTTATGATGCTACCATTGAATAATAATAATAACTAATAGTGACATTGTAACAGATACTTTTTTAATGGTCTAGGAGTCTTCCCACCAAAGAGTTGATTTGAAACTGTTTTACTCTGGTAAAGTTCACTTCTACCTGTATTTATATGTTAATAAGGTGTCAGGCCTAGTGTTTTGGTTAGGCTATATCCCAGTTACACCAAACTATTAAAATGTCCATTTATTAATTCATTAATTTCACTACTCTTTCCAAAATGTTCTACAAAGATATTTTGCCAACCCTGTTTACATAAATTCCCCATTGCACTTTGCATTTTTATTAAATAGAATTGGTGTTTGAAATAGCTTGTAAATTGACAGGATACAAATTAGTGGAAAAGCAGACATTAAAGAGTCAGTGATGTCTCTGGGTGAGCATTGAAAAACATTCTATTTAGAACCAATTGTACGGATGTATCATTTATTTTTCTGCTTTCCCCTTCCTACATTTGTTATAACTAGGGAAATTTGCATGAGAATTGGTTGTGGGTTTATTTCAATGTTTCCCTGTTTTGACTGTTTATTTTATATGTATCTGCTGTTTTAATGCTTGTCTTATGACATCACTGTTCATTGCCAGGAGAATAAGAGTGATGTCACAGAAGTGATGGTTTGTAGGACGGAATGCCTCTTGAGACTGTGAGTGACTATAAAACCCTTTTTTCCCTTGGGCCACCAGTTGTTGCTGGTTGATGGCTGTCATTCTTCTGTGGAGTCAAAAGCCATTGTGTCATGGTCAGTGCTTTGGCACACGTGTCACAAAATGGCCACTCTCCTGACAACTTCACTGCAGAAAACCAAGTGTTCCTGATCACAGGAGACCATGTTTCCTTGTAACTCTTACTCAGGACACAGGTTTATCTGGGGATGAGGACTCCACTGGTGTTTGTCTTGTATTTTCTATATCATATCTATTCTTTGTCTAAATAGTCACCTCTGCCTCTGTCAATTCAAATCCAAAACCTTTCAGGAAAACGAAACTTCTCTAGTCTAGTTTGGGGAGGGTGGGAAACTATGGCTCCATGTCAAGGAATAAACAGTAATGAGATTAACCATAAACATCTTTCTTGTGCATATAGGTTTATATGAATGAGAAGTGACAGAAACAGGATGGTATAAGAAGAAAAGATCTATCTAAAAACATCATATTTTCCAAAATGTTCCTGGAGTTATTGGAAGCTCCTTGAAAACACCCTGTGTCTTTTCCAGCAGTAGATGGACCGCAAGAGAGGCAGCCCTTGTGAAACCAACTTCCTCTAATATATTCAGACAGTGGATCTGTTGTATCTGTTGTATTGCTGGGCAGAAAATGGAAAGACGGTTGAGCACTCCTTTCACTTTTTTTTCCCATCATGCTCAAAATCGTCTCCCACACCTCGAATCTCCTGCTGAACATGACCTACTGGTCAAGTTGCAATCCCTCACCTCCAGCAAGCAGGAGGTGGCTGGGTTGCTCCTTTAGCAGCCCATGCTGGTAGTAGCACACCACTGCTTGCCCCGCAGGGCTTCTTACAGAGCGACTCGAGCAGCTCTGGCCTCTCTCCGATGACTTGGTTTGTCATTTCTGTCACTCTGTGGCACATACACACACACGCACAGCAGCTGCCAGTGGCCTCGGGGGCCTGGAATCCTCTTTTTTTCGAGCTCAGTTGCTCAGTTCTCCTGCACACCGGCTGGCTACATTGCAGTCTACTACCTGCAATAGGCCCTGACCTCTTTCTGAGCATCTTAAAACACCCTGCCGTGGAGCTCCAATGGCATGCAGACATTTGCCCTGTTTGCTGGTGTCTCTCCCTCTGCTTCCAAATTACCTCTTCGAAGTCCATTTTATATCAGTGGCTTGGGTTTTTGTTCTTTTCTGAATGGTGGTGGTTGTCTTTGATGTCAGGATTTTAATTTTTTTTTACTCTGGAGGAAGTAAAGAGGCACTTGTCCATTTTAGGTACATTTGAATAATCGCTAAAAATAAAATGAAAAAATCAGGGCTCTACTCTGCAAAGTAGTTTTCAATCCCCTGAAGAGTAACATGGCTCTTTCTGACTCCACACAGGCAGACAGGCCTAATTCAGCTGTCTGTTGCATGGTATGTTTAAGTGGTTTTGTAAAACAGTGTTCCCTAAATGTTGACAGTTTAATGGATTTCATTAGTGGCTGCCTACCGGCTGAGGGCTCAAACCTGCCCCCACCAGGGTTAGCTCAGATGAGTTCAGATGTGGCTGTGTGGAGGACCACCCTCATCCTGTCGGAGCTTTTCCAAGAGCTGCATCTGGAGCTCCGAAACAAGAGCAGGCGTCTTCTGTGCCTCCATATCCACAGCACAGTGTGGGCCATGGCTGGTGGGTGCATGTGTCCTTCTCACGAGGCAGAAATGTCTCCAGGGCTCCGTCGCAGACCCAAAGACATGTGGGTCTTCTCAGGGTCTCCTTGCAGACTGCCGTGCAGGTGAACTGCCTTCCTTCACTGTCCTGGGCAATGAAGGAGTGTTGCTACTATGCCAAAACATGCTTGTGCTACGTTCCCTGTGCCTGTGAGACCTGTAGCTGCATAGAACATCTGGGGGCCCTCCAAGTCCAATTTCCATTAGCAAATAATGTTCATGATTTTGTTCCAGTCACTGCCTTTTAAGTTGAATAACATATGAAAGATAGCTTCATCAAGGTAAGTGATAGCTGAATCGAGTCTCTACACATTATGAGGTCAGAGGAAGCTTGTCTGCTTTGTCTGGAGTGTGTGTTGGAGGAACACTTGGAAGGGGAAAGCATTAAAACTAACAATATGAAATCTTGGAATAGACTATAATTTTATTCCTTTTTCTGAACAAAGCAAAGAAAAATATAGTCCTAAGAAGCCATGAATATAACTGAGAGCCCATTTTAATCATATCAGCATGTTAAGCTGTTCCCAAACTGAAGAAGACACTCCAAAACTAGCAGAAGTAACTTAATAGTTTTCTGATATGTTGAAAATCTAGAGAATGACAATTAGCTGTAACAATTACAAATTGAAGGCAAGTCATACAGTTAAAAATTAATTCCAGCATCTGTTCTGTGATGTCTAATGATTTCCTCAGATGTCTGTATTTGGGGCAGGACTGAAAATCTGTGTGTTTAGTGCCTGTCCAAAAACGGTTTCTCCCCTGCCCATCCTGAGAAGAACTGTGTGAGGTGCCTGTGTCTGGATTAGGCACTAGGGAAGAACAGTGCAGACTACCTGTTACTTTGGCATTATGAGCATCAGGACTGCAGCTTAGCTGTGCTTCATGACATACTAGCAGTTTCCCTCTCTGGTTTTAGGTCCGGGCCTGTTCCCATGCCCAGTCCAGTCTGATGGTTCTCACACTCCTCAGATGATTTAGGTCAAGTTCATTCTTGTGTCTCTGCTCCCATGTGAGTGCTGTGCTCCCAAGTAGGGGAGGGAAGGCGCCAAAGGGAGAGGCAGCCTCTCCATATGCAGCACACTCTTTGCCTGGCTGCTTAATCTTTCCTGCAGCCTTCCTGGGCCTGTTGATGGTGCAGTGAGGCAGTCAAAGAGGTGTTCATTCATTCCGTAGCCAAGCTGACTACAGAGCTTTTTAGGACCAGTTTTACTATTACCTCTGTATCTAATGCACTTTTTTCACTTTTTTTCTCTTTTTATTCTCCAGTAGCAGCTTTTTCAGGCATGGCTTTCTGTTGAAAGTAGGCAAGAGCAGTGAGACATATAAGCAGGTCTTTCATACTCCAGTAGAGGTCAGATACCTACCTACAGTAAAGGAGCTAATTCATTACAGCATGATAGATTATAACAGCTTATTTGGAGCCCTATTATATAAATCACTTAAATGTGTATTTACATAACATTCCTATTAATTACCACAAAGACTGTAATGACTGTGAGCTGTTCTAGTTTATCTTGTAAATATGTATTTAAGCAATTCTGTTGCAGGTAATATTTAATCAATAGACCGTAACAGATCATTAATCATGCCAAACCTTTGTGTAAAAAGTGAATTTCTACTGGTGGAATGCAATGGATCCTTTGGAGTACCCTGTAAGATATTATACTACTCATGTGAAAGCTCTACAGTGCCACCAATGTTACATGTTAAAAGCCTTAACGTGACCTCCTGTATGATATGTCTGTGTATTGACACATGGGCACATACATTTCTTGAGGTAAAGAAGTCAAGAAGTTACTCAGCAACGATTATTTTGGACACTTGCAAGGAGCTGAAAAGACAAGCTCCAAGGGGATGCACCTACCATATGTTTTCTTGGCCAAAAAGGTACTGGGTAAAAAAGTCTATGTAAAGTGCTTGCATATGTGCTTGGTATCTGTTGTGTCTGAGCACCACACAACAGTATTCTGCAGCACCAGTGATGGCAATGGCTCTGGAAGGAAGAGAAACATTACTCTCGTCCTTACCTTGGAAGTGGGGAAAATCCAGAGAGAGAGAGCATACAGAACACTCAGGACACAGACATGCAGCAGAAGGGTCCCTGCACTATTGCCATCAAGCAGATGACCATCAATTAACTTGAATGAAGGCAGGTAATGCTGCTGTTTTTATGGAAACTTAAGACGCTATCTCAGTGAAAGCACATGTGTGTTCAGGAGCCAGTGTTTAAGTGGTAGTATTTTGGTGGTCTTCACTAAACTCTTCAAAACACAGGTGCAAATAATTGAGATCATCATCAGGGACCCATTTTTTAAAATACTTGAGGCACAGAGAAAATAGAAAAGAGAAAGTAAAAACCTAAAGCTCTTAAAAGAGCTCCAGTAAAAGTCCTAGGGGTTTTGTTTCCTTCACACAGTACGGAAGACATGTCATCAGAAAGTAGAGAACTTGAGAACGAAATCTTGCTTACTTTACCTGTGCCAGCAGCCCAACTTGATTTTAAACAGACTGCTTGGGAGAGGGAGGCGAGCAGGATTTTCTGCAGAACTGAATTATCAAGTATTGTAACTGCGCCACTGCAAATCCGCATGATGTAGTGCACGTGTGCTTGCCAAGCTGTCCTGGGAAGCTGGCCTCCAGCTCTAGCTGAAGTCATAGCTAACAGCTAAGAGCCAAATTGGGGTCACGTGAGTCGGTCACTGGCATCATGCAGGACTACTCCACAGTTAAGGTGCCCAGAATGGGAATGCAGTTCTAGAAACTCTTTGTCCTATGTCGAGAGTGTGCCATGCAGTTTGTGCTGAACAGCAGAGGGGATTCATGGCTGAAATAGTAAGAAAGTCATAGCCCAGGGCCATAATGTATTGGCAAAGCTTTAGAGGAAGTCTGTGCATCACTGGCTCTGGCCAGCTCCACCGATCTCTTGTTTTCATAAGCACTAAATTCACTTAATTGTTTTAAAAGGCTTTTATTAATGATTCCTTTGGAGGTTTTGCAATCTGTTGTCTAATGCAAGCTTTGATTAAGTTAAAGAAAATTCTCTGCAATAACAGTTCTCCTGTGTAATAACCAATCAATACATGCTAATCGTTTGCCAAATATATTTCTGACAGAGAAATGGTTATGAAGTTAGTTGACTGCCAAAAAAGAACAAAAAACTCCCAACAAATAAACAAAAAAAAACCCCACCTTCAAAACACTTCTTTAATTCCTTAACCAGTAGGTATTTGTATCTGTAAAAGATTAACCAGTTTTTTACTTTTGAAAATTAGTATCAAAGTTTTATTAGCTGGCATGAATATTCAATTCAAATGTTTTTTTTACAGGTAAGTTATAAACCTGTAGAAAACATGGGAGGCCAGCTCAACCCTGAATATAGCAGTGAAGCTGAGTGCTGCTGTAATAAAGTAATCTATTAAAAGGTTATCTTTCATATAAGATTGCTTTCCCTAAGCACCTAAGCATATTAACAACATCTGAAATGCACTTGTAATTATACACACCTCAGAAAAGATTTTAAATTGCCTTCTTTGTCCACACTTATAAAAACATCTCTGTCACTCTGTGATCTTATTTTACCTATGCACCTTAAACCGAGTAAAAGCAAAATGGAAGAAGCAATCACCCATCAGAGAATTGCTTATAGGTGAACTTTGGCCATCTCTAGTGGCATTAATTTTGCTCTCTGTGAACTGCACTTGACACCCTTGTAAGGTCTGGAGAATTCTTTCCGTCTCTGACTGGCCTACATGACTATTTGCTATTAATTTGTGCATCGAAGATGATGCACTGGGAAAAAAAATAGTTAATTTAGTCTCTGAAGAACAGCTTTCTGACTAAATCATGCAACTTTCTGGGAAAGACTGCTCTTTACCTTTTCAGTCAGTGCCAGTGAAATCAGCAGTGTGCTTGCATGACTGGGTATGGAAGGAGTGGGTACAGCAGCAAGGAAATGTGCTGCTTTAACCACACCAACTTTATTTGTGTTCGAACTCCAGCTGCCTTTCTCCTAATTGCTGACCATACAAATGAACCTAAATGCCCTGCAACATTATTGCTGTCATCTTCCCATATACTGCAGCAATATATTGTGTACAACACAGTAAGAAACCTATGTAACCTAGTCTATAACCTGTTTGCTTCTGGTGTGGTATTTGGTTTCTGGACCAGACAGCAAGACCAGCAAAACAGTTTCTGTCAGTCCCATACAGCAGAAGCCCAATGGCTTGAACAATACTGAGATTTTAAGACAAATATAGTAGGAATACTGTTAAAGTTGCTATGCCTCTTTGCCTTGTTAGAGATCGGATTTTGCTTTCCTACTCAGACAAAAATATGTTTGATTTTGAGTCCTTGTAGAAATTCCTTTTGAAAATTTTCAGCTGACTCCATTTGGCAGCTCAGTTTATGAAGGAACATTTTTGTCTGTCTCCAGTCTTCTGGGGCTACTGGTTATTTGGTGAAGAGCATTTGAGCTAATGGAGCTCACTTGAATTCCCCTTAGGAATAAGATTCTTTCCTGAATAAGGACTGTGGGATCAGTTATTAGCTGTTCTGCTGAATAAACTGAATACCCATGGAGCTTTTTAGCTTCTCCTTCGTGAAACCCATGGCTTTTAGAAAGGTCTGTGATGGTTCTGGTGATTTTTATTGTGATAATACTCCTAAATGCTCAAGCACAGCTGAGAGCAGTACTAATATTCACCACATGCTACCTACAGAATTGCTGTGGTGGAAGCATGGGGTCCTTGCCCTGAGCACTTCATGGTGTCAGGGTTTTCAAGATGATTCGTTGCCGAGTTCTACTTGCTGGATTTTATTTCCAAAATCGTCTCATTTCCAAATGTTAATTCTCACAATGGAATATCAGTTATAAATGCATATGTTACTAGGGTATTTTATCATACTTAAGAGGACTTCATAGCATCTCCCTCAGCAATTTGATTAAATGAAAGTATTAGTTTCCTCCTCTGGAAGGGAGAAAGCTGTGCAGTTTGGTTCTAGCTGTAGCAAAGTGATGAAAAACTTATATAGAACTTAATGGAAAAATCCTGCAGATTTAAAAGGAAAATGTCATCCCCACCGCACAACCCTCTGGGATGATTCAAAACCAGATGAGAAGAGACTAGCATAATTTCATACCTCTGTATTTTAGAAGCAATTTCTTAAATTCTGAATATTGTCTTTTCTGTGAAATTTTTACCAGTATTGAGTCAAAAAGACCTATTTATAATAAATTTGGATTTAACACTTCCCAGATCAAGGTTGGAGGCAAGAGTGGTGAAAGGTGAAAGGATATGGGGAATCTGTTGCAATGGTGTATTCCTCTGTTGTATCACAAAGAAGCATGATCATGCACAAAGCATTTCTGGGGTAGAAAATGTGTCTCCTGAACTCCTCCCACTCCCAGAGGCTGGGTGGAAGAAATGCCTTTTCAACGTTGAGGGAGGTGGATGTGGTGGATTCTCTGTCATTCGAGTTGTGTAGGTCAAGACTTGCTCTACTCAAGCCATACCTGTATGGTAGGTGAGACTGGATAAGATGGTCACAGTGGTCCTTTTTTGGCCTTCGTGGTGTAGGAAAATCTTGCAAACCATTTGCATAGAACAGTGTCAGCAGGTATGCTTTCATTTCTTAAGGCATTGTGTAAATCGTATGCTGACTTACAAATGATGAAAGTATTAGGCCCGTCTTCTGCTGTGCTGATACAATGGAAGAATTAATTTTAAAAAAGTAATTCTGGTAAGTAAGCTGAAAGAGCACTAGAAAGTGCCTGCTCTTTCAGACAGTGCAGGAAAGTCACTAATTGCTCTAAACTAACTTCACTGAAGTGCAGAGCAAGGGTACAGATAACACAAAAATGTATTAGTTGCTTTTGTTGCAATATAAAAGACTGAGGCAAGGGATTAGGTTTTTTCTGTTCAGCAAAGGAGGGAACTGTTTCTCTCACATTCCGCATCTCTTCTTTTGCTATAGTTCAAAAATCTCAAGATACAGCAATTTGGCAGTGTCAGCAGTGTAGTTTGACAACACACGGAGTGGCACAGCACTGCCCCACAGAACGGTGTCCCAACTCCCTTTCAAGGCTGCCGCTTGCGAGCGCGATGTGGGCTGAGAACATTTTTATGGGAACATTCAGGCAAACAAACACAGATGGCTGCAATTGCCCTCCCCCCTCCCCTCCCCTGGTGGGTAATCGGCACTAGTATTGAATTACATAATTATTGGGGGTAATACTGTATTATCAGGTCAGGCAAGTTCTCTTCATGAAGGTTCACCTGGTAAGTACCGCATGGTGATAGATGAGTTTTGTGTTACTTCACATTGCTTGGGACTGGCGCCAACCAAATCACCTCCTGACTTGTGTACCAGGTAGTCAGTCACACCCAGGCTATCTAAAGCTGTGCTTGCCCGGGCCAGTCTTCTATGAAAACAGCTGGGAATCATGCCATATCAGCCGTGTTCCCGCGAAACGGCAGATGAAAGCGGCTAGGGAAGTTCAGCCGCGCTTTGAGCACGCGATGGTACTTCTGGCACTGGCAGGGAAAAGAGAGTGAGGGCCAGGAGGAGGCTGGGAGAGGAGCGGGCGAGCCTGCAGAGCAGCCGTGGTCACAGCACAGCGGTTGGCTTTCAGCCGGGGCAGGGGAGGAATGTGGGATGGTTCCCACAGCATCTCCCAGCTTTGGAAACCTCTCCCCTTCCAGCGCCGCGTGCGCCGCGCTGGCTCCGAGGGCACGGTCGGATGTTTGCTTGAGAAACAGCTGTGGTGGTTTAACAAGTTACTGCTTGATCAGCTATTTGTTCCTGCTCCCCTCTGCTGAGGTGCAGTAACCGAATCCGTGGGCTCATTCAGGCTGTGGCAGGGTGGAGGGAAACAGGCTTTGCTTCAAGTGTTTGCAGGTACGGGCAGCTGCCGTGTCTGAGTCGTGGGGGCAGAGATAAAGAGTTAAGGGGCAGCGACTTTTTAAGCAGAGACAGCTGTCTCCTAAACGAATGTCTGACTCTGCCTTAAAAGACACTCAACACCATTAAACATTGGGCTGTCAGCAATAATTACAGAATGTGTTCACACTGTTTAAAAAAGCAAAAACTACAGAGAGGAGGAGAAGTGACATGAAAATTCAAATGTGAAAAAACTAAGTAACTACATTTGGAAAAATAAAGTGTTGCTTATGTGACTAGAGAGTGTTGTTCCAAAAAACCACAGCTTCGGAGCAAATTTTGCCAGTGAATCTTTCATGTAGGAAGTGGAAGTGATGAAGAGAAAAAATGCTTGGCCCTTTTGCAGTTTGCCCCTTCCTTTATCTCTCTTGGTCTTGAAAGGTAGGCGATCGCCACTGCAGTTTTGTAATTTGATCGTTTAATGTACATGAATGTTAAATATAGCCTCACCTGTCTACTTCAGTGCATATATTGGAAATTGCAAGGTACAGTCTGAACTGTGGAAGTTAAAGAGTCTGAAGTCCATCAGTGTATCTTGTAGTCAATGAGGGAACACCTGCCATAGAAGAGTCACACTTTAGGTGTGTTTTTATACCTATGATCATCCCAAATAATGTCTCCAAGGGCTCCCAGTCAAAATAAATGTGGGTTCTTGAGTGGTTTGTGCTAGGTGTTTGCTTTCATTGCAAAGTCAGCTCTGAGTTTCTTCATCTTTGTCATTTGCCCTGACGGTGTAACTCTGCATCAATGGGAAGGTGTGATTGTAAAACCATAGGCACTTGCAGTGGACACGGGAGGGGGTGTAGTGCTGCAAATGTATACTGTTTAAATGATTAGGTTTAAAACTGCTTTTGTCTCTCCAAGGAGAGCTCTAATGCTCTACAGCATTCTAGTTCAGATAATAGTAAAAAAATCCCCCACATACCCAAACATTTGTGCAAAATATTGTGGAGGGGCTATTCATATCCTTTGGTTTGCTTGCTGAAGTAGAAACACTTAGAAACACTTTTTGGGCATTGAATTCTTGCATTTCTGTCAACCTTTTGTGGAGCCATTTGGAATTGTCTGTGGCTGTGCATCGTGCCCAGCACCCTGGTTTTGGCACCTCTGTCACTGGCTGACACATTCCAGCTGGTTTTTAACACATTCACATGCACTTCAAGCAGACAACAGATACTCTGGCTGCACTGTGCCAGGTGCCAGCACCAGGTATCCACTCTCTCTGTACAGAACACACCTGGAGCAGAGCAGCCATGCATTGGCAGGACTGACAGTGCAAGCTGTTACAAATGCTTCTGGCATTAAACCCTACGTGGGTACCCGCCTATGCCTGCCAGTGCCCTGCAGCCTCCCATCATATCTTGCAAATAGTGTGCAGACTCTCTGAAGACTCTCTCAGAAGGACTCCTGGCTTTCCCTATGCACAGCAGCAAGGATTTGGGAAAAATTTCTTACTGCTGTTTGGAGCGGGATGTCTTCAGTGGGAAATATGACTGATGGCTTCATGCAAATAGTCCAGAAAGTGGTAAATCAGTTCACTAACCCATTTACAAAATTAATATATTACACAGGGAGCTGAACAAAACTTGGCAGCTCTGCCTATATTCTCTTTGCACCTGAGGAGCTGCTGAGTGACAATGTAAGACCACCTTCACTCTGCCCTTAGCGGGATACAATAGCCGTGGCCCTCATCAGAAACTGCAGTGCAAGCCTTGCTTAGTAAGTTAGCACTTGTGAATTTTTGTGCATAGGATATCCAGGTGCAGGAAGATTTTTCTTTATGGAACTGGAGCACCGTGTAGAAGTAGGTTGATCTTCCTGATCCCTTAATAACACAGGTCCTGGAACCCAGGGTTATGTAGGGTCAGTCCTCCTGGGAGTTCCAGCCAGAACAGAGAGGTACAAGAGGTAAAATCTGTTATTAATTCTCAAGTATTTAATCTGCTTTCTTCTGTGTTAATGCATAAAGAAAACCCATGTTTTGCAAATGCCATCATCATTTTTTGTGCAGAGTGGCTGGTTAAAATGTGGACCTGGAAAAGCACAATGCCCTTTTAGTGCTTGGTAGGCTCCTCTGCTAGCACTGACGGTAAAGGATATGGCTTTCCTGCTGACTTCAGCAACAGGCAGGGCTGGTGGAACAGTTTTCCCTGGCTGTGCTTTGGTCATATGCATTTCCATGTGCGGCAGGGTTAAAAGATTCATCGCCCTTCCTGACTCTGCTTCACCCCCGTGTTTGAAAGCAGTGGTGGGGGGCAGCGAGGGAAAAAGGAAGACATTAATACGCAACGAGAAGCTGAAACCAAAAGGCCAGCCCGTGCTGCATGTTCCCACTTCTCGGCAACTGTGAGTCACACACGTTAAACACATTTGTGTGCCGGTTGTGTGAGTTGTCCCTAGAATGCTTCAAACTTTTTATAGCTGCTCCCACTTGCTGCAGTGTCACCTGCTGGTGAGATCAAAGCACTCAATAGCACGCTCCCCCGCTCCATGCTCAACAAAGTCACCGGAGCCCTTGAAAACTCCTACAGATGTTTCCTCTCAGAAGACAAAAGGATATTTTTCTCCCCTCCCTTCCTCCTTCACACCAAAGAACAAATCCTATGCTTGGCTGAGTTTGTACCACCTCAGATTAATTGGCACTAATGCAAATGTTCGTGGCTGTGTGTGGGATGTTGCTGAGAGCATAATGGTTGTCGTATTTGCTTGCATGTGGTTACTCCACTTCAGCTGTGTAATTCATTGCTTTATAAAGTGCCTTACAATGTGCTACAGCACAGGAAGCTAATCATATGCCGTGGCAGACAATACAGAAGAGATTCAGAGTTACTGCAGGTCTCCTAAGGCCCGTGCCCTGAAGTCCCCAGTCCTTTTTCATCAAAAGTCCCTCTTGAGTGAGTGTCTATTTTGCCACCTGGAACAAACTCTTAGAACTGCCAGAATGTCTGGAGCTTTTCTGCTGGCTCCTCGTGGGATTCCCTTTCATTCCTTTTCAGTCTAATTCCTCTTCCCTTCACTCCCACCCTGAGTTTCTCTCCCTCTTTTTAGGCATCTTATTGGCAGTGTACTCCAGGCATAGCAGTATGAAGGTTGTACAAGAGTTTCCATTCTAAGGGGGTTATTTTGAGTTGCTTATGTTTCTGGCTGCAATTTTAAGCATTTGATATCAAGCCCAGAAGCAATTTTTTAATTGGAAAGTGTAAGCTGAGATAGGTACAAGAACAAAGATCTCCTAAAAAACAATACTTCCAACTGTGTAATTTTAACAGTTCTTATAGACATGGGGATGGATTGGTGTTTGGTTCTGCAGTGTCTTTTGCCTCTTCCTGTGCCCTTGAGTGTTACTGGTTGGTAGTCACAGGGTGTTTTTTTGTGAATGCAGACTCTGCTCTCCAGGTACCAAGCTATGCTGGTACCATGCTCTCATTTCTAGCTTAGGAAGTCTCTCTCTCTCTTTTTGACCAATAAGGCATGGATGAAGAAAGGTGAGCTTCTCTGCTAGACAGTGACAATCGGAAAGCCAGCCTGGAAGGAAGCAGTGAAAAAAAGCCCAGCTTTGCCTTGGTCTAGTTTGCTGGCCTAGCAGAAGCTGAACCATGTAGAAGTTCATAATTTAATTTATTTTCTAAAAATGCACAAAATTCTATTAGAAACCCTACATGACAAGACTATCAAATTGCAAACACTCAAAGGCTAAGGAAATGACAAAATTGAGCTTGCCTACCCAGCCTTAATTCTGTTTCCTCGCTTGTATAGTTACAATAAAGTTTAATTAGATTGTCGCATATTATTTTGGGGAGCTGCTGGAGGTGGTCTCCCGCCTCATTCATTTTGCATGCTAATGCAGTGCAAGGCAGTTTTTCTTGAAACACTGAGGGCCAGAGTTTCTCACTTACTGCAGGGGCTGTATGATGTGTCATAAATAAGATTGGTGTCCATAGAAGGCAGGAGCTGTGAATGTAGAATGATAATGAAGAGTTTGGATAGTGACAGAGTAACCACTTACTCCTTCACCCTGCCAGCCACCCACTGCTATTCCAGTCCCTCCAGTCCACAGCTGAGGACACCAAACTGATACTCCTGTGCTGGCCGCCTCCCCAGCAAACTTACATATTCCCATGCTCCAGTTTCCTGGGAACCATTCAGGAGAAGATGTCAGGATGTTACGTGCCCTAATTCAGAGACCAATCCTGAGGGACATACTGACCCTCTTATGTGTCCTGTGGTAAATTACTGCTGTGGGAATGACAACGGCTCTGCATCTCACTGGGTCTCTTGCCTTAAAAATTATAATCTTGCTGTGTGGTTATTCATAGAGAAGTTTCTTCATAGATAAACACTCTAAGGACAAATTCTCTTTTCATTCTCAGGCAGTGGTAAATGTGAAAATCAGTTTCATGCAATAGAGTTAATTAATATTCCGGCAATTATTACTGTTCCCAGCAAATGAAAGATTTGTGGCCATTTATTTGAGGGGTCAGCTATCAGTCTTCCCTGCTTGTATTCAAGGGTGGCCATTCCACTTCTGACAGAGATTGTGTATTTCCCCCCTATGTTTTTTTCTGTTTATTTCTGATAGTGCTGGAGTGAGTTTTTCTTTTAGCTACAAATGCTGCTCTTTGAAATTGAAGTGCATGACAGTAGAACTTAAGTGTAATAACAAAAGGCAGTCTCTGCTCCTGTAATTTCACTTACTTCTTTCCCATGTTCTTCTGCAACTGTAGCAAAATGCTGAATAGCTTTAGTATTTCATCTTCAGAGAGCTAGGAAATATAGCCAAGGACGCTGAGCCACACTGAAATGAGAAAGGGCTCCCAGAGCACTGAGAAATGTTCCAGTTCTTTTAGGTTCAACCAGCCCTTTTCTGTTTGTTGCTTCAACTTATGTAAATTATTAGAGTTCAAGTAGATTTAATATTTATCATCCAAGACAGGAAGGGTCAGCCCTCCTTTCTTCTACATTCCCTCTACTGGAAAAGTGTAATTTCAGTAAAATGTCAGCGTTTGTGATTTAAATACATTTCAGCAAGAAGACTTGCAAATTGTTATTTCTGCTGTCCCTCCCCCAAAAGTGTCTCTAATTTTTTCTCTCTAAAACAGTAGGATCTAAGGAGCAAAGCAAGATGACTACAGTTGCTATATAACAAGGCTTAAAATCTGTTTCCTTTTTTAAAGCTCTTAAGGTTCTTCAGAGTCTTTGGACAAGTTGCTGAATAAGGTACATCACATTAGTGATGGTGACCTGTGAGTGTCTGGCAGGATGCCTCCATGAGACCTCCTTTTTAAGATGAGATCTCTAGACAAAATAATTTACTTGTTCATTATTATTTGGAGATGTCACCGTTTGCACTGAAAGGATGTGTACACCCCATTGTGCCACACATTGAGCATCGTGAATTCCTATGATCTCTTCTTATTTCAGGAATAAATAAGAACAATTAGGAATTTGTAAAGCTAGGTGTGATGTCAATATAAGAGCCAGTCTTAACCTATGACCTTGATTTGTTTCCAGAAAACCAAATCTTGGACTGTTCTGGGACATGATGGATTGTCATGCTAACATTTTCACATCAGCAACATCAGTTCCTACAGAACACAGGCTTTCATTAGAGAACTACCCCATGCAGTTACAGATATTGCAGTCTTCACAGAGCAGATGCAGCGCTGCTCTCTACCAGTTGTCAGTTAGTGTTTTAAAAATTCTGTGCTATTCCACCCATTTTTCAGGCCTCATCTCTTCAGGCTCATCAGGCACTTGATTTCCTTTAGCTCCATGCATCAGGGTTTTAGAATATGTAGGGTGTTCTGGATATCCATGCATCCATCCACAGCTCTTTGATGACATCCTTCAGCTGCTCTCACATGCTTTTGTTGTGCAGGCTTTGTCCTGCTGTTCATTCCTCTTAGCCCTGGCGTCACAGAGGACTGCAGGATCTTTCCTGACCACCTTTCCTCATTCTTCCTTTCTCATGGGTTAGTCCCAGACTGACAGGTCCTCTAGGGCTCTTCATTTACACTCACTCTGGGACAGACCAGAAATTCATCCTTCAGTACATAAAGGGGGGCTACAAGAAAGCTAGTGAGATTCTTTGTAAAAGGGCATGTAGCGACATGACAAGGGGGAGTGGCTTTAAACTGAAAGAGGGCAGGTTTAGATTAGATGTTAGGAAGAAATTCTTTACTGTGGAGTTGGTGAGGCACTAGAACAGGTTGTTCAGGAAAGTTGTGGATGCCCCACATCCACGACTGAAGTGTTCAAGGCCAGGCTGGATGGGGCTTTGAGCAACCTGATCTAGTGGGTGGCACATTTTTGTCATGTTCACTATATTTCACTCCTTTGAGATGTGGCACATAACTTGTAGTCTGTCCCCTCATGCTGGGCCTTGCAGGCAGTTACTGGAGAGTGAAAAGGTCTTCAAGAACATTTGGCATGAGGAAAGGGGTTGTCACAAAAGAAGGGGCTCCAGTGACAAACAGAGTGACAGACTAATCTTGCAGATGATCATGTTGGATGTTCTACCAGTTACGATCTAACACTATGGCCTTCCCACCCATTGGATGATTTGATAAGCAAGAGGATTTGTGGAATGTTATGCATGTGGAGAAAAGAAATCTGAGATGCCTGTCCAAGCCAATGTCACTCTGCATCGTTTTGACTCTTCTAAAAAGATGGTGGTAGGCAGGAAAATTTCACATTTCTTTCTCGCATTCACTTCCTTAAAACAACATATTAGGGCCTTATTTAAAAAAAAAAAAAAAAGTGTTCAAAAATATATTAGCTCCCTCACTGTTTTTTGTTTTCTGAAGACTTCTGTATTTTCATTTTGCTTGAACACTTCAGCTGCTCTCAGCCATTTCACTCTCAGTTTGGAGCCCCTCTGCTTCCCCCGAAGGTCCATAGCTGTCGTGTTTGCGTTTCTAGGTCTGCAGAAGAAGCCATTACCTTAAAATACAAACAAAGCAGATGTTTTCTTCTGCTAGACCTCATACTGTAAAGAAACTCCAGAGAATGCAAAGAAATAAATATGACTACGTGTGCATTTGTCCATCTGTGATCAGTCCCAGCTTGCTGAGGGAAGGCTGTGCGTGAGGGAGAACGGGCTGCACTCAGTGCCACAGCTGGGCTGGCCAACTCGTGCCTGCAGGGGCAGCACAAGGGAAAGAATTAAAATCAATTGCAGGCAACATCTTATACTTCCTTTTTAACCCACTGCAGCTGGGGAAGCTGGGGAAGGGAGCCAGTGAGCGGAATAAGGAGATGCACACAGACAACTGCAGGGTGCAGGAGGAAACAGTGTTTGGGAAGGGGAGGCTTTAGTTAAGGGCTGAGGAAAGCAGCAAAGGGTTATAGGTTTATTCCTGGTTGGAGTCGGAGACTGAGAACACTGCTGTCATGATCAGTGGAGAAGAGCAGTCTTCTGTCTCTTCCTAAGAGTTGTTTGGAGAAAGTGAAGGGGATGCAGAGAGGCAGAGCATGATGGGGAGGAGGCACTGGTAATAGGAGAGGAGCTGGGAAAGACATGGTGCTTTGAGGCAGCCGAAGATGAGCTGTTTTGCAAGCTGGCTGCTCTAGTACAGTGAGACAGAGGGAAGAGTTGTCAGCAGTTGATGTACATGGCTCATTCAAAAGCTTGATTGTGCTCTTCATTTTGTTTATCAGTACAAGTGGTCCAAAGCGCTGCTTTCTTAAGATTGCACTCATTTGAGCTGTAAGAAAAGAAAGAATAAAACCAGTCAGATGAAGACTTTGAATTGCAATGCATCTATCCAATAGCTAAAAAAATTGGACTGCAAATTATAGCAATGAATTTATGAAGAGTATGCAGTTTACGGTTACAAAAGGGCAGTTCCCCTTTCTCCCCTTTCCTTCACATTTTCCCCTTAAAATCATGTATGTGATCGTTATGGATATCTTTTTAACAAAGAGTAACCCTTTGCTTATTACTGGCTGGGGAATACGGCCATTGCACCTGAGGAGCCGTTAGGTGTGTACTGTTCTTGTAGCAACAAATGCAAAATGTAACTGTGACTGCAAATTAACTGGTATCACCAAACACTTAACAACCTTCCGTGTTGGGCGTCAGTGTGCTCCCGGGCCAAGTAATTTTTCTGCTAAACTGTGTTTGTAGGGCTGGTTAGACTGTGGAAGTTTGCAGAGCTTGTGTAGTGGTTAAAAACCACCCCCCACTCAAAATACAATCTGAATTTAATTCACTCATTAGATGATGTGTGTGAGCACAGACACTAAAAGTCCTGTAGGTTAGGTGTTACGCATATCTGACCTGAGAAGTTAGCCAAAGTTCAGGGTACTGCTGCTCTTTTGCTAGAAGAGATGGATGAGGCAATCAGGTGGTCTGAATGAAATCTTGTATTGTGGCAAAGAATGCATGAGGAACTGCTCCCTTGAACCCGTGGGGAATCTGACAGAAGATAATCTCTTTACACACAGGGTCAGGTCTCTCTGCCCCAGCCCTTGCTCATCCAGATACTTATTCTTCCCTGTTTTGTCACAATAGTGACAAGGTCTTTTTTTTTGTCTTCTTCCTCAGTTTTTCTGGTCTTGCTGTTTCTGTCACGCACAAACCCTCACAACATAATTGCCTGTGAAACCTCTCTGTCCACATGTGTCTTTGTTTTGGGAGATGGCACGTAGTTATGTTTGGGGTGGAGATCATTATTGTTTCAAACATCTGGCTTCATAAAGAACCTTAATGGCTTCCCTGAATTTATTCTGAATGAAAGGATGAAGTGTTACGCCCACCATCTTCCACTAGCTTTTACCCAGCTCGCAGCAAAAAAATGGCTGGAAGCTGCATAACCTGTCAGGCTGCTTATTAAAGATGTCAGGAGAGGACTATTAAACCTCCCTACTCGGAGGGGGATGTGTGTTGAGTGACCTATACAGCAGCTTGTGTTGTAGTGTTGGAAAGGCAAAGTGCAAGAAATTTCTTGTCTTTCAAAAAGGAGTAGACTGATCAGATGGAGGAGCAAAGAGACATTTCCCTCAAGGCAATGGCAAGGATTGCCCTGAAAGGGATGTGTTGCTGTGACCTTGACTGCACCCCTCCCTGACAGCCGGCGGTGGGCACAGGGCTCGTAGGAAGTGGTCAGCGCCATTCCTCCAGATCCACAGAAGTTTCAGGCAGGATCATAGCTCATGGCAGCTTGACCTCTCTCTGTGCACCATGGGGTCGTGTGTAAACCAAATCCTTTGCCCTGACAGGTGATGACTTTGTGTGGTGTGAATCAATATATGTCCTGGAAGAGCAACTTTGAAATACGTATCTCTTTAATGTGTGTGCAGATGGGGAATTATATCATGTAAATGCTAATTTACACACACTGGAGACACAAGTGAGTAGTTAGTTCATCCCCCGACACCAGAGGAAAGTCCTGGATAGAAAGTGCACAAGCCATTAAAAAGATCTAACACTTAACCTTAGCTGGTGATGCATGTGAGAACGACACCATTACTGCTTTGGTGGTGGTGGAAGAACAAGATGTTCAGTGGTGCTTCCGAAGGTTTGTGATACGGTGCTAACAGTGTGTGAGTGTCAAGGACCTTGCACCTCAGCCATGGGAGTCCTTTTACTGGTTGGAAGTCAAAGAATGGGAAACAGAGGAAAGCTGCTGTAAGGATACTTGACTAAACTGCGATAAAAGATGATCTGTTTGTGGGCTGCCATAGCCCTGCTTCTTATTTCCTTGTGAGGCAGTGACATGCTCCCCTGCAGAGCCTTAACTTCTGGTTGTTTGTATGGAGGGTCTTAGTGGTTTCTGGCAAGTTGTTACTTCCAAAGTGAGACTGAGCCACTGGAAGAGAGCTGCTCAGCTACATGCTGTAGAAATGCATTATACATGACATTGTACAGCAGGGTTCCTGATGGGAAACAAACAGAAGTGGTGCTCCATTAACAGGAAAAACTGGTAACAATATAGTTTTATAGGCCCCATCATCCCTGAGTCTTACAGAAGACTGTAGAGAGAGGCATTAGGTAAAATTAGATAATATGATGCAAGGGTTATGGCCATTTCACAAACAAAGGGTTCTCTGAAAAGTTAAGGCACTGTTTTCAAAAGCCTTTCTCTGTGCTCAGCTTAGTATGCTCTTTAATCTTAATGGTTTGTTATCCAGATAGGACTGGAAAATAAGTATGTTTGAAAATAGAGTATTGTCCAGATTATCAACCAAGAACATCAGCAACGTGGGGTAGTATGGGGTTTATGATTTGCATTATGTACCCAACCCTCTTTTTCTGTAAAAGCTAAAATTTGCTCCTTTACAGCTACTGTTGAGGGCATGGAACTTGAATTGACCAGTCTTGAAAAATCAGGCTGAAGTTGACAATAAATTTAATCCCCAAATGTGGCAAATTTGAGGTAAAAAAAAATTCTAGCATAAATAATGTCTCTTTCGCTTCAAGGTGAAGAATGAGTACACCAATACAGCAGTTTTAGCCTCTTCTCACTGCTGCCCTAAATGTAAATAGGGCATTACCAAGATAGACACTGCTTTTGATTTTGTCAAATCGCTTGATATAAACATTGATCCAGCTATGGCTGAACATATAATACCCTCCCTCAGACATTTTCCTGTGATGTGGAGTTACTGGCTGTGTTGTAATTCAGTAGTGAGTCATTCACTTATGAATGTGTGAGTGTTCATGTGTGTCCCTGCGTGTTACGCTCTCTCTGCATCAGGCTTATGAACCTAGTGGTCTTCTCAAAAGAATCACCTCATCAGATAGAGCAAATTGAAAAAGCACCCTCAGCTTTGCAATAATTGCTGTGAACGTTAGTTTTCCTATTTAAATTAATCTTCGATTGTGTTTTATTTTGTCCATAGTACAACAGAGACAAATTCTGCAATTAAACCAGAATAGTTCATTACAGATGACACTAATAATTGAACAGAGACGTTTGAAAGTATCTCTTCTCCTTTACGGCAAGTGTGCATGATTGTAAGAAGGTTATACTGGGTATAAAAAGTCACATTACAGTAAAGGAAGTGCATGAATCCATAATCTGGATGATGGGAAAATGTTGCTGGCAGGAACAAAAGGCATTTACAGTCCCATAGTCTAATGAGTGATGAAAAAGAATAGAAACTAAAAAAGAAGCTTGTAAACCTATGACAGTGCTATAGGTTTGCCTGAAATATAAGGCCAAGAGTTACAGGGACACTTAATCTTATGTCTGAGTCCCTAAAAAGCTGAGGAATATTTATTGTTAGTGCTCTTATATCTAGGCTTTCTTTTCAGTATTTCTTTCTGAGCCCATTCCTGGCAATTAATATCTGAGAGAGGGACCACTTAATTTTTTTATCCAGAACTACGTGGTACCTTTGTTCTAATACACATAACTTCCATACAGCTGGAAAGACATGGGGGACAAAGAGACTACCATAGGGAAAGGAGAGTATTTTTGTGGTCAAGTGTTAAAATACCTTTCCCACTAAAGCTAAGATTCAACACTTACATTAAGAAATAAAACATAGAGTTCTTTCTGCAATTTAAAGTTACCATTTCTCTTGCTCTGTCCTTCTATGAACTTTCAGAAATTATCCCACTAATACCCCAGTAAGAAGAAGGAAAAGTAACCCATGTATTTTGCTCAAAGTTTGAAGTGTTCACATTACAAAAANTTACATCAGCAGAAATGCCATTATGGGTAACATTTTCCCAAGTGCCCAGCTGGGATGCCAGAAGCCCTATAACAGCTCCCCTGCTTTTGAAGGTGTGATGTTTTGCATCAGTCTGTCCTCAAGGTATTCCACTGATGGGAGCTGCAGCTGCACAGTGCAAATGAAGGCCTGCGTAATTTATTTCTTTCCTCCTAATAACAGCTGCAACCCCAAATTTACCCACAATTACTTTTTTTCCCCGTAAGACACAGAGCTTTTTAATGCACTGATGCGTAAATACTTTCACTGGAAATGTCAGGGATTTTGGAAGCAATTTTGGAAGCAATTTTGACCTTGGCAACCATTTTGGGGGACATGGGCAAGCTACTTCCCTTGCATTTGTGCAGCTCTCTTCAGGGGGCATTGTGGTTATTTGCTTCTCAAAGATGTAATGAGGTGTAACTTGTGTAAACCTGGGTAAATATTTGGAGAGAAAAGGCTTCATGTAAATGTAATTTAAAAAATATTGTTATATTGACCTCTGGAACAACTGAAATATGGTGAATTTGGTATAAACTAAAATGAAAAATTAGAGCAGTAATTCACCACTATGGCTTTGTGCTGGTTCAGTATTTAGTGGAGAGAAGACTCAGGCAGCTTACTGTTGTGGACTGGAATTTTAAACAGATTTCAAAAGAAAGTCTGGCAGTAGAAACTTCTGATCTGCTTTATACATTTACCCTTGTGTACAACTAATTGCAGATTTTGGAATTCCTTTTCCTGACCCAGAGTTTTGCAATGGCGGATCTCAAAGTGCTACACAAAGTTCATAGCTCTTGTTCTGCAGATCAAGCAACATCTTGGCTTTAAATGCAAAGAGTCACTTGGGAATTCAGGGAGTGATGGCTGGGGAGAGAGCTCCTGATTCCCAAATCCCAGAGGACCTCTACCCAGGAGACTGTTTTGCCCCTCTGAACAGGAATTTGAAGAACTCCCCAATTAGCATTTGCCTGAGCCCTGCTTCTTGCTCCTTTTCTACTTTCTCACAAGTGTTAATTTTGCTAACATTGTTCAATGATATCTTAAAAATATCTTCAGCACTGGAGGCATTTTTCTCTTCACTGTTTTGTTGTCTTTTTCAAGCACTTGCAATGAGTCCTTCCCTTCCTGAGATAACAGCCTTACTGAGGTCTAATAGTTCAATTCCTAAATATTACATCCCTTTTAAAAAACACACCAAAAAGAATATGAAATGCCACATATAAAACAATATTTTGGAATATAAAGAAGCTTGCTTGGATTAGTATTCCATAATAACATGATTATTTCTCTCAAAACCAGTGCTACTTATGTTGTTTCCTGTTTGAAATATCCTGCTTTGCATTTTTTTAAATTTATGAAATAATTCGTTTTGCACAGCAATCTACAGCAAAAATATTCAGAGACCCTTGTGCATTTCTGCCTGATCTGCTACATTTCCTCTATCCAAAAGAAAAAGACCTTGGATGTTTTAGATACGGCACTCAGCATCCTTCAAAAGACAAACTTAAAAATTGGCTCTTATGTGATATAACTAAAATGCTGATGGTTCAATTTTTAGCTTTTCAGGGTTGATGATATCTGAAATAAACCAGTTACACAACTGGAGCTTCTTTCAGGAACATATTTAAGCACATGCTTAAATTTGGACATATATGTAAGGTCTGAGATTTTTAATATTTTCCTAAATTAGATCTTTGTTTTCCTGGGGGTGTATATACAAGAGTTATCCCTCAGCAATATGGGTATTTCTCTGAGCACTGTCAGGGCAAAGGGAATGTGAGTCTAAAGTTTAGGGGGAGGGCTTCTCACTTCCAATTTCTCAAGGTTTTGCCTTAAGCATAACTTTGCTTCAGAAGGTTGAATCCTCCTCACTCTGGCTTTCTCTTGTTTGATTTGGAAGATGTAGCTATGTATTTCCTTAAGTCCTGATTAATGTGGAGAAACATTCTTTTCATGCTCGTAAAAAACAGACGCATCCCAGCCAGGCCCAGAACATATGTGACTGGTTCCATCCTCTTTACAACATATTGCTGTGTGAAATAAGGAACATGCGACAATCATCACTTTCCAGTCTCCGGACTGCGATGCCAGATAGAAGGCACCCATCCATTTTTTTTCCCTCATCCTTTTTTTAGTCCTTACTCTCCCATACTGATTAAATTTGAATAGCCATTTTATTGCCAATTCTGTTAGCTATGATCATGCCTTATTATTCTATTAAATGAAGTTAAATGGAAGTAGGAGAATCAGGCCCTTTGCTTGCCAGCTGCTGGCTTGCAGGTTGAAATGGTTCACCATTCCTTTTCTTCTATTGTTGTTAATAAATAAGACGTGCATTTCTTTCATTTAATTAATTTCTGATCTTGAGGTTTGATGGTGTTGACATTCTAAGGATCCAGAATGAATTAGTCATTTTGTGGTGCCAAAGCTCACTGTGCATAGGAGAGTGCTACTAGTGATGTGAAAATAAGAAAACCACAACAAACCAGGCAGCAAAATTTTTGTGCCTTTTTTTTAAATGCTTTTTTAAATTTTTGTTGTTTTAGTATAAGGTGGTATATTGACTGTAAGCCATCATACCCTTGGCTGCACAGAAGAATGGACTCAGATGTTCTCACATGAAAGAATCTCTCTGGAAAAATTCACACTTCTATTTCGTTTTGCTTTTCCTGTTTTCCTTTGTTCAAACAGAACCACAGTTTAAAAAGCTTTGGACACACAGCTGGACATACATAAAAACCACACCTGATTTGGATCTGTTGTTTACCTTTGTAAATCATATTGTTATTTGAACATATAGCTGTTCAATTTACATATGTACAAACAGAGCTCTGCTTCTGTACCTTTAAAATAAACAGGAGCTTTGCCATTAAATTTGGGGAGTATCAGATAAAATCCTGTATGTACAGATTAGGCATCCAGATTCTCATGTTTTTCATGTCCAGTGATCTTGAAAATACAAACTCAATTTGGACATATTGGGCAGCTGGATGCATTATCCAGTATTTGTCCCTGAGCAAGCAGTCATTCTCTTACTCCAGGAGAAAGTGTCTAAATCTGGCTCAATGACAAAAAAGAAAGAAAGAAATCTTTACCTTTCGTCTCTTGGTTCAAACCAGGAATGAGTGAATCAATTTAGTAAGCACGTAAAATACATTGAAAGTTGTGAGAATTTAGGTTTGCATTATAGGTATAGGATGTGACTTTGAAGAGTCTGTTCTTTATTTCCCTCTCTTTCTTCCTACTTTATTTACTGACTCCCAGGCAAACTTGTTTGCCATGTGGTGCAAATTGAATTGAAACCGCTGAATTTCTCTAACTGCTTAGGGTACCTACTGTCAGAAAATCTGCACAAGTTTTAGAATTAGCAGACACACAAAATGTTTATCTCACTTGTTAGCTTGGTAAAAGCCCACTGACTTTCTGAAATCACAGCAGCGAGCTGTAAATGATGTGTGAAATGAAAAGGCTTTGCTCACCCAGCGAAGACAGAGCAAACATTGAGGAAGCTGTGCCATTGGACTGGGCTTGGTGGAAAGGAGGGAAACAGCTGTGATACAAGAAGAATTAAGCCCAGAATATACCAGCAAAGACAGAAAATAAATCAAGTTTGATGTAATTTTCCTATGCAGGTTTGGTTTTTTTTTTCTGTCTTGCTCTTTTTCTTTTTCATACAGAGACTGCAAAGCTGAGTGGTTCTGGTTTGTGTGACTTGCATGAAGTTTTAAATTTGAAGTGATCATTGATTTGTGCATTATGTTCCAGTATGTTCTGCTGCATCAGGCACTCTGTTTTGTTTCTGTCCACGTCTACGTGTTTTACTGGGAAACAGCTTTAGCAGGGAGTCTGTGATAGAAAACTGACTTGGAAAACAAGTGCCTGTTCAAGGGCAGAATCATCCATCCTTACTGCCTTCACCCTTCTGATGATCTGGGAAGGAAAGGGAAGCACATGGGGGTTAGAAAATTGAATGACACACTTAGAGGTTAGACAGAGGCATAGATTTTAAAGAGTTTACCCTTGCAGAGGAATCAGATGCTGAATCTGTTCTGGCTATCACCATGCTAATGGGAAAAGAAGGAGAAAGGGATAAGTTGAGAACCATAGGATCTCCTCACCAGTGGGTGCTAGTGGGTGCCAGCAGGGATCATGCATCCCTGGCTGTCCCCAAGTTTACTGTTTCCATACCATCTGCCGTCCCTACCCCCCATACTTGTTGGCTTAACCCCATTAAACACATGGCCCTGTGCATGCTGGAATGAGTAGACACAGACCATTATGTGACTGCTCTGTTTGAACACTGAATCAGGGGAATATGAATATATAACTTGAGTGGTAGCTGGGGATTGATGTCGTGCAAGCATGCTAACACAGCTTCTGGATGGGATCTAGCTTGCAGTGTCCAGATCCAAGTGTGAGGAGAGCAGGTGTGTGGTTGTCTGCCCATGTAAATCTGCTTTAAATACTGCCTTGCCAGGCAGTATTAGATTTAAACCCCATTGTGCAAAGGTGCTAAATAGTTATCCCTGTCCCAGGATCCAGTCTTTGAATTAGAGCTTTTTGTTACAACAACTTGTATTTCCAAAAAAACCAAGATGCTCTGTTGCGACAGTTCCTAACAGTACAGTTTACAATTTTTTTTTGCTGTATTTTGGCTTGTTACTGTAAAATACTGTGACAGATGGAGCATCATCTGTCAACAATTCCTTTCTGACACAGAGTAGAAATTATTGCTGTGATGAAATTATTGATCTTGTATCTTTACATTTAGGAGTAAGGAGGATCTTGTACTCAACTGAATAAAATCAAAAGCAGTTTAGTTTAGGATCCAAGAGGGATTTTACTCTAGGAAGACCCTTAGTGACTGGAGGTGGAAAAGATTTTAGTCTTGGCAGACACAGCTACATAAAAGCTAATTTCTCATAGTTGTCTTATTGCTTTCTATGATATGTCAACACTAGTATGGAACACTAGTATGGATTTATCCATGACTCTTTAGTGTGTTTTTCAGGCAAATAAGAACTAAGGAAAATCCAGATTTTTTTTTTCGTGGGTGTGTTTAGTGTGTTCTCTTTGCTGGGAGCCAACACACTTCTCTGTGTAACATCTGAGAGCAAGGGGAGAGCTTGACTAGCCAGGCTTGCAGTCAGGAGAACCATGGGAGATAAAAGCATCGTGAAAAACAATTAACAAAAAAAGATTTGGTTTTCCAAGAGTTTGCTGGCACAGATACGGACGTGGCACTAATGTCGCCTAATGTGGCAGTAATTATAGTGTTAATGCCATCTTATTAGTTCTTAAACCCAGGATGCCTTCTCGTTTTAATGACCAGTGGCTTTTCTCCCTGATTTGCTACATCATTTGCTAATACTCGTGCTGTAAGTAGTTATGCTGGAGAAACAAGGAAGGACTAAGCTGAAACGATAATAAGAAAAGAAATGTGAAGATATGGCTCCTACCATTTATGGTCCTTGTGTCTAAATGTACCTCGTTAGATTGACCCTAATACTGGAGAGGAAAGCTTATCTGAGTGCAGGCAAACGCAGCCAATGTCAGCCAGCAGGTAAAATGTCTTGTTGGTACTATCCTGAAACTGTTAGGAAGGTGAGTGGGAAGTCTGTTCTCCAGGATTTTTTGCTCCATTAAAGCTACACTGCCTAGTACTTGTAGGAAGTGACAATTCTTATCCCTTCAGCAAATAGTGATGGGTTTGGTGCTTCATGGGATTATCCCCAAAGTAAATATGCCACCAGAACATCTTCAACCTTGAGCTAAAGCACCTGTAAACCTTGATCTGAAAATCTTGGCATCATGGATTTCTTAGGACATTTCTTAATATGGATTTTTGCTGTGTCAGAAATACAAATAAATAGTTCATTTTTCTCTGCTTCTTGTTTAAACTAGGACATGACCTTTTTACTTTGTCCTGAAAAACAGTCCAGCCACATTTGTGGACAGTGATTTGGATTGGTCCTTATTTTTTTCTGAACCTGCCTGTCCATTCTCAACAGTGAAAGGGAATCGCTGTTCATTAGGTGATTAAAAAAAGTTTAGAGTGGCTTGGAACTGCACAGAGGTGGATTTTCCTGCCAGAGAGTCTATTAGTAAATGCTTTTATGGGACTCTTCACTCTTCCAGAATGAGTAAGTCGTGCATTCACGGTCTTGCAAAGCAATCATCTGTGAATTGTACGTGAAGAAATGTAGGGGAGGCATGTGTGGTGTGTGTTCCAATGGGACTATTCCCTAGCCACCACTTGCTTCGGAAATTGTATTAAAAAGTACAATTGTTGGTCATTAGGGTTAGCCTTGCAAAGCAGGCATGACAGCATTAGCAGGAAATGCTTCCTTGATTTCAATTATAATGCATAAATTATACTCTTCTTCTGTCTTATCCGTGCAACATTCAACAACAGCTTTTTCATCTCGGTCTGGGGAATAGAATTTTGCACATGGTGTAACTTCCATTGCCTTAAATACGGCCTCCCCAATTTTATCACTGAGCACTCAAAATCTTCATTATTACAGTTCAGCCAGCAGAAATTAGTTGTATTTAGATCCCAGTAGGCCATAGGATGCATGCAGCTTTGAGATTTGGCTTCCATTTAGCCTTGGGAAGCAGTCTTAGAGCTTGACGATTGAATTACAAGAAGTACTCATATCCCTCTGCCAACAGTAGAGTAAAAACCAGAACTGTCCTGGGGTGTGAGAAGCAGGGAAGGGGAAAGATGGGACTAATTGTTCCTTCTTATAAGACTGAAGCATCTATGGGAAAATCCAGTTTCTCTGATTTGCTTTCATCTGGCGAAACCATTGCATGAAAAAGTGGTTGAGATAATTACACAGTGGAGGTCACTTTATTATTGACAGTGGTTTATTCATGAAGCACAAGTATGTAGCTTGCTGATCTTGTTGTCCACACATGTGAGACTTTATCTGCCTTTATCCGAAACATTTGTTGGATTTCTCTGACTGCTTTGGGTAGCAAGAGCTGTGAAGCCTCCTGGAGCATGGGCTTTAACCATGCAAATCTGCATATGTCCTGTGATGGACTTGTATGACCCTCTTGTGCTGTTGGAAAGTCACTTCTCCTAATACTTAAAGTAGTTACTTCTCCTTTTACTATCATCCTACCTCCTGTTATGGTCCAAAACCAGCTCACCAGTATTAATGAACATGAACTGGTCAGCCTATCAACTTACTGTGTAAAAATAGTATTTCTTCTACCTTTTGTATTGGAACAATCGTGTGTGTGTGTGTGTGTGTGTGTGTGTGTTTGCATGAGAGGATTGTGCTGCCTTGCCTATGTTTAGCACAGATCTGCTTGGTAAATATATCTCAGTTGAAATGCCTGTGTGCATGAAAAGAGGACTTTCTTGGTGTTGTCTCTATAGAAGGCTAAAAATGCAACTCCAGAAAAGGAATGTGGGGTGTTCAAAATGACAAGAAAAATGGATCTGATGTTGAAAAAATACAAAACTGTGAGTTTTATTCCAAAGAAGAAAACTACTTGCCACTTACAAATCTTCTATTCACATCTTTTATCTACATCATTAATTGAAATTCTTCTTAATCAGTTCTTTCCTTCTCCTCAGCGGAAGCAGCAAATTTTTCCAGTTTTCCAAATTTGGTCCTGAACTTTTTAAGACCTTCACATGCGTTACAGAAATGGCTAATCCAGACAAAATCATTGCCTGCTTTTCTGTCTCCATGTATTCACAATTTCAACATTAGAGAAAATGCACCTAGAACTAGTGAAATAGTAACACTGGAAGCTTTGCATAGTGACTTCAAATAATTTCATGCTCTGATCTGAATAAAAGTTGTTTTCAAGTATAAATACTTGGGTGTTCATATTATGAGTTTACCTACTTGTTAACTAGGATATTAGAGGCAAATATTCCTTGTGATTGTAACCTAATAGAAAGACAGAAAACTTAATTGTGCTGTACCATATAACAGTTGCTGCCCAATAACCAGTAAGTCAAGGATTATTATGACTGAAACATTTTAGTGCTAAAATAAACAAAATTGGCTTTTTATCACTGTTCTTCATGGGCAGACAGCCCTGTTTGAATTGCTTTTGTCTCCAAATCTCTTTCTAAATATCCTCTCACTACAGGAAAGGAGGAAGTTTGTGCTGTGTCCAAGGAATATGTTAGCTACTGTATAAAGTTCTAGACCTTGTGCAAACTGGGAGAAAAAAAATCAATATTTTACATTCATAAAACACCTTCTGTTTGTCTCAGCTCACTGTGAAAATGTGAACTCTGAATTAAGAAGCAGCACTATCATTATAACCAGCCTACTGATGGATAAACTAAGGCAGAAAATGCTGTGAAGTTACAAACTTGGCTAGGATCAAAATCCAGGAACACAAAAATTCTTCAGCACTTAAAAGACCAGAAATGTTTCCCATTGCCCATTCCACTGTATCAGTTGAATATATAAGAACGTGGCATTTTCTTTCCCTTAACAATTTCTGATGTGGTAGACAGACGAATGACTAACATGTGTGTCATAAAACAAGTTCAGATTTTATTCTTTTTTTAACATAAAAATGTAGTACCACTAACTCTTCATGTCAGGATTTGAGGACTGGGAATCTATTTTGTATCCCCAGTCTGCACAAATCCTTCCTCATATGTGCAAAACAACTGGGGGCTTCTTATCACCACTTTCTCACAGCTGTTTCTTCAAGCTCACACTTGATGGCTGCAGTTGGTGTGACAGAGAGTGAAGTAATTCTACATTATGTGCTACTACTTACAGGTGACTGGGGATATTTGCACTTGAATGTTGTGCGTGTGTCTTCAGCTAATAAGCAAATGTTTGGCTCTGAGAGGTCTTACTGGTTTTCACTACCAGCGACCATAAATAATGGTCAGTGATGCACAGCATCCAACAGTTTGCTCGGCTGTTTCCTTTTACTGCAAATGTTGTATTTTCCATTCTGAGTATGCAGAAAATTTTTATTATTTTGAATGCTTCTTGTTAATCTGGGAGCAGAAACATTACAGAGCAAACACACATTGGAGAACCCAGGGCAGAGGTACCCCCATACCCACCACCCACCCCTTGGAAACAGAGGGAGTAAGCCCAGCAATGCCGTAGCTGCATTTTGCTGGGAATTGAGGCGACCTGCTGTTCTTCTCTTTTTGAACTTTTTCTCCTCTAGTAGTGGTTTAGCTCAAACCTGTAAACAAGACAGTGTATCTTACAAAAAAAGGCTGTGGCTATCTTTAAAATTATATGGGAAGCTGAAATGTTGCTCTGTATCTGTCAGAAATGGGACTGTATTGCTTATTCACTTCACCCCTCCTCCTGAAGACTCATTCCTAAAACAGCAATACTTCTCTTCCATATTTCCTAACATTGCAGCATTATTCTAAGTTTCATAATCTCTCCTACCATCACAGTCATACAGAATTCATGTGCTTTTACCCACCATACACAGAATGGAAGACCTGGAATGAAAATGTAATTAAATCATATGCAAATAAAAAATGCTGCAGCTGACTTCATAAGAAGGAGACTGTCATATCAAATACCATATTGTATTTGATTTCAATATTAACTGATAGGATTAGCAGAGATGAAATTTACCTTAGAAAGGTGAGCCTGCCTAGAGTTACTGGTGAAAGAATTTCAGTGCTTTTGCAGCTTTTGCACCCAGGAGCTTTTTTGTTCCTAACCTTGGTGCAAAGAAAGCTGTTTTGTGGCAACTGAAGGTTTTGCTGTCCAGGTGGTGCCATATTTCCATCCACCCTGGTCCAGGGAGTGGCCAGATGTCTGAGTGTGGCTGAGAAGACAGGTCAGCCTGCTGTCCTTGCTGCAGCAATGCCAGGGAAGGGCTGGGCTGTTTGCTCCGGCTCCTAAGTGGGCTGTAGAGGTGGGTGACCTGTGGAGACTGTGTGCTCCAAAACCTGGCTGCTGCCCAGGAGCTCTGGCTGCAGTCACTGGGCTGTGTGCACTGGTGGAATTTTAGGGCATCCTTTTCTTGCACCAGTGCTGGACTCTGGATAAGGAGCAGAGGAGGCACAAATTGCCTTTGCTGGACCGTGTGGATAAAGAGCAGAGGAGGCACAAGCTGCCTTTCCTCTCTCTGTGTTGGTCCTTGTGGAGCAGCTGGGCAGTTCTTGTGTTGTCTCTGCCTTTCATAAGGCCCTGAGAGCTCTCATATGGCTTACCAGTGCCTCACACCTCATGTATGGTTCTTTGTACTGTGATGTTTCCTGGCTTTCCTCCTCCCGTGGGAGTGCTGAGCCTGGTCCTGTGGTGCAGGACATCTCCTGGTGCTGCTGTGTCCCAGCCACACCTTGGCTCAGGGCTCTTCTGACCTGCTGCCTTCATAAACACTTCAGTGGCTTTGCCTTTGGTGTGAAGTGCCTTGGGAGCCCAGTATGAAAGGTGCTATAGAAATGTAGTTTTGATTTAATTTGGTTTGATTTACTGTTTGAAAAATGAAAATCTTTCTGCAAAGCTAAGACCCCTGTACAATTTTTCCAGCTTGCTTCTGCTGCTTGCAAAGCTGCTTGCATTCCCTTTTGGATCACTGGGGATTTCCTTGACACATTTACACTCCTGTTCTCAATAACTTCATACCCAGTCTCATGCTGACACTTTCTCCCTTTCTCTCTCTTTTTATTTATTAAAATTACCTGCTCCACAGGTATTAAACATAACCAAGCCAAGCAGAATAGAGGCCAGTCATAAAAACATAGATGTCTACATTTTTCCCTGTTATGATCTACGACAGGCACTTAGTCCTTTAAAAAATTGCTACACCTTCAGAGCCTGGAGACCTGGAGACCCCAATAGCATCAGAGGTTTTAAAAAAACATTGCAGACATTTCCTTTCAAATCCCTGTACTTCCTGAATTTCTGTCCCTATTTTTGTACTACGGTGTCATTCTGTTTGATGCTGGGATCCTATACTGGCAGGCACTCTACAAACCCACAGGAGTTGCCCCAGAAACCACACACTTAAGCAGACAAATATATTGACAAGAAAGCAGAAGTACCAGAGAGGTGAAGTGATTTGTTCAAGGCCACAGAGCAGCTCACCGGCAGGGCTCGCTGTGGAAGACAGGCTGTCTGGTGCTGTACCCACAACAGTTACCTGCCTCTAAATCTCTGAATTCATCCTTTAATCCTTTGGCATTCACAAAGATTTTAAAAATTTGCTTTACTGGACTTGGGGAAACCTTATGGTCCCTGAAGTGGAAAATATCAAAGGATACGACCAGCACTTGTAAAATTGAGTTGGGTTATTTAATGTATTCCTAGAAGCTCATATCTCTGTGAAGAAATACAGTAATCTAGGTTCCCTTGCCAGTGTTTCCTTATGTGTGACAGACTTATGGTGAAGGACAGAAGAAAAATGGGAATGATTTTACCTCTTACCAGCAAGATTTTCTTGTGTTTGATACGTAGTAATAAATGGTGAAACTACACTCAAAGCTCAGCAAGTGGGGAACAACTTTGGAGTTAAAACAAAGGGAGTTATCTTGTAGGTTTAAACAGTGGAGAAGTGTTTTGGGGCAGAATATGACTTCTTGGTGATACAGTAATCAGAATAAAAATGTCAATAATTAAAAATGGAGGGCAGTTTTGGCACAGGCACAGCTTTTCACCAGAGGCACTGTACTTCCCAATGATGTTAATTAACCTATTCTTTGCTGGGTGGTATAAACTGACAAGGCAGAAAGACACAGCACATGGTGAAATAGAGAACTGAGCTGGGATCCTGAGATGACACTGACACTGCTTTGAAAGCGTTGTTTCGGGAGGGATTCTTCTCTTCTGGCTTGTAACAGGCATCCAATCTATGGTGGTGGTCTGAAACCCCTCTGCAGTGGTGGGGGGACTCTGCAGAGAGAGAACCCCTTCAGGGGTGATTCATCCTGTCTGCCTCAGGTATCCTTGTAGGAAAGGATGAGTCCTTCTCTGAAGGGATCGCTCACTCTCCTCTGAGTTCAAAGGGAGCCTGGATGACTAGTGCTCTCTTCTAGCTGCCTGGACTTCCAGGGAATTACAAGTAGGGGAGATCAGTCCCACACCTTTATGTCCTCCTTCAGAAATGGTAAAACCTGCCAGGGGCAGGCTGACAGTCTGTGTTTGTGAGTATTGCACACTCGAAGTTTTAGGAGTTATGTCCAATGTCCCTCTCCGAGATTTCTCTGGAACACTGCTGGCTTCATTCCTGTTGCATCCATAGCTTTCTTTACAGCCTCAAGGCAGGCTGCTGGGAGAGGAGTATTTTTCTGTGTGTCAAAACATGATTTCTTGGGGAAACATAAAGAGGACACAGCTGCAACAAAATGGAGAGACAGGTGCAGATGCCTATTTATGTTTTTAAAGACTGCAGATGTGTGTATGTGTGTACATAGAACTGCTCAGGCAAGCTAGGATGCATGGATTAATTGAAACCTATACTCTTCAGAAAACCATTTGAGATGTACTTGGTTTGATGTTATATTTGTAACCAACACTATAGTGGTTGTTGGGGTTTTTTCTGCTTGGGGAATTTCAGATGTGGTATTTAGCTTTGTTTGGAATGAAGGCAGGTTTTTTGGCACAGGATAATTTCCTGCAAAAGAAAATTGGGACTCTCTAAGGCTTCAAAAGTCATGTGAATAGTTTTATCCTGCTGGTCTATTCTTGGGGCACTATTTATCTTCCTTCTCCGTGCGCTGTGCACGGCAGGGCCCCATCCTCTTGTGATGCATGTGGCAGGAGAGCCTTGGTTCTGACTAGGAACTGCAGATACCATATCATTAAAATTAATAAACAGGGACAGTGGAGGTTCCTGGAGAGACTATGATAAACACTTGACCAAACTTATTTTGTTTTAAATTGTGTCATCCTTCAAAAAACAGTATCTTCACTATCTCATCCCTTGTGCCTTTCTATCATGCCTCTGTCATGTGCTGAAGTTACCCATTCGCCTCTCAGCCCACTTTCCTCCCCTTGTCACACTTACAAGGTGGCTGACACCTTTTCTTGTCCTTCACTGACTGACGGCTCCTAAACCAGGCCTGGCTTTCTGTGCCTCTTCCTAGGAGGAACCTCTGGGTGTTCTCAGAGTATGCATGGGGGTACGGGCATATTTGCTCTGCAAGTGAGGAGTCGTGTCAGGTGGGTGTAGTGACTCAGAAATAGCATCTCAAAAAAGGATACAGCATTGCTCTTTTTATTTTATTTAAAAAGGAAAATACCCTTTTTTTTTNTTTTTTTTTTTTTTTTTTTTAGACACAGTTTATTAAAGCATGTTGTTTGTAAAAACAATAGAAATCCGTGTGTATAGTTTGGCTCCTTAACCTCTAATCTTCCCTTGCAGGTTTTTGGAAGTTCTCCTCCACCCCAGCCTGGGCTAGCATTCTCTCCCTGCTTCCACGTATTCCCTCACCTGCTGGGAAGCTGCATGTGACAGTATATGAGCAATCCTCCTGATGACATCCAGGCTCCCCTACTGTACTCCAGACTTGGAATCCTGCAGTGATTTAACATCTTTGTTTCTAAGCTTAGTTTAGGAAAGATTAAGCTGTTCTTTGCATAATGTGTGCTTCCTGGATCCATGAGACTTATTAAAAACATGTGCAGAAAGTCCCCACCTCCCATCTCCTCTCCTGGTTGTGCTAGTGGTTGTGCACCATGATAGG
This sequence comes from Pachycephala philippinensis, assembly GCA_013397055.1. Lineage (NCBI taxonomy): Eukaryota > Metazoa > Chordata > Aves > Passeriformes > Pachycephala > Pachycephala philippinensis. The sequence goes on from VWZT01015832.1 coordinate 49,727, forward strand.
TTTGTTATTTTGGATGTTCTTCTGCAACAAAAAAGAACACTCCCTCTTGGAATCTTCACTTGGAGCTTTCACCTTTCTGGTTCTTTCCCTATTTTTGTGGGTAGTTGCCATACTGGCTCCACCTGTTGGAAATCCTATGTACAGGGAAGGGAATCTTCTCATGCTGTAGCCACTTTCCCATACATTCAGCCATTTTCTCCTCCTCATCATCGCCCTTCCACACCAACGCTTTCTGCCTCTGAAGCCTTCTGACCTGAGAGAAGCCAGAAGAAGGAGAGTTACAACAGGATAGCCACACTGGGAAATTGATAATAGATTCTATCTGCCATGGTTTTGAAGTCAAGACAGCAAAGCCGTTTCTGTGGTGGAGGAGTTTGTAAAAGTTAACATTATCCATATTTGTGGAGGTCTTCTTTCCCTGGGAAGACCGTGGGTTTTCAAACTGCTTGAAACAAGTCTCAGGAGAACCCAGTGGCAGGTGAGAGAAGGTCTGATGTGAGGCAGAAGTAAGAGGGAGTATAAATCACTCACCTCTGACTGAGGTACCAAACAAACCTGAAGCTGCAGCTGAGACCTTGGAGAAACCAGTCAAATGTATTGTTCCTTCTCCTGAGGGAAAAAAAAAAGGTGAAAAAAATCAAGGGGAGCAAAACATTTCCTTTGCTTTGCATATTACAAAAGGCACCAAATGTAGAAAAGAAGAGGAGCAAGTAGGCTGATAAGAGATTTCATTTCATTCCCCTCAGGGTGCCAACTTACCAGTGGTAACCTCGTGGTCTGCTGATGTCATTCACACAAAGCAGTTACTTCTGAAGAGACAGGTTCCCTCAGATTTTACCATCTGAGGGAAAAATAGAGGAAAAAATTGTTTGAAAAGGAAAAAAATGTTAAGGTGTCTGTGTTTTACCAAAAGCCTTTGTAGGAGGTTATTAACTTCAAAAGAAAACTAAATTTATCGTAACTTCTCTCCTCCCTCCCTGTGTTTCTGAAAAGAGCACTTGCTGTGATTGTCTGAGCCATTAAGGGCTCCTGGAAGGGCAATGAAGTCCCGTGCTCCCATGTCTGTGTGCTTACTGATTTATAAACCTCTCTGTAGGTAGAAAGAAGAAGGTGAAATTTCCCCTTTAGTGGCAGATGGGCTCCAAAGACTAAAATACAATTATTATGCAGACTCTCAACATGTAGAAAATGGGAATAAAAATCTATGTCTAAGATCCATATGAGGGAAACTTTCTTCTCAGGCTCTCAAGGGAGCAGACTTCATCACCCCAAACTTTTTTCTTCTTTTTGAACAATGATTCCTGGAAAGAAAGACAAGGTTTAAAAGCAGTTTCCAGAGGTGAACCATGGATGCCACCTGTTCCTTTTGAATGTTAGCATGAGATCCACACAAACAGGCTGCGCTATTCGTGTACCTGTGTGACATTTTGAAGAAAAACTTTTTAAAGAGTCTGTGCAGTGAGACTGGCAAATAGGAGATTTGTGTTTTCTCTTGCATTGGAGTAAAACCTGTAATCTGAAGGAGACAGGAAGGTAGCTGAACCGCTCATGCCATTGCTGCTACGAGAGAGTTAATCTGGCATGATGCAGAAGGTGGAAGATTTCATAAAAAGCTCGTGCCATGTGGTAGTGGTTTCTAGCGCCCAAATACGCATTTCATATCAGTGTGACGTGCTGGCTTTATCTTCACGGGAACCTTGTCCACTCTGAGCAGGTCCACTTGCTTCTCCCACCTGTATGAACCTGATCCTTATGTTCCCTGGCAATGTCACACTTTTGGCAGAGCTCTTCATGTCCCAGCCCTTCTCTCCTTGCAGCAGGTAGCCTCGTATTCAGTGGCCTTTTCAGGATGTTACGCAGTCAGTGCTAACCAGCTCTGGTGGGAACGGAGCCTCCAGGTCCCTGCTGGCCCGGAGACAGGTTGTCCTGCACGCTCCGTTCAGACAGACTTGTGTCGGTGCTGTCAGGGAGGTGGGTTTGGTGTTGGAGAGCCCTGCATTACAAGGTGAAACTCCAGGCAGTTTTAGGGTGAACAAACCCTCAGTTTTGCCTAACCTGGTAAATATGGGGTGAGAAAATTGGAAACCTTTCCTAGGGGCGTGGGCATTTCATCTTGGACACACAGCTGCCAGCCAGTGCTGTGAGCACTGCCAGCTACTTGGGAGAGGATGTGCAAAGGCAGGAGGCCGAAGTGGCTGGTGCTGGAGGGAGCAGGTCCTGTGGCAGCCAAGGGGATGGCAGGGAAACTGCTGTGGTACTGGCTGCCCATGGGCACCCTGCAGCGGGCAGGGGAACCACGGCAGGAGTGTGGAAAGCAAAATAAATTCTGTGCAGTGGTCTGTGTTTCTCCCTGCTCCGGACTGTGCCTCATGTAATTCCAGCGGTGTTACTGGATGGGTACCGATGCAAGTGACAGCCCTGCTGACCTCTGTGTTTTCTCTGCCTCTGAAGTAAGCTGTTCTTAGGAAATGGGTAATTAAAATGCCCAAATATCCCTGAAGTAAGCTTAGCCGCAAAATAAGTGACTTAATTAACATACAGTAGATACTTATTGTTAAGTGAGAATGCCATCCCCTCCTGCAGGGATTTCAGTTAAACATGATGATTGATAAATTGTTATATTCACACGGTGTCACTCAGTGATATAATCATGGCTTTTGTAAATATTTAGTCAAGAGAGCAATCCAGCTGTTCCCAGCCAGGTTTCATCCAGTGTCAGCCAATGTTCAGTGCTGCTGATTTATTTCATGTGTTGCTTAAGCCTTCAGTAAGATCACATTTTTACGAGTCTCGAAATACCTATGGTAATAAATAGTGAGAGTGCCGGAGCTAACAGCAAAAATAATTATATGGAAAAATATTGCCCAGGGTCCAGAATATGGCCAGGTACTTAACTATTTGTAGTTTTTCAGGACAACTGCTTAGCAGCTTTTGGTCTAGATTGATGGCAAAGCAGCCCTCACCAGATGTCATTGGAGAGGGAATCCAAGCAGGAACCATTTTTCAAAAGGACACTAGCATTTTCTCACAAAACTTGACTTAGCTGTTGACAAAGGGTTGAGGTTAAAAGAGTGTTGGGCAATGAATGAAAATTCCATTTTCCAAAGGATTTAAAGATTTTGAAATTTACCTTAGATTCAATTTAGAACAAAAGTCTGAAATCCCTCCTCACAGAGGAAGGTTCTAGGAAGGATTCACTCTGAATCACTTGTGCTGGTTTTGCTATTCAATACAGCACTAGAATGTAAAATATACAAATATATTAAAATGGAAAATAATTCTCAGATGAAACACTGACACTATTATCTCTGAAGGTGTCCAACCTGTCGTATTCACAGTGTTGGAGCCTTCTTGTGTTTTTTCCTAAAACGTATTTCTGCAGAACTGAAAATTCTGTGAGCCAGCTCGTCTTTAATGAATTTATATTTTCTGATACTTCTTTCCTGACCATGTTCTTCTTTGATGAAACACCCATGCAACTTTTCCTCACTCATCTGTCTCACTTTTATTTTGAGAACTCTTCAGGAATAGCTTTTGTTCTCATGTCAGTTCTTTGTTGAGGAACTGGCTGTCGTGATGTCCTACCCCCAAGACTTGGAAGTGATTCACAAAAAAAGAAAGTTTAAAAAAGATGACACCCAGTTTGGGCTGTATTGCGTATTTGAGATAGCATGCTTCACCCACAGGACAAGATGGTAGATGCTGAATTTAACTTATTCCCAGTAAAGAACCTCTTCAGTGACCCATATAGACACCTCTTACTGACAGCAGAGGAACAAATTACCTTTACTGCCAAAGTTTTATTTGCAGAAAATTCAGCTTTTTGTTCCCTCTTTGCAATTTGTGTTTTTGCATGTTCAGAAGCAGCTCATAATTACAGGGTGTTTCTAATTTTCCAGGGAATGTGGACATTTTGAAAAGAAATGCAGTATTAACAGCAGTGGGGTGAGCACCTTCAAGAAGGTAAGCTTAGATCAATACACTCAGAGCCTTTTGCTAACTTAGATCCTGATGTAGGGGGACACAGGACACACTCCAGGAAGGAAAGCAAAGCCTAGAAGGTGCCTGAAAGCAACTATAGCTCCCTGACAGAATGAGGTGAGGTCGTCCTACAGCACTGCAGACAGAGTGAAGCAGAGACTTTTTATTTGTTGAGTGCATGAAAACATCTGAGGCAAAGGAAAAGCTATTTCAAATGGGCATTAGCATGCCTGTTGGCACTCTCAGACTGATATCAAGGGCGCCCTTGAGCTCAGAGCCAAGTGGAGGTACACCCCTCGAGAACCCGAGGTGACAAAGTGCAGGTGGAAATGCTGTTCAAATGTATATTTAATGGACATGGGGATAAGCTGTGTTCCAGCCAGTGAAGGTAGAAAAAAGAAGCAAGAAGAAAAAACCCCCCTCTAACAATATAGCATGGTCGATAGCACTAAGGGGAAGTAGAACTTCGGAACCAATAGAATTACTCTAAAGCCAGCAACTTGAACTGCAGAAATAAGTGGACGACTAGCAATTTTTTAAACCCACTGCCCAGTGGGTCGTGTGTGTTACCCTTTCTGCCTGAAATATGGGGAATGTAGAGCAATTAGAGCCTGCTGCTGCAGAGTCCAGCTCAGTTTGTATGGATTTGTTTGGGTTTCTTCACCCTAGATCTTCATTCTGATTTTTGTAGTGACTAAAGGGAAATTATCCAAATCAGAATCAAAGTAGAAATTGCCCCTCTGCCATTTGCTGGCAGTAATCACCATTTTTCAGTACCTATAGGGAGAATACCTCAAAGTTTCATTGGCAATAAATATATTCAAAATGATAATGTTAGTTGCCTTAGCAATATTTGTTTGTTTCTTATGAAAGACCTCTTCATGCAGTTGCAGAAGTTTCCGGGTGTTATAAACCACTTCTTGCTTCCGTGTAGACCCTGAGAATTCAGGGTTTATGGTTTGCTCTTTCTTATTCTCATCCAGCTGTGATGTGGAATCTTCCCACTCACTTGGTTTTTGCAGGCTAATATTCACCGAGTTTGGCATTCATCTCCCCTAACCGTAGTTATTCAAAAATTACACGGTTTATCTGCGTGAGTAGTCTGGGCCGCCCCTGTAGTCGGTGGTGAGACTCAGGCAGGTTGATTCATTCCATCCTCCCAGGCATCACCCTCTGGAGGTGCCCGAGTCTCTATAGGGAGACAGATGGCTGAGGTTAGGTGAGGTGAACCTCAACCCCAGTGCTCAGCAATAATGGCTTGGCGCGTGCCCAGAACACCTGGGGTTCCCTGGGGAAATCACCCTTCCAAACGCTAGTTAGAACTTGCACCTTTTAGCATCCAGAATTAAAGGAGTTTTTATGTGCTTTCTTTCGGTCCAGTGTACATGTAGGTTTTGTGTGTAATAGAAAAATATTTGCCCTCTCTTTGACCTACATACTTAAACACAAATACGGCCTTGAATTACATATTCAGTATTTTTATATATCTGCTGTCTGTGTGAACATGCACATATTTTCTGCATAATAATATTCAGATATATGGTTCTCTATGATATTTTACTATTAAAGTGCTGGCAATATGCTCAAAGCTTTACGAAATACAGATAAAGGCAATTCCTGTCAGAAGAAGGTTATAACAAAGATGAACGTTAGATTCACAGGGAGTGAGAGACCAGAAGATTCTGGGCTCACTGTTTGTTTTTTAGCCTCATTTCCTTAGAAAATGAGGCTTCTGTGTTGCACTGTGGGTGAGGTGAGGTGTGCAGCTGTCCTCTCAATGACTTTTGAGCTGTTTGGCCAGCTTTAGCCAAATATAACCAAAGAATGTTTTCTCAAGAGACAAAGCTCTCTGAAAAAAGACAGCTATTTAGAAAAGAGAGTGACCTTACTGAGGAAGAGGTACAGGGTAAGCCATATAAGGTGCTAGAGTATCTACAAAGGAATCCTTTGTGGAAATCCAAGTAGGGGTAGAGCATCACCTGTCTCCGGTGTTGTGCTAATCCCTAGGGAACTGGGCAGGGAGACCCATAGGAATCAATGCATTAATGATTTTATGATGCAAGAAACATGTTCTATACCAGTAGTGGCCTTTATGTTTGAATCTTCCTCAAGAAAGGAATATTTTAAGAGTTCTCCCAACCACAGGAACGAAGCTCATTAACTGGGGGAAGGAGCAGTGGAAGAGATGAAGCTGAGGGTTGGTAGAAAGTGTGAAAGCAAAGAAGAATTTAGTATTCCTACAGCTTCTGCCGTTTCTCATATGCAGATATAGCTGTCTATTCAATATGACATTAAAATTAAAGATATTTTTCTAATGTATCATGTTCTTGGCTAGTTTTATCAGGTGAGGGCATCTCTGATTAGCTGTGTGTTGTGGATTTCTAGCCCATACTGTGTGATCACTCACACAGAGGTTATCCTCCCTCATCTGCTCTGACATTGCTTTCAAGCTACAGCTTTTATGAAAAGAGCTGCCAGATATCATTGTCCGTAAGAGCAGAGGAAAGAGTTTATTGGCCAAATAGGGCAGTTCCTGGCCTGGGTGTTCCTATGAACACAGCTTTATCAACACACTTTATCAAAACCAGGTAGTTCCAGGGTGCAAATAGTTTCCATCCCTGTCTGCTGATGGTCAGAATTAGGAGTATTTTATCAGATATGGTGCATGCCTCTGATGCACACAATGTCTATTTTGATTTTGACACTGATGCAGGCTTCTGTACTAGCTCTTGGCTATTCTGAAAATGAGAAGAGAGGGGTCAGATTTCTAAACTTAGATTTTCTTATTACATGTCCTTGGTTTTAGCACAGGAACAGGTAGACTTGGATTGTTGGACTGGGTGGCATGAAACAGGTGCTGTGTTTCTAGCCCACAAAGAGCTTCAGCTGTCCCCAGGGTTCTGGGTCATCCTGTGCAATGCAGTTTGCCTAGGACTCTGTGCGCAAGATGCTTTGTGAATCTCTTTCCAGCCCAGCTTGTGGCCTTTTAGGCAAGCTGTTTATTCTGTCTTGCTGCTATTTTGGACTTTCATCTTCCCAAGAAGCTTTTGCAGAGAAAGCTGAGGGAGAAAGAAACTGCCATGGCAGTGATGGCAAGTGTTTTAAGTCTGCCTGCCTACCTGCCCTGCAGCAGCCTTTGGACTCGTGGAAGCTTCCTGATCAGTGGAAGAACTGATTGGGTTACGGACTGCAGGGAGCAGAAACGTCTGCCACTTTATTCTGTATTTCTGCTTCCCCTGGTCACCTATTGGGTGATGACTCAAGATCGTCCAAGACATGCTGCACTTGCAGTTGTTGAGGTGTATCAATAGTTTTCGTCTTTCTCTAAAACACGAGGTACTGGCCACTAGATTTGATTTACAATTAAATGGCAAATCCTACAGTATATTCCCAGGACCCCAGGAGTGATAAGTCATTTGAGTTATATTTTTAATAGATTGTTATAAATCATTTTTACATTGCCGTAATTGAATAAGGTGCATTAGAGAAACAGAAGACTGCACATTCCCTGCCCCTAGGAGTTTGCTTGCTAAGTACATCTTGAGGTACAAAAGGTACTTTGTGTAATTTTATGCAGTGTGAGCCCTTGCTGCTAATGACAGTGATATAAATGTGGCCCATATCCTGAAACAACTTAATGTGTGCTTAACGTGGAGGATTTAGAGTGCCTCTGGATGAGTGTGGTGGTTCATGCCGGAGAACACAGGACTGCCTCCTGCACCACCTGCCCTCCCACCAGAGGTGGCTGCCCTGCCACTGAGGGTGTGCTTCACACCTAAGGGCCGTCAGCCTGGTGCCATCGGCTTGCTAACAGCGACCAGGGAAACAGCAGAAGGAATAGGCCAAACACAGACTGACCCATCCTCTGGCACATTATCCCAGAGCATTTTAAGGACTTAGAGAGCCAAAGTTTGTTTAATGGGCTGATGGGCCTATCTTCTGTGAGTTTAAGCTTAAACTGAAATCGATATGGTTGCAATGCGGTCATATTCCAGCCTGGGTAATTCCATTCTGCATTTTCAACTTCCCTTGATGCATCTTCAGATAAAGCATTTGTGCCCTAAAGCTGTGGTGTTTTGTTTGCTATTGCAATTTTGTAGCAGCTGCATTCCACTCCAGAGATGGATGCATTTTGGTGGTAAGTGATCCTTAGGTTTAAATAATCTATAATTCTTTGGAGCACTTTTTGGGCTTGTAAAAGGTGTTATACAAATCAATGAATAATTTTCACTCACCATTGTTTGTAATGTATTCTTAGTTTTCAACTGAAAATAAAATTTCTTTTCCTATTGATTTTCTTCTTTTATGTTTTGCCAAATTGATTTTTCCTTTTCCTAATGGAGCAGAAACTAACATATCTGGATTTCAGTTACTTCACCCTTTCTGATTCAGCATCATTTAGGATATCAGAAGGAATAAAAACAGCTCTAAGGAATAGTATTCATTCATTAACTTCAAGGGAGCTGACACTGTTTTAATCCATTTTAAGGGAGAGCATGCCTTTTGGGTTTTTAAATTTCGTTGGTGGATTTGTAAGTGTTCTCTAAACAAATATTAAAGAGACAAGTATAAATATGATGTTATGACTTGGGAGGGCGAGGTGTGAGAATCAAGCAGAGTTTAAGGTAGGCCAAACTGTTGGGTTGCGGAAGAAGGTTTGGAGCTCTCACTGGAAATGTGGATGGGGTTTGATGATCTACTTCCATTTCTGCACACCACAGCCCTTCTACATCCAGCTGGAACAGTGACAAGGTAAGTATTCCTATGGTATTTTCAGATCAGCTTTGATCAGGAAGAGTCACAGTTGTCGTTAGATACAAAGTATGATCCTCAAGTGGGGGCTTGTTTTTTTAAGATGTCAAGCACTCCTTTGCATTTAGGAGATTAAGGGGGCCTTTGAGCATCAGGTAGCTAAGAAACATCACCTTTGAGCATCAGGTAGCTAAGAAACAACTTGAGAACTTCTGAACTGTTTGACCAAAAAAGGTTGTGAAAGACTAGATCATTCCCCCCAAATAAATAGTGTTATCTGAAATAAATTGTGTTTTCAGCTTCTGAACCAGTGTTTCTTAAGAAGCTCAGCTATGATTGGAGGGTTAATACAGGCAGTGACTACAGGATAATAGTTCAGGCTACAGTAGAGAAAAATGAGATTCGAAAATACTGAGATAAACAAAATATTTTTTTAATATATCAAGTCTTATGAAATTCAGCCTGGCGTAGAGAGAACCAGAGAACTGGCTGAAACAGTACCAATAAGGTTTAGTATTTATCCCCAGAAGTCATAAAGGACAGGAGAGATTCTGGAGAATGCAAAAAGGGCAGACATAGTGTCTATCCATAACAAGGAGAAACGGCTGAGCCCGGGGATTTGTAGTCAAGTTGTATACCTGCCAATACATGGAACAAACAATCAAACAACAGATCATAAACCCCTTGAAGGGAACAAGGATGTGAGCAGGACAGCTAGCATGTATTTGTCAGGAGTAAATCACCTGACACCAATCTCTTTTCCTTCTGAGGCACAGCAATAGACCTTGTTGGTAGGAAAAAACAGTGGTTGTCAGGTGTCTTGATTTTAATAAGATTTTTCATACTGTTTTACAAGACACAGTCAGAAGCAACATGGAGAAACCAGGATGAGAAGAAACTGTCCTCTGAGGTCAGTACACAGCTCTCTGGCAAGCTGGAATCAGACACCAGCTACCAATGGTTACCCGTGAAACTGCAAGGGGATTTTGAGCAGGGTGCTTTGGGATCTGTGCTGGGACAGAGTGTGATGCACAGCGATGGTGGAAAGCAGAGGTTCTTGTTTGCTTTGCAGGCTGGGATGAGCTGTGGGCCAGGTGGAGAATGGGTTCAGAATGTAAAGTAACCTGGAGAAGTTGGATAGGTGGCCCGTACAAACTGAGGCATGGAGAGCTGTAAGACTCTCCTCTGTCGAGGTAGGAACACTGAACAGCATTAATGCAACAAGAGTAAGTGACTTCTTGAAGAGAAGGCTCTGGGTTTTGGAGTGGATCATCTTAGAAGAGGTAATAGGTGAGATGTGAGTCAATAGGGTGACACACTTTTGATCAACGATCATCATGATCCGTGAGAGAAGACTGAACAAGCTGGGGTTGCCAAATCTAAAGAAGAAGGAAAGAATATGATAAATCCTAAAAAGTTACTAAAAAGCAGAAAGAAATAATCTGTACTCTTTGTCTACTGGGACAAGGGGTAATGGGCTGTAACCTCAGTGAGAGACATGGCTTAGATGCCAGCAAGATCCTTCTACTAGTGATAATTGCGAAAAGAGGAAATAGCCTGCTTGGAAGCTTACCAAATGTCCATCCTTGGGGGTTAGACAGATTACAGTCCAGAGTAACGTGGGTCTTATTCATCTTGCCTTTGGGAGATGAACTAAATGTCCTCTTGAAGTGCCTTTCAACTTCAATTTCTTGAATTTAGGAATCTTTTAAACTATATTTTAATCTCCTTTCATTTTGGTCCATATAAGCCTACCTAGTCCGTGAAGAGTTAAGAATTTCTGTGTTCCTTATTATCTTACAGATAGCATTTAGCATCAATTAAAATGGCAAAGTCTTATGTTTTGCTCTCCACCTTTGCTCAGCCTTATCCATTACTCTTGAATCAGTTAAATAAATATGGTTTAACTGCAGTCTACTGAATAAATGTTCCCTCTTTATTTCTCTGTATGTATGTCTGTACATATATAATATATATATATTTGAAATTATGATTCCATTTATCCCAAGTTTCTGGAATTTATTGATTTTTTTAACAGTGTTTAAATTACATCCACTTTTATGGAGACAAATCTGTTGAAGAATTAAACAGCAAAGTTTGCTCCAATCTATAAACATGACAGGGGGATGATTTCCTCTCATTTGCTAAATATACTGCTCCTTAGTTGGAGACATAAATAAGAATGTTGCCTAAGTAGGTCATATTTGAGCTAGGGCTTTTCAAAAGACATGAAAGCACCCACCGTGAATATACACTTCAAAGCCAGAACCCATTTTTTTGTGCACATTTTGTTCCCGAGAAGTTTTCCATCTGTTCTAATGTCATGGCTTTGCCACAGTGGCTTGTCCTCAGACTCTGTATCTCTGGCAACTCATATGTTTTACTTTTTAATGCGGCAGGTAAAGGAGATAATTGGAAGACCTTCAGAGTTAGGTGGGGGGGGGTGGGCAGGAGGGAAGGGGGAATCTTTCACTTCTAAATGGAGGCGAAGGACAGACTTCCTCTGCTCCTTGTTGTTAGATAGCTAGTTTGATTGGATGCCAGGATCTGAAAGGAGGCAACGTGCATTTTGAAAGGCTTTTCGAGGAGCAAATCTGAAATTAAACGACAGATAATATTTATAGAGGTTAGTGAAGTTCACTTCACCCTGCTCTCTGTAGCAGTGCAGCTCCAAATTCAAGATTCTTGATAGATTTAAACCCTTTTTCATCAGCAATAGTCCAACCTGATCTGCCTGTCACTTTCTAAAACGATGCCTTTCTGACTTCTCCATGTAGCTCTGAAAGGGGAGGAAGCTTCCTCACTAATATGTCACTCAACCCACCCACCTAGACACCCACAGCTTGTTTGAAGCCGGCATAGGAAAAAAAAGACCACCACACCACACACCCTGGATTGTAGCCATGCTGAAGAAAGCACTTCTTTAAATATCAGTATCAGTGAACATTGGTCCTAGGGGTGAAGCCAGAAATAAAACCCTACTTAACTTGAATCTTAAGCCGCCCCTCAATCTTACAAAACAAGCCGAGCTGTGCGTTTGCTATTTTATGTGCAAATCAGTGATAGCATCACTGTGTGTTATTTTTACACGAGAATTTTTATTTATTTGGATTGCAGGGTGCCCATCACTCACACAGGAACTTCTGGATCACCACTGGGTGCTGTGTGACTCACAAGTTGCCCTACTCAGCGTCCAGTTGGTGACACTTCTATAATGGCCTAAGGAACAGAAGGAACATCCAGGGTCTGGGGTTGGCTCTGCAAGGAGCTGGCTGCCATGCCATTGCTGATGCAGTAGTGTGGAAAATGACACAAAAGTCAGGGAATGGGTTTTGTAGGAACCAGGCGCCAGCAGGAGCAGTGATTGCTGGGGAAATAGGAGGGCTCCAAGACCTAAAGGCCATGGGCATGTGCCTGAGTAAGTCCACAGCGATGGACTGAGGGGCTGAGCTCAGCTCTGGGGGCCTGCAGGTCCCAGGACTGTGCCTGGGAGAAGGCTTTCACATGGTATAAAGAGTTCCTCTGGTGTCTTTTGTACAGTGGCCAGGCAAACTGCCTAGGGAGCAAAATCTATTTCTAAATATCTGAAAAAGGTCTTCTGGGGCAATCTGCATCTTCCCACCCTGAGGCTGATAACATCCACCATTACCAACACCCTCATTGCAAACAACCCTGAGACAAATGAATGCATTTAGTACATCACCACTCACACGTATAGCAACTCTTTGGGCAGCACTTGTGTTTTCTGGTCACCAAAAAAGGGCAAACTCCCTTTCTTCCTGCATTTCAAAATGCCTTCATGACACAGTCCTAACAAGCCTGTGAAACACAGTCAAGATTCAGAGCAGGATGGACTGCCACCTGGTTCACAGCAACACCTGGCAGCAGCATATATGGAAACACACTGCCATATACAAGGAAATTAATTTTTTACCCATTACAGAAAGATAAAACAGCATAAGAATAAGTCTTCAAAAGACTTAGCAATTAAGAACAGAATGAATGTGAGTCATCTGTCCAGCAAAAGCTGTGCCAGATGCAGACACAAAGTAGTTCTGCATGTTAATCCTACTTAGGTAATGCTTGTCCTGTGACAGGGAATGTTTTCTGTTGGTTTGTGAGGTGGTACATGCACATGTATGCATACACACGAACTTCAGTGTAATTTTGGGTTGTTCAGTTTGCTGATCTGGCAGCTGTTCATCTTAGGACATTTTTAATATATCTCAAAGTAATTTGGAAGTGTACGAATTTTGTATTTTGGTCCTACACTAACTGCAGACCTGCCTAAAAATTTGGATTTCAGTTTGAAAGAAATTACGTTGTTTTGAAATGTGATGTATATTAAAGCAAGCAAAGCAAAGAAAGACTGAAGAACTTTCCAGCAGCTCTGCAGGGTCTACACCTGCTCAGTGGAACAGAGAGGACCACGGAATGCAGCCCTGACAGTAAACCTTTGCTGGCAGTTCCTGAGACTCCTGGCTCCAGGGCAGTTCTGCAGGAAAGGAGACCCTGAGTGCTGAACAGTGTCCCAAATCCCGAGGCTCACCTCCAAAGCCTTAAGTGAGGTTCCCAGACCTCACTCAGTCAGCCGTGTTTGGGAAAGCAGCAAGAGTTTGGGAAGGAAAGAATTTCTATTTTCTGATCAGAAAATTTCTGACCAGCTTCTCTTCAAAAAGCTTTGGTGTTATTCTATTTGTGGAATGGGAAGGCTGCAGAATCCCTCCTGTCTGGATTAATCCTGAAATCCTTAGACATCCTGGTCTCAGTCTGAGCATCAGAGCTTTGGAGGTAGAGCATGACAGATGTTATGGCTGATGAGAAACAGTGGCCAAAGTGCTCTTTGCTCTGGTAGCTCTAGGCTTGCAGATGATTCCCCAGGTGATGTTTTACCCAGTCAGAGATACCTTATCCTACAGAGAAGCCCAAGGTTTGAAGCTGGGGAGTGTTTACACTTTCACCTCACTCTACCCTGTGGAAGAGCAGCTTGCTGGACCTTGTAAGAGAGACTCTAAGGTCCTGGAAGATGAAGTCAGATTGTTTTGGTGAAGGTTAAACATGACTGCTGTCCAAAGAACTGCTAACTAGATGAGTGTAGAGCTACTAAATGTATGAGGTGCCTCAGATTGCTTGTAATGAGGGTAGTAGTAGTGGCAGACATTGTGATGTGGTAATGTGATTTACTCAGCTGTTTCCCACGCTTACCACAACTTTATTTACCTGTTCCTCATATTGTTCAGGTTGTCTGGATGGGGAAATGTGTACAGTTGGGAGTGGATATGACTTTTGAAACACAGACCCAGGGTCACGCAAAAGATATTGCTATTTTGATTGCAATTGGTTGTGAAAATGCAAGAGGATGAAAGGTTTTTGCTGGTTTGCTAATGGGTGCATGTGTATTCTTTTTCATGCTATTTCAATGAAAACACCTGGAAATGAATTGAGGGTTTGAGGATTCAGGGAAGGAAAATGAGCTGCCAGTGCTGAAGGCAGCCAAGTTCAGTAGCAGACAGCAATATGCTACAGCTTGTGAAGCACTGCTGGGAGATAGGGAAACAGAGGAGCACAGAGGTCAGCGCTATTAACTCTGTGTAGTGGTATGTGTGAGTGAGAGTAGGGCTATTTCAAACTGGGCTATTAATTTTTTACCATATTTTGCTGATTTTTTTCACCTTCATTTTTATAAAGAAGATACACGTTTGGTGAGGGCTTGTAAGCTGCCCTTAGAGGAACTGAGTGCAATCACATTGCCAGATATAGCACTGATCTCTCTGAATTCAAGTGGTTGGTCGCAGTGACAGACTCAGGGGAGCAGGATCAGCCTCTTGGGAGTCCGGATCTTCCTGGCTTCTTCACTTGGCTGCTCAGCTTGCCTGTGAAATGCATGAGCTGTAAACACACAAAACATGAAGGCACAAAATAAATTCAAACTCCTAAGATGCCCAGCTCTAAAAACTGCCAGCTGCAAAGTGTGATGCAATGGTGATTAACTTCCATGACGGCAGCTCTAGGAGAGGTACACATTGGGCACTGTGGGGGATTTGGTGTGATGGACTGGAAGCACTGCTGAGGGGGTCACGGGCTAGTGGCAAAGCCCCCAGGGCCAGGGAGCACAGCAGGGTGCTGGAGAAGAGCAGCCCTGAGGGGAGGAGATAAAGAAAAGGGCCCTTCGGTGCCTTCTGTGTTCCTCCTACCCCTCCAAAAGTGGCAGCTGCTCAGAGAGGCCATGAAGTAAGCGTGTTTCTCCTGAGTGCTTGCTGTAAACAGTGCGTACAGCAGCGCTGATTATACATCAGCTCGCTGGGCTAACTATAGCATAGTAATTAAAGGGGTGAGAACATTTTGGAGTACTTTCCGCCACTTGTTGTCTGTGTAATCCCCCTGTGTTTGGCAATAAATAGAACTTTTAAGTTTAATTAATATACACTTGGCTGGCTATCCGTTTAAAAGCATGCTTCGGTGGCCTGAGACATTATCCACTTATGCAGAGTGTTGCTGGAAGAGCTGGTGCAACGCTGGAGAGGGAGTGCAGGGCCAGGGCAAGGGGTGCTGCCGAGCCCTGGAGCAGGGAGGCACAGCTTCGTGTCCCAGGGAATGTAGGTCAGTGGGCAATTCAGAGCATGCTCTGACACAAGCATACAAGCACTGCAAGAGAAGGCAGAGTAAATAAACAGCTTTTCTCCTGAATGTGGGGCAGCTTGGGCTGTTTTTAAAATTTATTTCTGAACACTGGGTTTCGTAAGCGAGTTCCTCCTGGGCTGAGGTGTCAGAGGGTCAAACGAGTCTTGAGAGAAAAATGGAGTTTAGTATCTCTCTTTTTCCCTCAAACTTCTTTTGTGTAGGGCAGTTCAAACCATTGATATTTTTTTAAAGAGTTTAGCAGAAACAACAGCAACAAAAAAAATGATTTGTATTAGATCAAATATACATTCCTTCCCTCCTCCTCCCCTCCTGGGATGAAACAAACAAACAAATCATGCCGTTTAGCACCATTGTGTCATTTGCCCTGGAACAAGCCATTTCATTTCATGCACTTTTTGAAAAGCAGAGCGAGGAACAGCTAGAGTTTCATAAAACTGCCAGAGGACTTGGACTCCAGTCCCAGCTCCAGTGAGTGCCGAGTTATTTATCTGCAACAGCAGGGTGTCAGCGGGAGCTATTTCAGGCCCCCCTTTGCTCCAGAATGCACCCCAGGTTGATGTTTGGAGGAATTTTCTGTGGGTGGCAATGAGTCTGTGCAGGTGAAGGAGTGAGTTGAGCGGCAATGGATGCACAAAGTGAGCCACAGAAGAGAAGGGAGAGCCAGGGTCGATGGGGAAAAGACTTAACTCGGAGAGAAAAGAGAAGGGTTCAGGGATGAAGCAGGTCTATAATGTTGCAGCTTCTGCTTTTTTCTTTCAGTCTCTGATACTATTTTTCCACAGCTCTCCCTGCCTCTCCAGGTTCTTTACCCCATGCCTTCTCACCTCCTTCTTCTCACGTCTTTTTTACCTTCTCAGTCTTTCCCTCTGGATCAGGTGCTTTGATCTGGGAAGTCAAGTTAGTGTGCCATGGTGTAAACTGATAACTTATGCTTCCTAGTGATGAGCTAGCATATGTAGGGTTTTGTGTCTTGAAGATCCAGCTGTATGTAACCAGCTTTAATTTTCACAATTGTTTCTTTGTTTTGTTAGGTTGTTTTTTTTTTTAATGGCTTTGTGCTGATTTTTTTTTTTTTTAAGTGCTCTGCAAGAGCAGATTCACTGGCCTATTCTGCAGGGTGGAGGGTGTGAGAAATGTGCTTTCTCCTGACTTCAGGGTGGAATGAAACAAACACTTGTTGGGTACAAATAATTTGTCCTATTTTCTCCATCCGTTCCAGGAAGAGAGGAAGTGTTTCCCCGAGGAAAACCTTTCTCTGCATTATCAGTAAAGGAGCCTGAGGTGGCTGGCTCAGGTGCAAGTGTCGGCTGTGGGTGTCCACCTGTGCCCGGAGGAGCAGCGTGCTCTCTCTGATTGGCCTGGCCAGTGGCAGTTGAATTAGCAACAGAGGGTCCAAAAATAAGCAGATTTAATAAAAAAAGCTTCATGGCATGGTGGTTGGGCCCGTGCTGTGCAACTAATTAACTTGCTAAGCCTGTGGAAGCACTTCCAAAAACGAACTCCTGTTCTCTGCTCCCGCGCTTCCTGCATTCAGCTTCCTGCGCTGCTCCAGCTTCTGTCCCGTTCCCCAGGCGGCCAGCAGAGCAATGTCACTGACGCCTGCTGTGTGTACAGGAGGGACATGTCACATCTTGTGCCTTTCCTGGCCTGCCACTGTGACCTTCTGCAATAGCTGAGAACATCAGCTCCCCCTCACTGAACTGGGGCAGCTCTTTTGCTGAAAGGAGGCTTCTCCTTTCTTTGGGCTTCCCTGTTACATACAGTAGTCATCCACCAGTAACTGTATACAAGGACAAGGAGATAAGTGCTTTTTTGAGCTGTGCTTCCTTTTCTTCATGGCAAGTGGAGTGTTATCCCTCTGCACAATTATCAGAGGCATTGATGTGCTTCTCTTTTACATTGTGAGATTTATCAACAATGCATGAGAAACATAGCTTCCTTTTTAATAAGTCTTTCTATTTTCTCCATTCTCAGAAATATCCTGATTTTCGTACTGTGGCTTGAAATGCCTGGCTCTGGCTATTTGTACCTGCGTTGTAATAGCCCCACTTGAGAGGTGAAAAAGGAGGCTCTAAAGCCCAATTCCAAGATTACGACCTGCACATTATTTTAATTTAAACTCACCTCCTGTTACAACAGAGAATCAAGGTGTAAGTGTGTAAAGTGCTTTGGGAGCCCTGTGATAAAAGGCCCTATAAAAACATAAACGTAAGCAGATGGCAGTCACAACCTGCCTGGTAGGAGCAACACACAAGCTCACAGAAAAGGGTGCAAACTCAAGCCCTTCCTGAAATTATCTCAAACAACAATAAATGTAACCTTTGCTGGGGCCTGGGCATTTGTAATGTAGGCCCCTCTATTTCTCACCACATTGCCTCAGGCTGAGAGACAAGCTAAATCATCAGGCTGGACCTCCAAGCACGTTCAAGCTTTGTGTCCCTGTTTGAAAAGAGGTCCATGACTGTGGCAGGACACCAATGGCAAAGCCATGGCCATGGCTCTATCTCAACCACTATGGTATCAATATCCTTAAGAAAAGGCATAAAATAAGAACTCCTTGGATATAGCATCACCAGTTTGTGGTTAAGCTCAGTCTGGGGCATGATGCACAGAAATGGAAAGGAGTGAAATGTAATGAGCAAGACATGCAGTGACATGTGTTTGCTGAGGAAAAGGGAGAGCTGATCTTTTTTCTACCCTTGCCTGTTCTTCTAAACACCATTTTTTTCCAAAGGATGGATTTTCTCTTTATCTAACTTGTTTTTTTTCCCTGCTGTGAAATGTTTTGGGTCAGATGATATTTTGCTGGGCTTTAGAAAACTGCTAAGAATTAATTAATCCGTAATTAAATTGATGGGGAAAAGACGTACAGAACTGTTAATAGAATTACATCCTCAAAAGGAACAAAAATAAGACAGTTTCCTTTCATTTCTCTTTTTTACAGTTTGCAGTGTGACAGATTTCTGACCAAGTTCGAGTTTAGACAAAGTGCATGTGGCAAAAGTTGGAAGTGTTGTAATGCTGCCTACTGTGATTTGTATAAACATTTAGGATCCCCTGGAGAGGAATGTAATCCAGGGTTCCCTGCTTACACAGAAAGGCTCAGAACAATATAATATCTGAAAGAAAAGAAACATTTTTAATTGGATTTGTGCTGACTTTTTTTGAAATACAAAGAAGACAGTTTATCCAGTAAGCTGCAGATTGTTTGCAGTCACAGGGAATCGGCAGGCCTCAAATTAGCTGCAGGACAGCCCTTACTGTTGTTCTGTGAGCCCAACAAAATGTGAGATTTGAAGGAAAAATACTAATGATAAGAAAAGGCTGTAAAATTCAAGCCACATGCTTCTCTAAGTTTATGTGAGTTAGGCTGATGGATCATGTGATTTCCTCATGCATTTCTCAAATGATAAAAAAATCGCAGGGGAGGATTGTCAGGTTTGTCTTTCTTCTGTCTAGATACCCGCTATGGGATGGGGCAGATCCCAGCGTGTGCTCTGCTTTGCTCACCCAGGACTGTGCTGCCAAAGGGTGACCTTGGCTTGCTCCCCAAGACCTGCCACCTCACTCTGAACCCCTTGTACCTTTGGGGGTGACCTTGCCTGCTTTTAGCACCCATCCCCCTGTAGTTAGCAGGAGAGGGGCAGCTCAGGCACTGCTCCCAGTTTCATGCTGGGTTGAGTCCCTTTCCTGTTTGTATTGAACGTCAAGAGAGGAGAGACTTGTTGTTTCATCAGCAACATCAAAGAGAAGAAAATTGCACTCCATTGTATCCAAATTTGCAATATCCCTTGGCTTTTGTAGTAATAGAGAGAGGATATTACAGGCTTTTAGTAAAGGTATAAAGCTTGGTATTTTTTCCCTTTTCCTTCCATTGTTGCAATTTTTTCCTTTCTTTGCGTTGTTGATCAGTGAGGTCCATCAGTAGTGTCAACAGGCCTTACTTTGCCAGATGCAGCATTCCTCTTAACATCAATAGCAGCTGAAGAATCACTGAACTGAAGGTGAGAACACGCTTCAGAGTAGTTAGAGTGCTCTGAGGCAACTAAAAGTTCTGTGCCTCTGTAGTTGTTTGTATTTATTATTTCCAAGTATTAAAAGAAATGTTAAGATGTATTCCTATAAAAAGAAAAGATATAAGCTCAGGTTCACCCTACCGATCTTTTGGCATTTCATGGATAACCTAAAATAAGGAATATTGCCACTCGGGCCTCCTTCTGTGTAACTAGTGAAAAGAAATGGGTATCTTGATGGGACATTTAAAACTGTACACGATCTGAGAGCTCCTCTGGAGGGGACTGTTGCTTCATTGACTCGAGTGACTACACACCTACCCTGGTGTCCCATCCAGGTATTCATGGTTAGCCTGTAAGTGAAATTCTGGACAGGACAATTTGTACATGATAAGATCCCATAACTGCTGTTTAAGGAAGGCGCACACTAGGTTGGTTCCAGGAATTATCTGGTAGACCTGTTAGCACATTAGGTCAGGATTAATATAGCCAAGTGGGTAGGAATGGCTTTTTGAAGGGACTTGGATAAGGAGGACTCCTAGAGAATGAGATTTAAGGTGGGATAAAAAGAAACAGGGTGGGAAGGAGGACTAAGAGTAAGGACTTGGAAGCAGGGACAAGAAAGTTAAGCTGAATATACCTAAGTAACAGATAAACGCTCGTGCTCATATCACCTCTTCATTAAGGACCCCTAAGAAAAGTTCTTAAGAAAGAAGAAAAAAGCCTCTCTTGTCTGTGGATGATGGTCCCCTCCTTTTCAGGAGAGTACCAGTTACAGCAAGGAGAAGCTAAGATAAGGAGGAATTCAAGGGGGGATGATTCTGCAAGACAGTTTTGGGAGGTGACCCTCATGTTTCCTAACAATAGACATCTACAGGTGTAGATGCCGTGGCTGAGCTGGTTGTCCTGAGCTGCCTTTTCAGTCAAGGGAGAGCAATTGCTGCTTTTGCGGTGCAGTTCAGCTGAGCTATTTTTGATGTCGCTTAAAAGTGTGAAAAATTTGTTTCTATTAATGAAAACGGAGTTGAGGGAAGTTAACTCAGATGCAAAGATTACAGTTTATAAGATACTATCAAATGATATGTAAACTTGCATTCACCTCAAAACAGCATACAAAACTGCCAAATATTTTGTTCTTTCTGGACAAATCTTACTGTTGCATGATCCAAGTAGGTCTTTTAGGTGGTCAAGGAGACTTACAAGACTGATATATTTAAGAAAAGGCAAAATGAGATATTTTTGGTAAATTGCATTTCCTTATTAGTCATCACTTCCCTTTTTATTCTGAGAAACAGCCCTCTTCAGATGTGTTCATTTCATTTGGCAAAAGTGTAGATAACTCCAGATGTTGCTGATTCTTTTTCAGTTCCTTGCCTTAGGAAACTTCAGTTACACCTGAGAGAAAATAGAAGCCAAACTGGAAGAAAAAGAAAAGAGACATATAATAGCCTGGCTAGAGGAAAAGAAAAATCAGATTAATTTATATGCTCTGGATGATCTCTAATTGTTTCCTTAAAGACGAATTAAAAGCCTTTTTATTCACAAAGAGCTGAGTTCAGGGCCATGTACGTCTCCTGTTAGAGTTGAAAACATCACTGATAAAGGGCTGGATTTTCTACCTTCCCTTAAGGGTCTACTATTGCAATGGGAAACAGAGCAGTAAATGTAGCAATTGGCAAGTAAGTAGAAGTGATAATAGGCTTTGATATTAAGGCAATATTCTTGGCTCACATAAGTAGGTGCCATCTTATTTCAGCAGAAGTCTGCTTTTTTGCCCCAGACTGGCAAAAAATTGCCCCAGACTGAGGCACCTAGATTTTTAGCTATGGACTGTTGTAATTTTAAATCTGCAAATACAATGTGTTATCTACCATGGCTTTCACACTTTTGAAGTTTGTCGAAGGATATTCTTGCTGTTCTAATCTACTAAGGATAAAGCCTGAGAAAACACTGATTTTTTCCCCCCATTCTTTAGGATACGTTTCTTTGCTTACATTCTCTGTTAAAACAACAGAGGTTGATGAGGTTAATGACATACAGACCTTTCCCCTCCAGAACAGCAGTTCACCTCTAGTTCACACTGCTAGATACTGAAAGACATTCCACCTAAAATAAAATAAGATAAAATTAAATTAAAAGAGAAGAGAAGAGAAGAGAAGAGAAGAGAAGAGAAGAGAAGAGAAGAGAAGAGAAGAGAAGAGAAGAGAAGAGAAGAGAAAAGAAGAGAAGAGAAGAGAAGAGAAGAGAAAAGAAAAGAAAAGAAAAGAAAAGAAAAGAAAAGAAAAGAAAAGAAAAGAAAAGAAAAGAAAAGAAAAGAAAAGAAAAGAAAAGAAAAGAAAAGAAAAGAAAAGAAAAGAAAAGAAAAGAAAAGGAGAGAAAAAAGGTGTCATCCAGTTAATGACAAGTAAGAATTGACAAGCTGCAACCCCTGAGACAGAGCTTTCCTCGTCACTAAGCAGAGTGAACAGGCCCGGAGACTGAATAACGTGCCAAAGTGTTCCTCTGTGACACCCCCGGAAAGCTCAGCAGACTTTTCTGTCCAGGACTGGAAGACACCAAGATTTCCAGGCTATTATCTTCCACTGGAATAACATCCAGTCAAAGATAACTTGCTCCTTCTGGTGAAAGTACTTCCATATAAATAAGGGAAGGAGTGGTGTCCTCTGGAAACCAGCCTGGTATCACTTCTGACAGATAGCGATTGTGCTGAAGAGTAAACACCTCAGTCACGGGGTGATGCAGAGCACGCTGATGCACGGAACCGCGGCTGAAGGCTGAATCACTGCTGTATCTAATTAGGCACATCAGTTGAGATATGCAAGCCTCCAACTGTCTGAGAAGGGCTGGGATCGCTAATACCAATCTGTTATTGTCCTCACGGCTCAGAAGAGGTGATGGTTGATAAGATTAAAGAAATAGCATTTTGTGTTAGAGCGGTCAGTAGCTTTCTGGTTGTGTGTCGGGGGGAAGGTGGGGCAGGCAGTTAGGTGATGTTGCATCACTTTCTGATTTGGCCCTCTGACTAACGTCAAGGTAGAGAAATAAATCGCTCGTATTTAAAGTGTTGGTGAATAACAGCAACCCCTTGATTTTCTAATGCAGTGTCATTTGAATTGTATATGCTATTGAATCAGACAAAATATGTATTTATGCATTAGGTTTCTTCAAAATTCCTAGTACGTTTTTTAACAAGATGCAGGAAAAATAAACTGAAATGCCGATCTTTTTATTCCTAGGTTGTTTGTGACAAAGCATCAGCAATGTCCTGTGCCAAACATGATTCATGTAAGGCGCAGACAGCGGATACTGAGTTTGAAAGGGGGCTAATCAACAATCTTTGGAATAAAGAAGTATCTTAACTCAAAAATGTTGATGCATGAATGAACATAATTCTCTGTGCACTGAGTTACTGTTTAGGGGACACATCTACTGTAGCAACCACACTGAATCAGTTCAGTGCCATTCACAAGCAAATTAAGTTGTAAAATCTCACTGTATGTGTATGTGTGTGTCTAAATATCTCTGGAGAAATTATTTATTTATTTTCTACTTTGCTCAAATTTTTCCTCTTCCAGTGCACTCAGTTCATTCCTGGAGTCACTCTATTGATGTTAACAGTGGGGTATCAAGGAGGTATTTTGCTCTTCTATTACATTTTTAGGATAAAAGTTTCTGGGACAAGGCCACACACAGCTGCAGGCGAGCTGTCTGATCCAGGCAGGGGACTGATGTAGGGGTGGAGGAAGGTCTGCTTCTCTGGCTTTGGGGACAGCACAAATCCAAGCTGAGAGAGCAAGGCAGCAATGCAGAAATGCTAAGGAAGGTGGGTGTCCTGGCCCCTAGACTTTTAGGGACAGTTTGATGAAGGATTGTGGGAGGGGCCCAGGGAAGGTGTGCCTTGTGAAACAGCCTGGCAAAGAGCAGGTGCGAAAGAGGAGTGGTGCAGGGGATGTCAGAGTACTGTGGCAGCTCGTCTCATTGATGGCCAATTGGACAGGGAGTCTTTGTGCTCTGCCTTTCAGGTATACAGTAGTTGAAGATGAGGGATGAGGGAACACTGAAGAAGGAGGATGAACAGATTACTCTTGCTGTGGAGATGACGCTGTGGGTCTCTAACCTAGGCAGTGTTGAGTATTGCATAAAGCCTCTGACCTGTCTAAATGAGCACAAAAATGCAGTGTTCTCTTGAAAATTATAGAAGAAAAGAAGGTGCAGCTTCATGTTATGGATCCTTCATCGATGGATCCAATATACCCTCTCCCACCCTTCTCTGCTCCCACACAAGGATCTGCTGCCTCCACTGCTATGTCTGTTCTACTGCTGGTGTGTCCAGGACTGGTGAAATTGAGATGACTAAAGAAAAAAAGATTATGACAGGAAGACAATAGAGAAACAGGTGGCTAATAGGAAAAAAGTACTTCTTTAGAACCAAATAATTTTATATCTCTGAGTTAGCTGAGCTGGTGCAAAGGAGAGGGATAACCAACCCTTCTTGGGGACTGGAGGGGACAAAGATGAGGAGGGGTGGGGGGTGGGGCTGAAAATTTTTTAGCCAGCACTACTGCCAAGGGATTGGAAACATCATAATCCTTTTTAATAGGGATGGGATTCATCTAATGTTTCTAAAACAACAGGTGTGCATATGGACACTGGTCATATCAGGAGAGCAAGAGCTCTACCCAGTCCAATAAATCAGCTCCCTACTGCTGAGCTGCTTTTTCTGTCCTCCATGAGGGAGTCCAGATGCCCAGCTGACCCAAGTACCTGAGCCTTAGAGCACTCAGATAAGCTCGGATGAGTGCTACCCATACCCTATAAATAGTTCATGTATTGTCCAAGTTTACAAGTAAATCCATTAACTAGCTTGATTATAAACAGATTCTGTAAACACCTAAACTTGGACCTATTTTAATGATGGAAAAAACCTCTCGTCTGTAGGTGACATTATTAAAGAAATATGATCATCTTCCACTTAGTGTCATTATTTGCCAAATATAGTTTCTTGCCAACACTGAAAAATCATGTTCTGCTGGAGGAAATTCCTTAAACACTTGCCATCTCTCAACATCGCTTCCCTCCTCTATTGTTTCTAGAAGGAATAAAACTCCAGAGTGCTTTAAGCAAAAAAACAACCTCTGCTTTTCTTTGTCATTTGAACGTGACTTAACCTCTTCTCTAAGGACAGCTTGTCTTCACTCTCCGGTGGGAGATTCAATGAAGTCATGATACTGGAGAGCTGGAAGACCTTGCCCAAAGAGTCATTTTATCTAATATGGCACCATAGTTGCTACAGTGACTCTGTAATCATTTTATGTTTACTGGCTATAATAACTGTTTGAAATGAGTGTGCTACATGGTATACTGCATACAGTAAACCCGAGGCAGAACTAAGGTTATTTAGGTACCCATTTGAATATAATTAGAAACTATTTCTTCAGTTTAGAACGCTTGGTTTGGAGATAATTAAATAACCATGTAAAAGACAGTGTAAAAGATAAATATGTATTTAGTCATGCGGCTATCTTGCTGGAGTTTTGGTCTGGCAATTGTTACAGCACTGTATGACTATAACTCAGCAATATGGTATGTAATACATTATTATTACCTGGCCATTGATCAGATACACTGCTGCTTCTGGCTGCTTCTCCAAGCCAGCTGAAGCTGATCTTGCTTCCCAAGCTAGATCAGTGCGCGAAGTCCCCAGCTGACCAGAAGAGCTGTGTTTTATTTATCATAATTGTAATAACATTGTCTGTTCTTAACTAAGGGATTCTACTTTTGTTTATATCCTGTTTATAAACTAGATTAATTTCATTGCCATTTCCTTACCTGGAATAACTAGAGATGCCCTTATTGAACCCTTAGTTGTTGCCTAACACTTCTAAAAACCCACCTGCATAGTTTGTGATCTCCTGCAGGTAGGGTATGTTTTTAAAATAAGTCTGTATCTTTTGTGTGCCACTATGTGAGACATTTTGGAAGGCTTTGGTGTCCAGAAAGCACAGATAATCTGCCTTTTGATGAGCAGGGTTGTCAAAATGTCCCAAAATAAATGTTTAAATCTTGTATGTTACCTTAGAAAGGATAAACCAACCTGTCTAAGATTACTGCCTGTTAATTAATTTCTGTGGGTTTTTTTTCCTTATACTGTGCAGAATAAAAGGGAGAAACTAAGTCTCCATACGCCCTTTTCGTAGTTTGAAACTTCTGGGTTTTGTTCCTTTCCCACCCTGTCATCAGCATAAGCTGCAGTTCGCAGGTTTCCCCCCTTTTTCTTTCCCATTAGTCGCTCTATTAAATATGTTAATTGTAGTGTCCCAGATTACTGGGAGCTCCTTAAATCAAAGCCATGAGACTTGGTAGCAAGGCGCTTAGCTATGGGCTTTGCTGATGATAAGTGCATCATATGAGTATTCATACAGAACTGATTGAGCCCCTGAGGCCGGATGCTAGAGCTGTTTTGTGCTGCTCTGGCACCATAATGCAAACTTCAACAGAGTTTGCAGGTCTGCTTGAAGCCTATTTGCAAGTGAGGAAGTCCTGCCATACTGGCTTTGATGCTGGTGTATCTCTTGCGAAACAGCTCTCACTGGAAGGAAGGAAACGAGGCTGAAAGATACAGCCCAAATGGTCTGGCCAGGAGAGTCAATCCCATTCATAGCATACTTAGCTGAGAGGAGTTGGATGGGTCTCGTGGCCAATGTTGTTTTTACAGTTAAAGACTTGGAGAGGCCTAAAATAATAACAACAATAACTAACAATTAAGAAATTTATTATATTTATTGTTATTACTACTACTCCTACTACTCCTACTACTACTACACAGTCAAAATTGACAGTGCTCAGTACTGTACAAACATATTGTGTCTGAAGAAACTTGCACTGGCAGCTTTAAAATTTCCCTCGCTGTGCATCTCTGATCCTGCTTTTGGCTTTTCCCAAGGTATATTTGCTGAGATGGGCTGGTACATGCTACGCCTTAAAGCAGCTACAAAGGAGCTTTATTTGTACTGCCTGTCATTTCAAGCTGGAGGAATTCAGTATCTATCTCACTGCCTTTGCCATATGCAGTTGGGTTTTCTCCTTCCCCTCTGCAATTCTTTTGGGGACACTGCATAATAAAAGTCTCAACTTAATCAAGAAAAATTCAACATGTGGCACGGCAAGAGAGAGCGTCGGGATTTAAAAGCGTAAGGCAAACAAACAAGCAGGCCCTTGTGATGTCAGACTAATAACACATTTGCTGCTGTGCTCTCCGGCTTGCTGGTGTGTGTACTGTTTCCCTGTACAACATTGTTCTGGGCTTTGTTTCCTTCGGCTGCTCAGCCCGAGAGGGTTCCCTGCTGCCAGGGGGCTGCTGGGACACCAGCAGGTGTCTGAATAATTGGAATAAAAATTCTTTCAGAAAGAAGCAGCTCATGGAAAAGAAAACCCTGTCCTTAGATTAAAAAAGTAAAAATAAGATAAGAAAAAGATCCTCATTTTCCAGGGCCATTAACAGTTTCAAATCTTCCTTTCTCTTACTTAGAGATAAAATTAAGTCACACACATGAAGGAGTAATTGTTCCAGATTGGAGCAGGCTCAGCATAGCATGTGATGAGGGGAGCCATGTCCTGTGAGCCTATGGAAAGTGGAGGCTGTTTGTGGCAGAGTCCAGTGCTTGACTCCTGGGTCAACAGCACAGAACAAGGCTGTGCTTTGTCACATATGGCAGTGCTGCCACGTGGAAAGCCAGTGAAGGACTAGCCACCGTTCCACACACAGTCATAGTGTTTTTTAAACCCCCATTTCCCACACCCTTTTTGAGAGCAAAGACTGACTGCTGTAGCAGAAGCTGGCTGCCTAGGCACAGATGGATGTGGGTGTCTTTTGCTGCTTGGGCACCCAGTAGCAGCGAGCAGTCCAAGAGGACGTCGGTGCTGCGGGCCAGCCTCGCCACAGAGGCAGCTGGTGGGGCTCCCTCCCCACAGAGGCAGAGAACATCTCTGGTACCTCCTCCCCTCAGCCCAGGGGCACTTGGCCTTGCTCTGGGGCACTGCTGTGCTTGCCTTTGCCGCTGGCTACTCCTGGCCAAGCAGAGGGAGGGGGACTCCTTCCACTTGGCATATAAAGGGTGTGGAGCTGGATGTGGTGTGGTGGACGTGGGGGATGTCTGTTCTCAGGTTGTCTTTGCTGGTCCCTTGAAGGCTTTGACAGGGGTGAGAGAAGAGGCCTGAGCTTGCCAGTGTGGATGTGGACTGGAGCAGCTGGGAAGTAGCTACTCGCAGGGATTTTTGGTGCCAGGCCTGGAGGGAAGACCTGGGCTGTTTTAAGGCATCCCTGTGCATTAGGTAGCAGGTTAGGCGGGAGCATGCAGCTGTTGGGGGTGGAAGAGAGACACCGTGGGTGTTTGTGCCCCAGCCCTGAGAAGGGGCAGCCTGTCCCCTGCAGTGCCAAGCAAGGCAGAAGTGTGGTGAGAAAGCCCAGACCAGGTGTGGGAGGCCTCCTGGGACTGGTAGTGGGAGTGGGCTTTGGTGTTATCACCCCAAGAGCTCCACAGAGGAGTAAGGACTGCACCCAGCCTGTGTGCAAGGTTCTCTGGGTGCTGGCTCTCTGCACTTCTACCTCAGGGACAAATTCATTCTCTCTTGCTCGTGATTTCTCCTTCAAGGCCATCTCAGAATCCTGCATAGTGTGTAAAATACCAGGAATCCCACCCGCATAACAAGAAGGGTAGCAGGATGAGCAGTGGTTAAAAGAAAATCCCTGTGGAAGGACATTGAGAGGGCTGGGTCCTTGCATTTGCAGTGGGATGGGGAGAAAAGGGCTTAGTTGCTGAACGTGTAAGAGCCCCCTAGCTTCTGCGATCATTTTGGCATTCAGCATGTTTATGAATAATGAAATAAACTGGTGTGACATGAGGGAATAAGCTGTAAAGTGTCACAAAGCACCAGAAACAAAATCCATCCAAAATGCTTCTTTTCTTCTTGCGGAAAACCTAAAACAACTTTTCTGATTACCTGACAGTCCATTTAATCCCCAGGAAACATTCCTTTGTTACAGTTTCAAGGAGAATTACTTGAAATAATCCTTTGTACAATGCACTTCATTCTATTTTAGTTTTAAATCATGTCCCTTTTCTCTTTTGATTTTTTTTTAAGGGAAAAAGAAAAAAGACACCTAATCAATGCCTATGGAAGAGCTGAGGGCAAATCTGAGGCTTTCTGGTACAAGGATTGCCTTTGTGAGGAGATCTGTGCTAAAGAGACCAAGACTGCAAGGGCTGAACAAGAAATAATAATAATAAAAATAACCAACCAAACAAAAAATGAAACAAAAAACCCCACAAAAAACCAACAAAAAACATACCCAACACAATCAAAACAAAAACCCCTGAAGCCCAAAATCACTGCGATTGCAACAGTGCAGATTTGGCCATCACTGTGTCCCTGAGATGAGGAATGGTCCTTGACGGGTCTGCGTCACACGTGGGTGCCTTCCGCAGGGCTTTGTGCTGCCAGTGACCCAGATTCAGGAGGAGACCTGGGGTCTCCAGCACAGAGATCTTCAAGGATTTTGAGTGACACATGGTCAAGGAGGAGAACTGGGCTTGTCTGTGGCTGCTGCCATCTGCCTGCCCTCCAGCAAAGGTCACTTTCCAGGAAAGAGCCAGCTCGCCTCTTGGAAAAACCTAGTGGTGTGGTGAAGGGAGGAAAGTAAAAGACAAAAAAATATTATAAATAACACATATTTTGTTCCTCGCATTCTGGATGTCGTGAGTTAGTAATTCTAACAACAAGAAAATGGTGTAATCTGGAGGATATTTGGGTCTGTGAGTTTGACATTTGAATGCTCTCAGCTTCTCTTCTCTTTCCCATTGACTCCTGAGATTAATTTTCTCTTCTGTAATATTGGCATAAATCTTCTTTACCTCACAGAAATGTGTGAAAAGTTACTCTATCTGTATTCCCAGACATCTGAGGACATTTCACACGTACAACCTGAGGGATGTTTTCAGGTGGGATCTCTTAGTTTAGGTCAGAGTATTTGTTTAGGTGAAGGCAGGTGAGTCAGAGCATTCCTCCAGAGTAGGCTTGGAAGGTGATGGCATTTTCCCCTTACCAGATCTCCTCCTTGGGTGGTCATGCTGTTGGACATGGAAAGAAACTGTGTCCTTCTGTCTGTGGTCAAAGTCTGTTTTTCCTCACATCATCTGAGACTCTGCTCTTGGCTGAGCCATGAAACTCACTGCCACAAGCTAGCATGGAAATCAGGTGTTAGTAATAATTCAGGAAAAGCAAGGCCTATTTCCTGGATGAGAGCTTTCTGAATGACATTGGATAGAACAAAAAAAATCTCCCCCAAACTGATGAACACCTTCAACCTCCAAGGAAGGGAAGCAGGAGCTTGAGGTTAGCCTGAAGTGTTTTTGCAGTGATTCCCAGTGGTGTTTCTCCCAACAGGGTCCCCAGCACTAGGTCCTAGGCACATCTAGGACAAGATATTGAAGTATGTGTGAGAGGCTGGGGAAGGCTGCTGAAAAATATTCACTCCACTATGGTTCAGCACAGATTGCACTGGGCGGAAGAATTAATAACTACTGCCTAGGCCACAGGTTATCCCCTCTATTTTCGTTCTCATTTTTTTTTCACCTTTGCTTTCAGAAAATTCATTGCTTTTTTTTCCTCCTAGAGAAAGAAACTCCCTTTGATCTATAAATAGCTCCACAAGTCAAAGTGATGGGGCAACCTTAAAAATATATTATGGATACATCAGTAGTGACTCTGTTGCTAAGGTTGTATTGAGGTCTGAACTTAAAGCAGGACTAATGTTCCTTTTTTCACACTCTGCTGAGTGGATACAGTGGTTGGACTTGGCACAGGAACACTTCAGAGGACGATTACCTTTGCTGGGTATTCACTATAGGGAAACCTTGAACCTGCACCCTTCCTCTGAGATCTGCTTGTGCACCAATATGTGTGTGTTGGGTACTATCAGCTTGCTTTTGGACATGCAGAGTGGTCTATATGAGAGATTCCCCTTCCCCAGAATGACAATTTTTTGCTATTGAGGAACCACTTGGCCATGTTGTTTGCTTCCCCCCACCAGAATTCCTCTTCACTAGCAGTGCCGGCTGGGACTGGGTCCCACTGGAGCAGAGAGGGATGGTGGTGGCCGTGGTCTGGGGCAGATCAGGGGGATGCTGGGGGCTGCAGTGTGGTGTGTGGGACTCGGGATGACTCTCTGAAGCATAGCATTCAAAGAAAGACGGATGGAAAAGGAGACAGCAGGAACCTTTGTGTGCGGTTGGTGCCTTCCTTCCCAGTACAGGGAGATAGAGGGGGCACAGAGACAGGATGATGCAGGTTGATGCAGGACTCTGCAAAAATCCAGAGTGATTTTGTGAGCGGCAAACTTTCTGAAAAGCCTTCTTTAAAAAAAAAAGTAAAAAGAAAAAAGAGCTCTTGAGAGAGGCAAGAGCAGTAAGCACAATGTTATTCTTTAAACAAATATCTTTAGAAATAGTATCCTATTTGGTTCAAACAGAGCAGGAAAAGAACAACTGAAAATGCAGTTAATGTGGAATGCACTAAATGTTCATGTGAAGTTGCCAACACATTATCCTTGTATCTTTAACCAGGGAGGACTTCACTTGCAGAAATGGCTCTTGACAAAGTTAAGTGGACCTATATATTGTTTGGGAAATTGCCCTTATTTTGTGTGCTTCTTGTTCCAGTAATGGAACCCATGAGCAGAGGATAATTGCAGCAGTCTCATCTGTCAAATAATATTAGAAGTCAACAGCTATAATCTCAGCCACTTGCTTTACACAGCTTTTCTCTGTATTTTCTGTTCAAATTGTCAGTTGTTACATGTAAGTGTCCCCGTTCCCTGTGGCTGATAGAAGTAAAAAGATTTAAGTAAATCAGGAGGAGTGCAGAGACAGGGCTTGGGCAATGGCTCTCAGTGCTAGCACAGTAAATCATATGACAACAGCACAGTGGATATGAAAAATTACAGCCCGAGTGTAGTGTTACTTGTTACTATTATTGGCAGAGCAGCGTGGCACTGAATGGTTTGGCTTTGCAGGGATTCGGGGAAGCTACTGATTGGTTTTAGCTTGTGTGGGTTTGTGCTTTATGAGCTTGGCTTTTTGTTTCAGGAGATGAATGGGTCCCTGAAAACAGAACTCAGCTGAAACCATCATCTCATCTGTGGGTCAAATCAAAAGCATTATAAAATTAATTTTTGGGATAGTCATTCAGCTGTGACACTGCAACTCGGCACAGTTCCCCCAAAGCTCCCTTATCAACACCTCATCATCCTTATTCTCCTTTCCCCCCCTCCCCCTGCAATGTTAGGGACAGAAATATAGTAATGGTTGCATTGATACAGACTCCCCACACCACCACCTCCTGGTGAGGCTCTACCTTTGCTCCTGCTTTGTAGGAAGGAGGAGGAACCCATCTCCCTCTCTGTGTCTCTGCTGCTCTCAAAAGGGCACAATCACTGTTTGTTGTGGTTTTGTGAGCATTTTATGGCTCTGTGAGGAGCCAGATTGAGACTGCCAATGTATTTTTTATTGCCATTGAATAATTGTCAATTGGTCGAAGCTGTATTGTGAATGCATGAAGCCAAATTCATGCTCCTGGCTGGAGGGAAGCAACTCTGTTTGTCATTACCAGCTCTGTGCAGCAGACAGGGTGATTGTTTCCACAAATAGCTCAAGCCATGTTTGGCACCCTCTGTTGCGTGCTGACGGCAACTCCTCCTGGTTTTACTTAGTGGCATAGGTTATGCACGCTGAAATACTGTGAGAAATGTTTTCAAAGGGAGGTTTGAGGGCTATTGTGATATAGATGTTTAACTTCAGCTCTCAATGTAGAAACTTCTTCCACCCTCAGACAGCCTTGTGTGAGTTTACTTTTACTGCATGTCAGACTATCAGCTTCCAAACTGGCCAGAGCCATTGCACTCTGCATTCACACCTCCCCATGTGTCAAAATAGCTTCCTGTGTTGACAAGCCCTCAGTGGTCAGAGCTTTCTCTTTTGTTGCTTTCATATTGATTGCATCCTGAGGCTATCAGAAATCCTTGATATAAAGCCATATGATAAGTCCAATGTAAAGCTCTGGATAAAAAGCTGAGGTGTATCCTTGCCTGTGCTGTGTGATTGAGTCATTGTTGCTCAGGTGCTCTGATAATGTCAGCTGCTGAATTTTACCCCTCAGAGCTAGTGATAGGGTGATCCCATCCACCATCTCATCTTCCTCCATTTCTTATTCCAGAAGGCCTGTAGCAAGTTTTTGGCTTTCTTCAGTGGAATATTTGTATGTACGTGGCAATACAGGTCATGATTAATGGGCTCTGCAGTCTGCTTTTTTTTTAATGTCAGAATAATAAAATATCTGGCTCGTCAGATTGTTTGCCCTGATTGTTCAGCTAAATGCATTTAGCACCAGAGGTAGAACCAGCATATATGTATATGAATACCATTCTGGCAATTATTGTCAGAAGTGACAGCTGATTGCAGGTATTAGAATGATGCAACTTGTTCAAACTTAATGTTATCTATTATGAACTCCACTTCATGATGATAATAGCTGGAAGGCATTGATTTTGTTTTCTGTTACTTATCTCAGGCCCATACATTTTGCTTGCATTATTGACTTTTCTGATCATTTCATGCATCATCTCTTCAGAAGATGTGTAAATCAATGTTGACTGTGCAATGTATGTTGTTTATTAAGCTGCCGCGTAGGTTTACACCTTGAAGAAAATCATCAAACGCATGTCTTGAATAATTGTTGAGCAGGCCTGGCAAGAGAGGGCAGCCTTGGAGCATGCTGGCGCTGGTGTGGAAGAGTTCAGTTAATTATTTATCTGGGCCACAGTATTTGCATGCCTATATGAATTTTTTATGAAGTTAATTAGCTTTTCAAGATGTTGAATCGGTTCAGCGCTGCAATGATTGCAGCCCGACACACTGGGCGAGTGGCTTGGAGAGAGACGCTTGAGTCACAGGCAGGAAAACAGGCAGCGGGGAATGCAAATGGATGGGGGTGCCTTTGAACACTTTCAACAGGTGGCCCTTGGCACCATGAAACCTATTGTGTTTGCGCTCAGCAGCTTGAGCACAAGAATACAGGAAGGGGCTCAGGTTTTACCTATTTCTCAGGCAACAGATTCAGACATTTAGGCTGAACTAAAACTCCACCTACGTAAAACCCAAGAGGGTGGAATGAAGAGGGACTGGGGAAATTAAAACCCATCCCATGAGGTGGCCCAGGCTGCACAGCTGCTGCACAGGCTGTTCACTCAGAGCTGCTCATCCAGACCATGGATGGAAAAAAACAGTCGTCGCCTCTCTGCACCAGCTGGGGCCACTGCAAAGTCCTACAAACAGGCTGTGGGTGTCAGGACTCAAGGCTGGGAATTCAGCTCTGCAGTTGCACTGGGAAGTAGATCCCAGCCAAACGCTGGGAGACAAACCCAGGGCCAGCAAGGACCGAGGCTGCAGAGACTGGTGCTATTGTACGGCATTTGATGGCAATTTCTTTTGCTGCTCAGAGTAAGGCAGGGAAGAGTGGTGGGAACTGAGACCTGCCCTGGGTTTGTTAGGGCTGTAGGTCTTTTGGTGCCTCTCTTGGGGCCAGAGGCTGCACCAGGGTAGAGTGTAATCCTTGTGCTGCAGATCTTCTTGTCTACCACCAGTGTCAGGCTTTGTGCCAGCCTTTAAGCAGGAATACAGGCACCCAAAGCAGCCTTTTCCTCCATACACCTTGAGAACGGAGCCTGGCTGATAAGGAGTTTCCTATGGAGCACCTCCTTCAAGAGGTAAGCTCCCTCTCAAAGACATTGCTCACTGTTGTCCACTGTTCCCATTCCCGAGTGTTTCGTGGTGAATGTACAAAATTTAGAAATGTTTGCATTCTTTTCCTAGGGGTATCTTTCCATTGAAACATTGCAGTCTCATCCACAGAAATTAAATGCACACTGTGAAAAAAATAATAATAGTATAATGCAAGACTGCTAGCATCGTAAACGAGCAGTTGCTATATAAAAGATGTAACCATGTCTGATCTTTTCACACATATGGTCATTTATTCAGAGAACAAATATTTTAGCAGTCAGAAAGAGCCCCGGCTTTGAATATCATCTCAAATCCAACTAAAGAGAAAAGAATGTCAAATAGGCCATATAAATTCCATTGAACTAATGTTTTCATAATCCATATTGAAAAAATCTGAGAATAGAACATTTTTTTTTAAATGGCTGAGGGTTAGTTACTGAGCTCATTTGGAGAAATGAAATTTTCACAGGTCTAGAAATGACAAAATATAATTGATATCCATGAAGATTAAATGAGATTTGGAGCCAAGTATTGTTCATATTTAAAAGTTAAATAATAATTTGGCCTCCACATCATTAACAATAAGTTTCATCTCCATCTGACTTTATTGTTGGCTACATAGGTCATTCTCTATTGAACAAAACGGGAAAGAAAGAGCCTCATAGGAAACTGGGGGTGTAGACTAGAAGGAGATGGACAGAAGAATGAGAGAGATTGTGTTGTTTGGGATGTGTTTATGAGCATAATTTCCCCCTGAAATCCTCATGGAAGTGGGGAACAGCTGGATTGGGATATTGTGGTCCATCGAAGCTGCACCACCCCTTCTGCATGCTTGCTTCATCATTCATTGCTTCATCTCTGCTTTTGAAAATACATTTGTGTTCTTTGTGTACATAATTCTGAGCATCATCGTTCCTCATTTTTCCCTTTGAATGGACTCCTTAGAAATCCTAATGAAAACTGAACAAAAGCCCCCACCAGGTGACTCATGGAGTAGCTTTGTTCCTGCCACCTGATGAGAGCCTCTAATGCGGTATCTGCTTCTAACACGTAGTTTCCTGTCTCTCTCACTTCCACAACCAGAAATGGAGTTTTATTTATCCAGAGAGGTTCTTAGATAGAGAAAATATTTGATAGAAAGTTTCCCGTACTGATTGCCCATGCTTTCTTATATTGCAGGCTTAAAGCATGTTGGAATCCCTGCTTAGCAAAACATCCCGCTCAAAATGCTTGCTGTACTCGGTATAATTTAAACCACTATGTGAGTTTATATACATGCACACACAGAGCAATTTGTCAGGTCTTGGGAGGTGCTGGGCATGCAAGACCCTTCATCTCACGTAACCTTCTCTCCCCTGCAGAGTTTCCAGGGAATCAGTGGATAGTGATGGGAATGTTTGATCCTTTGACTGTGATTTCTGTCTGTAGGTGCTTGGAATCTTTGCTGAAGGACTCAGGAAAGATGAGGCAAAAGATATTTAATTTTACTCTTAAAGGGAAAAAAGATGACAGAAATTACTAGCAGTGAAGTAAATGAGAGAGCTCCTAAACCATGCTAATTGTGTTCATTTAAAGCTCTTTCGGTGAAACTAACCAGCACTCAGTGAGAATTGCCAGTGAAATCAGTACAACCAGGATTTAACCCTCAATGTCTTAATTTCCTGGTCTTTCATAGTCTGTGTGTCATAGCTACCAGGTGTGGATGTCTCAGATATCCAGGGCTTTGAGCAGCGCAGAAATCCTAGTGAGGGTCTGTGTCTCTTTTCTGTCCTGAAACAATGTAAAAATCTCTAAGCAAAAGAAATTATTGATTATATCTGGTTACTAGAGACAAAGGATCGTGTCCTTAATACCCTTAAAATAAGTAGGACATCAGTTGAACTAGGTTTTTTTTCTGCAAGTTCATCTATTCATATTCTCTCAGTTAAATAGATATATTTTAAGAAATGGTATCCTGGTTACAAACCCCTATCTCCCAAAAGGTAGAAGACCTCGAACTTTCTTCCACCTTCTCTATTTCTTTCTCAAATGCAATCCCGAGTGGGAAGGAGGACACTCAGCTTACTAGTTCTCATAAATGGATGATATTTTTTGCCAAACACATACAACTTAAAGCAATAGGGCTTTCATTCTTCACTAGTCCTACTGTCAATGGTTTAGTATTCCTCTCACCAAAGGTAGTGTAGGCAGCAGTATAGTGCTCCTGGTCTTAAGGGACACAGGCAGGCAGGTGGTGGAGGATTCAGGCTGAGAGGTAACTACTCTTCTTACAGTCTGCAGTTCAAAGTGGCCTGAGATGCTCTGGGTACTTGAGCCCTCCAGAGAGGGTAGCCACAGCATCACCTATAAGAGATCTCTGCCCTTCTGGACCCCCAGCTGGAGTCCTCACACTGCAAACCATCCAAAATGGCATTAAATACCTATCGCTGGTTAACTCAGTTGAGCCCACAGCATGCCTGTAGCACCATTCACGTAAACACTGGACTATTGGTGTTTTAGTTTTGAGGTCTCAGGTAAAAAGCAGCAAAGGAAAGACATCCAGGTTTCTGTGCGGTTGCAGACACCATAGTCTTTCCCCCAGACCCCACCCACATTCATGGTCTCTGACCTGGGTTTCCTGTTATTTTTATTCCTCCCTGGTTTTCCAGGCAGTTTGTGAGCACAGTACTCAGGTGGTGTGACTTAGATTAGCTCCAATATTTAAAGCCATCATTTAATTTGCAAATGAATATTTAATTGGCTACTGAATGCTTAGACAGATGTGGGAAGCTTTGAATGGGTGGTACGTAGGGCTAACTCCATGAAGGCAGAGACAAGGATGACACACTGGGACCAGCCTAACCTGTGAGCTGAGCTATCAGGTTATTTGGCAGTATTCACTTATTTATATTCTTATTTATGTTTATTTGCATTTTAGAACCTTGTTATTGGGAAGCTGATGATACTTTGCATTTACTAGCTTGTATGACGTCTGCTCTGAAAACCACCAAAATCCTGAGATACCCATATAATATCCATGTCCAAATTGGGCTGGGTAGTTGTGAATCACCATGTTTCCATTTTCACATGGGAGCAAATCTTCTGGTCTGGGAGACAAAGTCGTATTATGCATAGATCATTGCAAAGTAATAGAGATTTTAACATCACTTCCTATCAGGATGCGTGCTCGCTACTTATCAGAAAACAGCAGGTATTTGATATTTGACAGGTCAGAAAAATGTGTGACAATCCACAAGGAAAATAATTTCCCTTGATTACGTCTTTTCTGGCTGCTGAGTCTGAGAGTTTATACTGTTTATCTATATTCAGGTACAAATTTGATGAGTTTTGTATTTTCCCTTTTTTTTTTATCATGTGATCTATATTGATATTGCATAGAGTTGCTCTGGCTCATTTATTTGTTAGATGACCTGTCGTGAATAGGTAACACTTTCACACTTTTACATAAGCTGCAAAACACTTTGACACATGTTTAGTGACATACATGCAGAAGTGACTGATGTTACGGTGATGTGAAGGGCATTGGGTGAGCAGGCACATCAGAGCAATATCCCCTGCTCCAGAGAAGACCTCCTGGACTCCTCCTGCCCTGGGAGGAGGAGACAGACCAGGCCAAAGCATACAGGACTGAGAACAGGAGAGAAATAAGCCAGGCAAAGCAAAGCAGCAACACAAGAGGTGATTTGTTTCCTAATGTTTGCTTTCTAACTGGAACTAAACCTATTTTGACTTCCTGTCAAAATATCTACTCATATGCAGCTGGATCTTTTGAGGGGCAAAGTTGCTGACATTTCTACTGGGTGATCACATCCATCTGAAGTGGAAGTAGCAAGGACACTGGCATTGTTGTTTTACCAGGCAATGAGCGTGGGTGATGGTGGGAGGAATTATGTTCCAGTCCCCTTGCCATCTGCCCAGCACAGCGTTCTGCAATACAGCTTTACACAGGGATGTTTATTTCACAGGATGCAATACATATGAACTCTTCTGGTACATATGTGCAATCATTTCAGATTCTTTTTAACTTCTTTTTTAACTGGGACTTAGTTTCCAGTCCCGTAAGTGTTTCAGTGTGTGCATGGGTCTACTCATATAAATTGCATTACTACAGAAGCAAGTGATGTTTTTCTGACTCTAAGTATATATTCGTTTGGACGATCAAGGCTTCTCAAACTATTTTTTTATTTAAAAAAAAAAAAAACAAAAAACTAGAGATATTTTGTTAGATACATTACTGTGTGACCTTTTTGTTAGATCATTTAGATTTCTATATTTTAATGGTTATTTATTATTCCAAGATATCTTTTAAAAGTTATTACCACTTAAAAATATGATGTGAGAGAAACCCAGCTGCAAGGTATTTAAACTATTTCTGTGCTAAAAGCTGGAGAATGAGAGCAAACATTACATACACTTCTCTGTGTTCTGAGAGACAGCGTTCCTGTTGTTATTTCATTTTCTGTTGCTGGAGAAGGTCCTTTGCAAAGCATTGCTCACTCATTAGCACAGATGCCAGTTGTGGTTTGGGGTTACGTGGCAGCACCCTTGGAGCTGTGTGTTGCTCTGCTGACATCACTCTCCCTCCATGTGCAGCCCAGCCAGTGCTGTACCACAGCATGGCTTGTGTCACAGGGCATGGGGCTGATGGCACCTTGTCCTGACCCCCATCATCAGAGGCACTTTTGTAATGTGAGCAGCCTGGTCAAAATGAAGACCTTGACAAATTAGAGGGTTGGGCACCTGGGACAGGGCAACCCTGGATGTGTGTGCAGACCGGGGAATGAAGGGCTGGAGAGCAGCACTGCAGAAAGGGATCTGGGGCTCCTGATCAATGGCAAGTTGAACATGAGCCAGCAGTGCCCTGGCAGCCAGGAGGGCCGAGCGTGTCCTGGGGGGCATCAGGCACAGCATCGCCAGCCAGGCAAGGGAGCGGATTGTCCCACTCTGTTCTGCACTGGGGCAGCCTCACCTCGAGTGCTGGGGGCAGGTCTGGGTGCCACAGTATAAAAAAGACATAAAAGTGTCAGAGAGTGTCTGCAGGAGGGCAATGAAGATGGTGAAGGGCCTTGGGGGAAGCCTTATGAGGAGTGGCTGAGGTCACTTGTTCTGTTCAGCCTGGAGAAGAGGAAATTGAGGGGAGGCCTCGTCACAGTCTGCAACTTCCTCATGAGGGGAAGCTGAGGGGCAGTTACTGATCCCTTCACTCTCATGAGCAGTGACAGGACCCGAGGGAACGGCATGAAACTGAGTCAGGGGAGGTTTAGATTGGGCATTAGAAAAAGGTTCTTCATCCAGAGGGTAGTTGGGCACTGGAACAGGCTCCCCAGGGAAGTGGTCACAGCACCAAGCCTGGCAGGGTTCAAGAAGTGTTTGGACAATGCTCTCAGGCACATGGTGTGACTCTTGGGGTGTCCTGCTCAAATCCAGGAGCTGGACTCTGTGTTCCTTGTGGGTCTCTTCTAACTCAGCATATTCTATGATTCTATGATATTGCTTTTGTTTGAAACTTCTAAAGGAGAATTTTAATAATTTAATGAAAGATGGGAAAATGTCTTTTTCTATCAGTCATCCTGACAGCCCTTTCCCCTGAGACCATCCTGATGAAGGCACATTTGCCATCCCCTCACAGTGTCTTTCAGTGCATCCAACAAGCTTAATAACCCCCTGTGTGCTGAAGTTACCAGCAATGGTTTACCTAACAATGAAGATTCGAGTTATCACTGATGGGTTTATTCATTTAAATAGCTCACACTTCCATTATTAGCATTTTCTATGGACTTAGAGGTCACAACACTGGCAATGCTGCATTCACACTTTGAAATCCTGAGAGGTTTATCTCCTCAAAGATGCCCCAGATTTGGATTCACAAAGTAGATAATAATCTTTTCACCTGCCTCGGGTTTGCAGGTTGTTGTTTTTATCTTGAGAGGATACAACCCTAAAAGGAAAATTGCCTTGCAAGGAAGCGAAAAGTCTTGTTTCTACATTCAGACTTCCAGGAGGTTTTGGTCATCTACACATTTCCTAGCAAATTATTCTGATCAGCAGGAAGGGTTGCCCATAGAATTTACCCCTTGTTAGGAGCTATTGACCAGGAAAATGACCTTTCTTTCCTGCAATCTATAAATTACCTTTTAAAGTCATTTGCAATAACCATTAAAGTAGAGAAGCAGTTACAGGAGAGATGTATATGAAGGAAGGTAGCTCGGAAGATGAACCGTCAGTAGACATTGGCCACAGTGCATTCTAAATCCTTTTTGTGTCAGTGGGAAATGAAATCTTTCTGCATAGGAAATAAAAGTAAAGGTATGTTATGATTAAAAAATTTAAAATCTGTTTAATTAGCTTTACTCCTCTTCAGCAATCACTGGAAATGGAAAGGTGGTGAGAGCAGGGGAGATGAGAAGTGCTAAGTCTTCAAATGCAAGTGAGGAGCTCTGGTAAAACCCAGCTTTGTGGTAAGCATTTAAAGGACCCCTTAATTAGCTTTTCTGGAAAGTTCACTGATGATATGCTGGAATAATGATCCCATATGTTCAAAAATGTCTAGTCATTAGCCAGCATGGTGGCTGAACATACTAATGCATTTGCCTTTCAGATATTCTAAGAGTGGCTGGTGCCGCTGCTGCTGATGCTGCTGGCGAGGTCAGCCCTTTGTTTTGCTAAATCACATAGTGGCTTTCAGGAC
Source organism: Pachycephala philippinensis (assembly GCA_013397055.1). Taxonomy (NCBI): domain Eukaryota; kingdom Metazoa; phylum Chordata; class Aves; order Passeriformes; genus Pachycephala; species Pachycephala philippinensis. Next base: position 90,637 of record VWZT01015832.1, read on the forward strand.
TGAATCATTTTCTTAGTCACACTGTGAACGTCAGATCCCAGCAAAGAGAGGAGAATGGTTATGTTTAGAGTAGAAAGGGCAGAGGGTTCAAGAGGGATGGAGTTTGTTTTGTTCTTTTTTTTTGTTTTCTGTCCTGGCCCTGGTCCACCAATACGTACAAGAATCTGGAGTGAATTAGCAGAACAAGTGTGAGACTGGCAGCCCCACACTGTCAATACATTATTGATAGCATGGAAAACATTTTTATTAACACTCAGTCACTAAAGCACCTTAGGTTTTCAGACAGCTGCTCAGGTGTATTCTAAACTAAATGTCATCACCTCATCTTTTTGTAGCTGTGATAAACAAGTAGCCTAGCTAAAGACTGGTACCCTGAGACTGTGACTTGCTGAGGACCAGGACTCTCTTGTCTGACACCTCAGCTGTGAAGTTACTGACTTTCACTCGTTAAGCCCATGTGCTAGAAGACTTGAATAATCTTCTCTAAACTTTTTGGTACAAGTTTACCTGGTCCAGCTCAAGTCAAATGAAAGAGTTCTCATGGATTTCGTTAGGATTGTATTAGACTTAAGTTAAAAATAAGAAGCAGGGATAGAGCTAAGCTAAGAAAAATTAATAGGAGAGACATTTCTGCAGGTGGAATTTCAGAGAGGTAGGTTTGAATGCAGAGAAACTGGCCAAAACTGTGCCAGTTGGTGTAACTAGGAAAAAGACCTTGTGTCAGTCGTGATGAAACCACATGAAAAGTACAAAGAAAAGTGAGTTTTGGACCAATAGAAGATGTGGAGGGAGGAGCAGCACAAATAATTCTCACATTTTCAAACAACAATGAGATCTTCAGCAGACCTTATTTTCAGGAGGCAGGAAAAAATTTGAAAAGGAGGTATATTGAAAAGACTCTTAAATTTAATATCCCAGAAATAAACATCTCAAATCTGATTTAAGCTTTGTCCAGAGGGGTGTTTATTTTTTCCTTCTTACAATTTCCCTTTTAAAGTCTAGAGGACAGAGGAAAATGCAGAATCAATAAACATACAATGGCGTCTTTTTATTGGTCTCTGTTTCAGTGTTTGATGGAATTACAGGAAAAAGAAAAGAGAAGGTGTTTCTTAAGATAAAGTCTAACACATTCTTCTTTTTAATAATATTTCGAAGCTAAGGCAGTGTGATTAGGTATTCTCTTTGTCCTGTGGCTCTCTAGAATGAAGAGTCTGGGCTCCAGGGTACATTTTCCTCCACTTACAGTAGAAGAACCCACATCAAGTTCATTTTTTATGACTTCCATAATCATGTGTGGATTGTCACAGTGTGGGAGCTGGAGTTAATTTTAACTGAATTGTGGCCTAGAAAATATAGTTGCTTAATAAGCCTGAAATATACATCAGATCAGAATTTCCATTTCCAAAATTTGGAATGAGTTACTCATCTGTGAAGCTGACAACAGCTTCCATGTTTAAGTGCTAAACAGCTTTTATTGAGCCAACTTTTAGAAGGTGCTAATATCTAGATCCACATGTCTTCTATGTTTGCAATGGCAAATACTCAAAAAGAAGCATAATTTGGCTCAAAATGAGTTGATATAACAAAAAAGTTCACATTCTTCCTATGTCACTGCTGCCTGAAACAGATATAGAGGCAATTTATTCAGAATAAATTATTGCCAGCCTTAGCTAAAATAACTTGCTCTGTGAAGCTTCCTTATGTATGTAACCAAGGGGAGCTGTCTGGCTACATCTGTTTTTGCACATCTTTCAGATGTATCACATACAAAATCCACCATTTGGGGATATTGTGTCATCAGTGACACAGTCTAGGGAACTCTGAGTTCATAAACCAAAGAACAGATTACATCCATCCATTTATGTAGTTTTTTCATCTGTGTCAGATGCAATATCGATAATATTCTTCAGTGTAATATTTAATGACAATCTTCATCTAATAATTGATGGCAGTATAATTTAATACATAAAGTTACGTATACACAGGAGGTTGGAAAATGTTCTTCATTTTGCTTAACTGTTTAAGGACACCTTGAGAAGGAAGAAGCAAGTGAAATTGTTTGTGAAATAATGAAGAATATGGATTGCTCACTTGAATTGCAATATGGCATGGCACATACTTGGACGTGCTATTTAGGGGCAGATGCAAGAAATCCAGAGAATGTGGACTGAAGTTCCTTTGCTTTTAGCTCATTTATCAGTCCACTGGTTTTCTTTGTAGCACAAATGCACCTATCTGCTTCACTCTCCCGTTCCTCAGGAACATGTCCTCTCCTTAAGTAACTCAGTCATGGTTTAACCCCAGCCATCAACCCAGCACCACGCAGCCACAAGAGGGGATATTTGGAATGATGGTGTTTACCTTCCCAAGTAACTGTTGTGTGTGATGGAGCCCTGCTGTTCTGGGGATGGTTTTACACCTGACTGCCCATGGGAAGTGGTGAAATCATTCCTTGTTTTGCTTTCCTTTGTGCGTATGGCTTTTGCTTTCCCCATTAAACTGTCTTTATCTCAACCCATGGGTTTTCCAGCTTTTATCCTTCTGATTCTCTCCCCAGTCCTGCTGGTGGGTGAGTGAGCGAGTGGCTGCGTGGGGCTTGGTGGCTGGCTGGGCATGGCAACTCTCCAAGACTGTTCTTGCTTCTCTTGTGCCTCACAGCTAGGCAACCCCACTGCAAGATGTCCAAAGTGACCTTTCTTGTCTTGCCTGCTCTGTTCCTCCTCTGATGGAAGGGTGAACACGAAGGGTGATGCACCCAGGTTTGCCTGTGCAGGAAGAGGAGAAGGTAAGAGGAAAATTGGGATCTCCAAGCTCTCCACAGAGGGTAATAATAAGTTTTGTGCCACTCTTTTTTTCTTTTCTTTTTTTCCAGAAGGTAGCTTGGCTAGAAAGCTGTCCGAAGTACACTAAAGGGCCAGGGACAGAAAGAGCTATGTTTTTTCTCTTTTCAGGTAGCCAGCTGCGTCTTTGCTCACATTCTGTCTAGTTTTGCAACAACACAAGCTGGGGTGCTTCCCTCTCTTGTCTATGTAGCCCATGTTCTTGTGTATCAGTTGTACTAATGTCAACTCAGCAGTCTGCTTCCAGGACGGGGCATCTTGCAGAGCGTGGGCTGCGAGGCTGTGTGGGTGTTTCGAGAAATAAGTTTGTGTCTTCTTTCTTGCTGAGACTCTATCACATACCTCTGACAGAGGCAGAAAAAATTGTATCCGTCATCAAATCTTTGCTCTTTTGGAAACATCAGGCTTTTCAGATGTGGCCTTCAGCTGAGCCCACATGTGTTAGAGTCGGGGAATGCAACCGAGACATTCCTGGTGCATGCTGATGTAAATACTTGGTGAATGGGGTCTGAAGATTTTCAAGGCTTGTTTGCAAGACAGACCACAGCAGAGTAGTTTCCAGCAGACAAGGTGTAGACTTTCAAAGTCTTAGGTCACAGAGTCCAAAAATGACACCTTGTGTTTCTGTACCGTGCTTTACTAGATGAAACATGATCTTGGATTCATCCTCAGCAGATGTACACTGCCAGTGCTGGCTTTTGTAAGGAGGCTGTTACTCAATGAATTTTCTATGTTTTATCAGAGCAGAACTGTGGGAAACATTACATGAAAGTAATACATCATATAAAAGATATTAAAAAGGTGAAAAATATACCTGTGGGAATTGTCTCATAATTTTATTATCCAAACCTCAAGAATTTGCCAAACGGGGAAGTCTCAGAGGACTGGCTAGCTCACAAAATTTCTGCTGCTTTGCTAAGGAAAATAGAGCAAGTGCACATTTTAATTCTGAGCACTTTGTTGCTTCTGTTTCTACTCTGTAGCTGAGCAAAGTGCGAAGTGCAGAGGTATATGAAAATGAAACTGAAGAAGAAAAGGAACTGCTTTTCTAAACATCTTGGCATTTGGCCAGGTCTTTTTGGTGATGTAAATTGGGAAAGCTGTTGGCAAGCTAAGGAGCTGCTTTAGATTACACCCCATGAGAATCTGGCACAGAGCATTTGACAGGTTTTTGGAATTTAGATTTTCAGGAGACACAATATAAGGCTTTTATTTAAATACTCAGGTGCAAATATAACCTGAGCTCTTCTTAGGTGTCTGAAAATATCTCTTTATCAGCAAGCTCAGAGAATTAACATGCAAGCTAGCCAGAGGTCCTCCCGTATCAACATTATGGCATCACTTTTGCATAGTCACGCCTATCGTAGTTGTTCAATCACTGCCCCCATAGCCCCCTTTTTAAGCTAAATTCAGCTATAACTGACTAATTAAGCAACTTTGAGATGTATTTCAGAACCTATTGACTAAAAAGTTATATTCTTTCAAAGCTGAAAGTGTTGCCTTAGGGGAATTAAGTCAGCCCTTTAAATTTTTTAGTAGCACAGCTTTCTGCTTAATAGGTTTTGAAATATGTCTCAAACTCACTTAATTAGTTATGGTGTATTTTAGCCCTGGAAAGTGGCTGGCTTTCTCCAGGCATGGACACCAACTATCAAGGCTTGCTGCAGGCGTGGCCACTCGCACACCAGTGCTGCTGCAGGTGCAGCGAGGCAGAGGAAGGTGGAGTGTGAGAAGCTGGGTGTCACTCATGGGGACAGGGAACAAGAGACTGACCTGCTGCTTGAGGCACATCGTGCAAGGGTTCACGTGCAGCTGCCTCAGGGCCCCTTGGGCGCCCTGACTGGCTTTCCACCAGCAGTGACAGGAGCCAAGGCAGTGCCAATGAGATCCCGTTGCTGCAGAGGGTGTCAAAGGTAATTTTAGGTTTTGTGGGATATTCTGTCTGAGAAATGTGCAGGACCTCTGCAGGTCCTGTATGATTTCTAACAGCCCTGTACAGGTGTCTCAGGTATGCTAGGACAGCTTGTGTAGCCAGACACACATGTTTAGGCAACTTAATTTTGTCTGATGTGCCTGTACACACCTAAATTTCCCTAAATTTAGTTGTGTTTTTTCTTTTTCTTAGTTTGCTTGTTTGTTTGTTTGTTTGTTTGTTTGTTTGTTTGTTTGTTTGTTTTTAAATTTAGAGCTGAATCTTCTGTGGCATGCCTGCACTGTGGTGTGCCTAAGCACGCTGAGCTCCTTCAGCCATCCCAGCCTCAGGAAAGTGCTCTGCCTGTGCCTGGTCTGCATGGCAGGGCAGCAGGGAGAGTCCTGCTGCTTCTGGGCTTGTAAATCTTCCCTCCTTCCAAGCAAAAGCAAAGGTGCTCTGCTAGGCTCCTGATCACTTTTCTCTGTGCTCACTGGCCTGAACCCGCCGTGGTGCTGTCCTTCACCTTTGCAGAGGAGTGCATTTGGACCAATATTAATGAGCTGCATGCTTAATTACCTGTACCTGCTACTTGAAACATTCTGCTTTACACTAGAAAGGCAAATGTATATGATTCAGCAGCATCCTCTGCCACAAAAACTACTTAGAACAAATATCTATAGGTATCACATTGCCCTTCAAAATCAGGTATCACTGTCTCTGCTTTTATCGGCACAGATAATTTGTTAGTATTCACATTAGCCAGTTCTCTTACTGAAGTCTATTATTAGTCAGTAACATGCTCATTTTCTAATATAGCATATGCAAACTTAACCTGTCTACTAGATTTATGGGTGCTTTTTTTTTTTTCTGAGTCTTGTCTTCTCTCTACTGCCTTTTTTTTCCCAAGCTGTTTTTTCTTTCTAAAACCACACAGAGGCATATTTTGAGAAAGACTTTGACTAACAGCTGTTTGACCTGCCAGGTTGGAAATCTTTTTTACTGGTTCTATGCTGCCAGGCTGAAACTGTACAAAAATGCACATGGACTCAGATGATTTCTTCTGAGTATTGACACTAAAGTTTTTTAAAAAGAATTTTAAATTTACCTTCTGAACCTAGGGCTAAAGCAGGAACATAATTGATCTGTGAACTTGCCAGAAATTATTGTCTCTTCTGTCATTGATTCTGTTCTTTTTTCTCCCCCAAAGTTCTTTATTATATTTTTGAGTGTTTTTGGAGCAAATCTGTTTCAGATTGTTGAGGTCCTGTGCATCTACGGTGATACAAGGAATACTTCAAGTGAAACAAAAATTATTCTAAACTTCCCTTCAAAGTTAAGCAAAGCCTGCTCTAAATAATTTCAGATCATTTCAGTGCTCAGCTGTTTTTGAGCTCTTTAGAATCTACGCAAAGCCATAGCAAGAGAGGAAGGCAACTTCCCCCACCCCCATTAATAAGGGAAAATGAGCTTAAAGTAAGATAAATTTCACAAAGTTATTATTTCAGTTGCCCAAAATTAAACAAATGCCAGTCTAATAATTATAACTGGAGCAAAGCCAATGTTAACAAAAATTATATAGTAGTATGCAAACCTCAGTCAATTCTGAAAGCTGTAATTGGTCATGATGATGAAGTCAGATAAAAACCCCCATTCCTTCTGTTATGAAGACTTGATAGAGGAGTAGGTAGGAAGTTACTGATGGTTAAGGTGGTGACTGACCCAGTGACAGAGTGGACTGGTGTGCCTGTGCTAGGGGGTATTCCATAGGCTGCCTCTGATCTGGGATACCTACGTGTGCTACAGCATCGTTCTCCATAAATCTGACCCCTGAGCAGAGCTGCCTGAATTCAGTGCCAGGACTGGTTTTGTCTGACTTTTTTATGTTTACAGCTTATCCACAAATGGCTTTGAGATTTGTTTAGATTTGTTAACATTTTTGTGGGCATAAATAGCTGTTAATGAAAGAATTAGCTGGTATGATAAGGTGATGGAATATATTTATGGCATAGCAATAGTCTCTGAACTCCAGTGATACTGTCCCTGCTCCATAACTGGATGGCCTGCAGTTCACATACAGTGGTCTCTGTGGTCTCTGCCCTGTCCAGGGCATTCAGAAATATTTGTTACTGCTTGGGAACAAAGTAATCAGTTACAGTGCTAATTATGTTATAGATGCTTGTTCTAACCAATATCTGTGAGGTTTTTGTTTTCCATGACTGATCCCATGGCTTTCGGTGTTGTGCCAGACTATGGGGACACCAGTGAGACAAGACACTGGGCTTGGATTGCATTTTTAAAAGTTTCTTTTCCTTTCTCTGCTTTTTGCAAAAGCAACCCAGTGATGAGAAGATAGTAGTCATCACAGAAACAGAGACAATAAAGGCAGAGTTGGGTGTTCCCTATAGCTCTAGGAAGAAGTAGTGTTTATGGGTGGAAACCTTTACTATTTTAAAACATCTGCAAAGACCTACCAGGTCTTAGTTTTCTTTGGCCAGAGGCTGGCAGTCACAGAATATTAGGAAGAACTGAATTAGCTATTCCAAGTTAGAACATAGTGAACATTGACCTTTTGCTATTTTTTTTTTCCTCAGAAAGCATATTTTCAGCAAGAAATGAGCCTTGTTTATTTGTTTGTTCTTAGAAAACAAGGATTGGTAATATTTCATTTTACCAAAATTTCCCCCCCTTTGCTTTCAGGTTTGCTTAGGAAAGCAACTTTTCCATAAATTTTTAGTTCCTTTCATAACTTATCTTGAACAAACAATACCCTTTTCTTACTTGTGCTAATAAGTGGAATTCAGTTCTAATGAGGAAAAGCAATATTTGTGCTGCAGCAGAACAAAATTTTAATCTTTTAAAGTGATCTAGAAAGTCCAGTAAAATCAAATTGACTCCCTTTTGTTAATGAATGCTTTCAAATTAGCAGATCAGTTAACACGTGCAAATAGTTCTGCTGGAATGTTTTGACTTATGATTTCTTCTGCATGGTCTATGCAGTATGTTAGCATACTTCTTTATTGGTTGTTGAGGTAATGATCCAAAACACGAGTTGCACTTTGTAAACATGACTGGGAGAGGTTTTTTTTAGAGTTTTATCAAATGTGTTCAGGGGCACAAAAGTATGTTCAGACTGACTTGATCTTGTCTCACTTCCTTGGAAGCAGTACAGTGGGAAGCCAGGCTATCAATGCAATCTTTCCTCTCTACCTCTTGCTTTACAGGAACTGGAGGGAGTGGAATTACAACTACCCCACCACAAACAAACTGCTTGCCCTGAGTTGATGCGTATGTACCCAGTATTTGGCTTCAACACAACATAAGGGTATTTCTTGCTGTTGTTTGTCTTGTTGAGATAACAGTGTGTTTTTTGGAGGTTGGTCGTAATAATTAAACACCACAGCAAAAAACAAATGTGGCAAAACTCATGTTACCTTGTTGTGGGATGCCCTGTCTGTTCTTCCCAGTTTGCCAACTTCTGCAGCCCATGAGTGCAGGGATTTCTCTGGCTCCACCAGCCTATCCTCTGGTCTCAAGGCTTTTTCCCCAGCACACCTCTAGGTCTAGGTCATAAACAGCATGAGTGTTCTACTACTTATGCTTTTAATGACCTTGTTATTATCCTACCGCAAGTCCAATATAAATAAACATAATTGATTGTCTTTTACCTTTATATGTCTGAATGATGTGTCAGGTTTTCCTTTTCTTTTCCAGACAAAGAAAAAAGTGTGTACCAATATTATGAGACAGTACTAAATGGCTAAAGTAGACATAATCAGGAGCTGGGAACCTCTTTGGACTAATTATAGTACTCAGAACTTCATTTCCATTTAACTTTCTCTAATCCAGCCCAGACCACTGGTAACAAAGAGCCTGGGATGGTGACCTGCCAGTATTATGGAGTGTAAAATAAGTTGTTCCTTGTCCCTGTTCCTCCTAATGGACAGATGTTGATACAAACACCCTCACCATCCTCTCTGGCACCCTCAGCCAAGGCACTGCCAGCCATAAGGGGTGGTGACTCTCCTGATTTCCCCTTCCCCTCTCCAGTCTGATTGCTCCCCTGTAGCCTTATGGCTGAGTCCCAGGTTATGAGAAACTTTTCCAATGTGGGCTTCAGCCCCAGAAGTGATTTTGCAGAGGACCAAAATGTACCACGTTGGATGCACTGAATGCAGTCCCCAGTCAGTACGATGCCTAAGGGTACGCCTGGTTTTCAATAAAGTTGTCCTGCAGACATCAAATGGAGCTCGCTCTTTAGTACTGTGCTGCTTTCAGGCTGGGAGGAGCAGTTTTAAGAAACAGACAACCCAATTATCCAGGGATAGAGATTTTTGTTTGTTCTTGTGGGGTTTTTTCCTCCTTTTCGCAAAAAGAGTAAGTAAATATCTTATTTGTTTGGAAAGATAATACTCTGGTTAGGTAATCTGTTGTTTTGAAGGATCTTGCTTTTATTAAGGAAAACAGTATCGGTATCTATCCAGCTTAGCTATTTGCAGGACACTTATCTCTGCAGTGTCTGAGAGCCAAGCATGATCATTAAGGGAAATGCTAACATGTTTAAACCCTAAATGAGAACCGCATTATGGGATAAGTTCAATTTCATGTCATAGTGGGAAAACTAGAGCCTTGCTGAAGATGAGCTGAGTATGGAATACAAGCTGTATTTTGTATGCTGAGATTTTTTTTCCCTTTTAGCTTAGTGTTTATTAGAGACTTTAGATCTTGATGGGTTATAAAGCTTGAGGAGGGGGAAAAATGCTATAATAAACCCAAGCAGCATCAGTAGATTGGGGAGCAGGCACCACCTGCTACTCCGTGAGCTGCAGCCGATGAAGGGTACAGAAAGAAATGATTGACACCAGCATACAAACACACGCCCTGACTAGACACAGCAATATAGCTCAATAGCAACGTTATATCCTGTGATGAGATGAAAGAACACAGGCTTTAAAAGTAAAACACTTTGGAACATAAACTCCCCACATATTGGAGCGAGTCCCTGAGGAGCAGCAGTGTGCCCCGTGCCCCTCCTTCGCTCCTGCTCGCTACAGATCCTGCTCCACAATCAGCAGGCAGGTTCAAACAAGGTCAGAGTGTCTGGCTTCTTGGCAGGAGCTGTCCTTTCTGCAAACTTAATAAATGGAGTCCAGGTGCAGGAGATATTCTTTGCAAATATGTCGTCCATTGCGCCTATAATGTTTTCCATTGCCGGGGCTGGAGCTCCCAGGTTGTATTAGTCTCCTGCTGATCAGAAAAGGGTTTGACAATGACCAGTTGCCAAGAGAAGGAACTTAATCAAATTAGAATGCATAAAATTTCTGAAAAACATACCAAGAATTCAGAGCTGCATGCAGCTGCCTAGAGCAGAGGTCTTGAACACCCTGCCCATAGGCTGGAGTTTTATTTCTTTGTGGGCCATATGGCACATGCTTGGAAACATGCTTGCTTTAGTAATAAAATGCTGCTTACCCACCTGGCTACAAAGCTAACCTTTAAAAGCAAGATAAGCATAACAGATAAAGAGTTCTCTTCCTTATGTGAAATGAGACCTCTGGGAAAAATGAATTCCTTCCCACTTTTTCCTTCTTTGCACTGCAATGCATTGGGATGTTCACATTGAAGCCTAGTAATGACACTAATTTCTGCACACAATTCTCTGTCAAAATGACCATATTTTGTCAAATGACGGAGGAAACAAGAAAGAAATATAAGACTGGAACAGATTTCTAAATCAACAAATGCAGTTACATACTGTCACTAGTAATAATCTTACTATAATATGACCAGTCAAGCCTAGTTTTAGTTGAGAAAAAAATGAGAATGCTGAAGGAAAACGTGGGGGTTGCTCATGGGAAGGAAATTCAGAAGCAAGAAAGTTAGGGCTGGAAGAAAGAAACAAGCAAGGGAAAAGGGAGGGGAAGAAAAAATTTTTAAAATAGCGGAACAGTGCTAGAAAATAAGGGGCTACCAAGAAAAATGGGAACAAGTAACCAAAATACTTCAGAGGCATACTTTCCTGCTGATGATAATCAGTACAGCTTGAATGGCTGCTGACAGCTCTGAGCCTTGTTATTGCATATAAGACATATGCCAGTCCTGATTGTAGTGTAACTTCCTCTGTAATGTCACTGCTGTTGTGTAACAGGTAACAAATCTTCATTTGATGGCGTTTGTTTCCTGGGACCATGTGAGTTTTACTTGGGGAGTTACAAAAAAGTGGTGTTTTATCTTGAGTTTTGCTGAAAGCAATCTTTACCTGTACGTTTGGAGACACAAATAGTGTTTTTGCACAGTTAGTGCTACACATGCAGGCTCTGTCTAGTTATGGACCACAAGTCCATAAGAGAATTTTTTCCCTTCCTGACTGGATGAATCATGCAGCTAGTTAGTGTGGGTCAAGTTCTGAATTGTAACATGCTGTGTTACTTCATCTTTGCATTGTTCAGTCAAAGACACAAGCACCCACTGTGGGATTTAGATGTCTACCCCACTCTATATTCAATTGAGACATTTGCTAGATACAATTTAATTGGATTTTCATAGTGGTTGCAGCTTAAATCAAACTTCATTATTGGCTCACTGAAATGGCAAATACATGGAAAGTTGTGAGTGACTTTGGATGGGATAAATGAACCTAATAAATTAGTCATCCAGCTGTGTTATGAAAACAATTTTTTTCTGGAATGTTTGCTTTCAACTTGCCAAGCAATGCCCCAGCTTTCTATGGTTTTGCAGCAATTTTGAGCAGAGCCTAGCAACAATACCTAACTCACTGTTAGCTTTGTCCTACGCAGAGTGTCTGGTAGGCTGGCCCCAGCAAGCTGACTTTCCTTTGCAAATTGGTCAGGACTTAAAACTGTCTCCTGTCGCTGCCCCTCATTTCACATTAACCTTAACTGATGCCCAGAAGGACCTAACTGCAGGGCACTGGAAACAAATGTACCAGAAATCCATCCTTCCACAGTTTTACCACCAGGCATTAGATATATCAGAGATCATTCTATTTAATTTATGAGGTGTGGAATCAAATAACCTATATAAAAATTTATGTTGTGTCTCTAGATGTCCAATCGAGATTGAAATATGTCTGGTTAACTTCCAAATAAATTGACTCCTCTAGAGTTTTCACTGAATTTTTCTCCCAGGCTAGAGTATGATTGAGTTTTATAGGTTTAATGTTGTGAAGTAGCACCTTAGAGAGAGTAGAGTTGAGACATTTGCCCAACCATAGGCGTATGCTATTGTTTCAGTACCAGTGAGGGGGGCTCACTTTAGAGGGAGTTTATGGCTCTGCTTTGTCTGTAATTACTGATTAAAATGGTACCATAGCAATATTTGAAGAGAATCAAGCCCTACTGAGGGATAGAGCCAGTGTTGTGGGAAATATTTCTGCATGAACCCATGCTTCTCAGCCAGCAGAAATTCAGCTGTCATCTTCAGGTTAACTGGGATTGGAGAAAAGGAAAGTTAATTACACTTTTGAGTCACATTCTCCAGTGGAGGTGAATGTGGGATGCTGACACTTGTGAATCCATCCGGCCCAAGACCCTCTTCTCAAGAACATAGGCAAAACATTTATGAAAGCAAAACCCTCCTGCAATGTGCCCCTCACAGAGAGCCCTGCAAACTGCTGGGACACATGCCAAGAAATTTTGGTGGAATCTATGGGTCTTTCCTTGTGGCTGGGGTTGGTGCGTCAGACTGTGCCAGGCTTTCATTCCCCTCACCTGCAGTGCAGGTGGTGGAGCTGAACATGGGATAACTTTGTCCATCGTGGAGAGGCAGGCATACGAATAGTCCTTCTGGATATGGGTGTATGTTCCTCCTTTGGTGCCTCTCTGTTGATGCCAAATCACCATGCCTTGAAATGTAGGTGGTAGCTCTAGTTAAGGGTGTGGTAGCTCTAGTTAAGGGTGTGTCATGGTTTAACTCCAGCCAGCAAACAAATGCTGGGCCCACACAGCCACTTGCTCACTCCCCCACCAGTGGAACTGGGGAGAGAATCGAAAGACTGAAAGCCAGAAAATGTGTGGGTTGAGATAAAGACAGTCTAATAGGTAAAGCAAAAGCTGTGCATGTAAGCAAAGCAAAACAAGGTTCAGTCAACTCCAGGAAAGCAGGGCTCCAGCATGTGCAATGGTTATTTGGAAGACAAGTGTCATAAGTCCAAACATCCCCCACTTTCTCCTTTTTCCCCTTGCTTTATATACTGAGAATGATGTCATGTGATATGGAATATCCCTTTTGTTGATTGGTGTCAGCTGTCCAGGGTGTGTCTCCTCCCAACCTCCCACCACACACCTGCAGCCTCCTTGCCAGCATGTCTGTATGAAAAGCAGAAAAGGCCTTGTCTCTGTGCGAGCCCTGCTCAGCAATAACAAAAATATCTCTGTATTATCAACTCTGTACTCAGCACAAATGCAAAACACAGCCCCGTGCTAGGTGTTGTGATGAAAATTAACTCTACCCCAGCCAAAGCCAGCACAGGGTGGAAAGCTGTATTTTTGCCTTGATGTACATATAATATAGTTGAGCTGAGGGCAATATGTAGGAGGGCAGATCCAACACTAGCAATGTTTTGGTAGCAATGGAGAAAGGAGTTGTGTTGGTCAGGGGACAGCTTCAACAAAGGAATTGGTTGTGTGCACCCTGATTGCACGAGAGATTAAGCAGATATTAAGCAGAAGTCTGTTGCAAATTTTTCATTATCACTGAGCCTAAACGCAGCATTTTTAACACTCTTTATCCATTCCTAACAAACATTTTGAGTAATGTTAATCCCACCTTATGAGCTGGCAAAATAATTTGTGCAAAGACTGCACACAAGTCTGTTTTTTCTTCTGGAAATGGAAAAAGCAAGATTGGAGAATTGACAGAAGATCTGTGGTCTCACAAGCCATTATTTTTTACCCTGAAATCTTTCCTTTACTCTAGTGAATCTGTGGCAGGACTTGTGTTTTACCCTGCTGAGTAGGGGAGCAGCTTTGCCTTACTTTTCATATTGTGTAACATTTCAGGCTTTGACTTGATGATTGTAATGAATTTTGTAGGGTAGGCAAAACAGCAAAACGGCAAAACAGAAACATCTAAATCTCTCTTCTTTTTGTGAAAACTTACAGCTGGCACAATGATTACACTTCCTTGGGGCTGCTGAATCCTGTGGGAGCTCTTTAAAATTATAGCAGATTTCATTGAGTGTGCGTAGCAAATATGACCTGTGATTCCACCTATGTTTTCCTTTAGTTTAATTCTTACCCCTCCACTTTGCTCCTTTCATCAGCTCTTTTTTAACTTTGTCCTGTCCTTGATTTTTTCCTGGAATAATCTAGCTCTCTTGGGTTTAGTCTTCATTAAAAAGGAAAAAAAAAGTTATCTAACATGTCTTACCTAACAGCCCTGTTTTTTCCAGTAAAGGTGAGAAAGGTGGTTTTCTTTTCAGGCCTGCCAATTCTTGTCTTTTCTTCTGAGATTGCTCGCCAGTGTGGAGATGTCTTTGTGTTGAGAATTCCTCTTTCACAGTTCTGCTCCGAACTGGGTTACGACCATCATGTTGTACCGAGGTTGCCATGCAGGTATCCATTCAGAAAGATTTCCAGTGAGAACCAGCAATATTTTTTCTTTTGAAGTGCTAATAACAGTTATTGTCGGGTTCTTCCTGTCCTGGGTGAGTTTACATAAGTGATTGTGTATGTATGTGAGACAGCAAAGGGGGGAAAAAAGCAGATGGAAGAGCAGCAATAACTGGGGAGTGGATGAGTCCACAGCACATGGGGAAAGGAAATGCTGGGAGAAATAATTAGTACTGTAATCTGATTTGCTAATAATCCATTTATAAAACAGTTATGATATATACTTGTAGGAATGTGACTGATCAAAACGACAAATGGTATTACTTCCTCCCCTCCCACTCTGTATTAAAGAACCTTAATTACTTGATGGCTCAAGACTTTGTGGGTGACTCATGCTACAAAGAGTCAGATGCTCACAGCACATAATGGAGCTCTTGAAAAGCTTTCATAATGATGGCGGGCTTTGCACTACCTCCCTCCCATACATCCCTCTCTGCCAAAGAGTTATTAGGTAATTTAAAATAATTAAAAAGGAAATAATTAAAAGATTTTACACACACAGAAATAGCACTTGCAGCTAATTATGTAAGTCTATCACTTCTAACAGTGGAACACAGTTACCATTATCAGAGAATTGCGTTTGAATTGTGACGGATAATCCTCTGGTCCCATGTTGCACTCTTGCGAGTGGGAACTGGTTGTCTAGGTTTTTACAGCATGAAAGAGGTGTATGGAGCCTGTGGTCTAGCCATAGCTCTGCCATGAGAGGTTTCTGCTCAACTTTGTTCCCTGCAGATTTTTACCTAATTAAAACGTAGCAGGGAACAAAAACTCCTTCATCTAATCTTAATGTGTTTGTGCGGGGTGTTCTGCTAAATGCATGGGAGTTCCTGCACGTTTGCAGCTCCTTGTAGGCTTGGGATGGCAGAGTAACTTCCTGACAAGGAGACTATAGGCATGGGTCATGTTAACTGAAGTAAATGACAGAATTATCCTATGGTCTTGCTATCAGTAGCATGGACACCATCTCTATAAATATGGTGGTAGGAGTAGGAGGTAATAATTTATTTCATCAATCAGCAACATAGAGCTTTCATGTGGATAATGGCAGCTGCTTAACAGTGCAAAAAAATTACATTGTAATTTTATCACAAGAAGCTAATATCCTACCCAAATAAAGCCTTTGACACTTTAGGCGTTCAGAACCTAATTATTCAGAGAGAAATTTGGCCAAAGAAAGTGAGACAAACCTCCTTCCACCTTTGAAAAATATCTGTAATACATCACTGCTGCTCATCAGACTGCCCCTAGCACTGGACAGTCAATAATCCAACCATCGGACAGTGATAATCCAAAGGCTATGTCTGAACTGTGAAATAGCAGCAGAAAGTAACAGTGATTGTTGGATTTTTTGATCTCTTGACTTTTTTTTTTTTTTTTTTTTTTTTTTTTTTTTTTTAAAGCTGTTGGCAATAGTATTTTACTATTTGTTTCATTTTACTTGTAGAGGTGTTGGGGTCCTCTGAAGGGGTGTTCACAGTAGAAAGTTCATTTACAGGCTCTAGAGGAGTTTGTATCTCTTTGTCCTTTGCCTGTAGATGAAACAAAGAGAAAGGAAACCAGCTTTTGTGAGCACCTGCATCGTTTGCATCTTTGGTTGTAATATGGGCTAACAGCAATTTCCTGACATATGAAATGCTTTTTGAGTTATGGATGGATTGTGCTTTTTAAAAGCTAAGCATTATAATCATCATGCAGTACTTTAGGAGTGGTGTAAGGGAGGTTGTATTAAATACCATCATTAATGATCTAAAAGAAAAAAGTGAGAAGAACATGATTACAAAATTCAGAGGATATTGAATTAGGAGGACTAGAGAGAAAATGAGATAATAAAAAGAGACCTAAAAAGATTATAAAGGTAGGCGGGCGTTTTTATAGAAACTGAGATTCATCCCGGAAAACTGCAGGATAATAAATCTGAGTGAAAATAATCTGAAACACATATCTCCAAGAGGAAGAAGGAGCCTGGGAAGCAGTAATTCTGAAAGAAGTAAGATGATAATGGTTAGCCAACCAAGCTTGAATTTGCAATATCATAAAGCTGCAAAATGTCCAATGTAATTTTAAGTTGCAAATGCCAAACTATCATGTCACAAGACTGATAATCTTTTTTGCAAACAGTTTATTACAACAGAATGCAGAACAGCTCAAGCAGTTTTCAACTCTGAGCCGTGACTTTTGATCTATTTAGTCACTGTGCAGTGTCCTCACTAAAACTAGTACCCGCTTTAAATGTTTCAAGATATTTGCTTAAAACAGGTGAGGTGCTGTTTTGTTCATGCTGCTGTGCGTGTCACACAGACCCACTGGGGTCTTCAGTTGCTGTCCCCTCAGATGTGGGAGGCAATGTTGATAGCAACTCTTACACACTTCTGCACTGCCTCTTAAGTGAAAGGTTTGCATGTGTGGATGGAGGCTGAAGGGGAACGAAGGAGAAAATGCTTAATATTATTTTACTGAAATGTGCAAAGAGCTGCTACTGGCAATGGGTGGGTTGAAAACCTACACTTTTCAAGGAATGGGCAGTGGGGAAAAAGTGGTATGATTCACGGTGATTTAAATTAAGGAGTTTCAGTCTACAACTGAGATGTGCTCAGAGCACACAGGCAGGCTATTACTACACCTTGTCTGAGTAGTAAAAACTCACACATTTGTAGAGTTGATGACTTTTGCATTGCCCTCATCATGGCCTCAGTTCCTTGGCCCTGGACCAGCAGCTCTCTGTGCTATTTCCATTGAGCCACAGCCAGGCAGAAGACAGCAAAACTTGTTCCTGAAAAGTGACACAATCCCTTACAGATCCTGGGCTGAGACTACTGGGCAATTTGCAGAATAACAATGTATTGAAGCTGCTGCAGTAGGCAGTGACAAGCCAGCACAGTGAGCAGAGGACAGTTTTGATATGTTCCCAGGAATGAATATTGCCAAAGAGGAGCTCAGTGGGTCAGCTGAGGAATTGTGTTGCTGCGTTTGGTTCCCACTGTATTTTTTTAACTACTGAAGTTTTCAGACCAAGGTAGATTATGTTTACAGTCTCCCTATTAAATCATCATAAACTTTTAATGCTGGGAATATGACCTGTTCAAAAAACCAAATGTAAATAGCAAAAGTTTGGAGAGGTTATTGAAACTGCTGTCAGTGTGAATCATACTGTCTTACCCAAGAAATAAGCTGCTGGGTTTAATAAGGCAGAAGTTGTGAAAACGAATATCTTCTCCAAATAAAGCAAAACTAACATTTTACTGTCTTCTGATGGTTGAAAATTTATGGTGGCAGCTAAGATATGAATGAAAGTTAAATAGTCCTATTAATTTGATTACTTGTTTCCAGAGCCATCAGACATGTGGAAAGTAATATCATGTGGGAAGTGGTGTAAGATTTACACTCGCCTGAGAGAAATCACTGCTCCGTCTATCAGATTTGATAGGTGTCAGAGGGCCCTTTGAAAATGAATAATAAGGGAACTGAATAATAAGAAAGACACGTAGCTGTTTAAAACTTTTAAACATTTGGATGAATTCTTGAACTAATTAAAGCAAAAGTTTAAACGGAAGTTTTGACATATCTGGAATATGGTAGAACTGCTCAGCTGAGTGTGTGAATTATCTCACTCCCATTGACATTTGTGAGGGTGGTTTTTGAGGTGCAAAAGATTTCATGGCCATTAAAATTGGAGAAAATTTGGGTTGAGTTTGTGCCCGTATCCTTTTATGCATTCATGGTACAGGAGGACTCAACCATATCAGGATGCTGCTGTTCAAGGCCTCACACAGACCTGAGCCACATTGTATATACAACAATCCCCACAAACAATGTCCCTGCAATTTATTTTATGTTAAAATTTGCTAAGCTATTAAATGTGACAAAGTCCTCTTGTCCAGGGCAGCAGTGGGCCCCGACTGCTGTAGCAGTGGTCACAAACCCATGCTGATGAAGGGCCTGCTTCTCGCCTCGCGAATGGCAATGGCAGAACTCTTCAGTAAGTTCAGTGGGAGTGGTGTTAAACTCTAGAGGAGACTTACACAAAAATCATTGACCTGAACTGGTGAACAAACATGTGCCATGTTTTGTCTTTGTGCCTTTTTCTGTTGGGGGGAATCCTTTCCCAGGCCAGCCCGGGGAAGTTCCAGTGTGGAAGTTAGCAGAGCGATGTAAAACAAAGCGCTGTTCAGAGCCTGCATTTGCCATGAAACAGCTGCAGTTGCTGTACAGCCTGGCACAGAATAGGGCTGGATTAATCTCTTATTCTTCATTTGAAAGGGTCTGTATTAAAAGACTCAGGTTTAGGATTTTACATCCATTTAATACCTGGCTAAGTATTAGGGGTATGTGTTCAGATATTAATGTGACTGAGAAGATATATGCTTGGGTTAAGGTTATTTCAAAAAAAGAAGCTCTGTCATTAATAATTTTTGGTCAGGAGCTCTGCCCGTCATCAGGAGATAAATCATCTTCCAGCAGCTGTGACAGCTCTTTAAGTCTGAGGCCCGAACAGCTTAATTGGGGAAATGATCAATTCTAAGATACATAGTCAAGATGACATCCTTGGTGCAATAAATTCTTTCAGGAATGAACATGAATAAAATGAATATATTTATGGAACAGTGATGTAATTCAGAATCTTGGCTGTTAGGGAGCCTATGCATCTTCATTCCTTCCCTGCCCTGTAGCAGTTTTCCAAGGCTCCAACCTCAGATAACTGTGAATGGTCTGAAAACTACTCCAGGTGAATGCGGATTTTGTAAGAATGAAGAATCTTTCCAAGTACTATGAATGAATAAAAAGTCTGAATTTCCCAGAGAGTATTGTGAGTCAACTGTACCTTATTTTTCTATATATGGACTAAACATAACTCAAAACAAAACAAAACAAAACAAAAAACCCCCAAAACCTCTTACTTGTGAATTGATGGAAAATATTGCCACTTTACAGTGACAATTACGTGCACTGACCCCATCCATAGTAATGCAGATCCTATAAGCAGATGCTTCCTGTACTTTAGGTGCCTGAGCAGCACTTGAAAATACCATTGTTTGTCTTTGCACCTTTCTTGAATTAATGATTTGTTCAGCTGAGGTCACCTAGAAAGAGAAAAACTGATTCACATTTTGGGAATGCAAGGAGTTTCCGAGGGGTTTGATTTGTTACATGGAACACCATCATTACGTGATTCGCCGGTGGCACAGACTGCTGCCTGGAATTTACTTTGCAATGGAGGATGGCTCCCATTTGTGCATATATATTGCTGTAGTTTCCAATCCTGCCTGCTTTTTTTCCCCAATAAGAGTTACCAGGCACGAGACACGCCAACAATGTAGGAAATGTGCCGTGGCTGTGGTTCACTGGCTGGGCTCAGGCAAGGAGGGAAGCAGAGCACGGGCAGGACACAGGGAACAAATTGCTGCTGACCAGAGAGTCCGTGGCTGGGCTGGATGTGGCTGCCCACTGTTCAGTTCTGCTGCTGGTGTTGTAGCAGACCAGGTGCTTTGCAAGCCCTCAGTGTTGCTTGTGGTAGGGTAGAGAGGTGGGTAAGCACCTCAGAAATGGGCTCCAGAGCCTGCTAGCTATGTACCAAGCAGTTTTGGTTTCAAATTAGATTATTTTCATTCCTAAAATGTGCCATGTGCCTGCACGTGTTCCCGGGGATGACAAAACACTACAGCCGCCATTCGTAAATGACGATTGGTGACTTTATACAGAAAAAATGGCTTCAGGTTATGTGAAGAGCATCAATTCACACACAGGTTCTTGATTAAGCTTGCAGGTTCCCATTGAGCTGTTACAGTGAATAAAGTAAGAGGCCACATGAAAAGCACTTTCATATTGACATGAAGTAAAGCAGACCAAGTGCCCTTACTGTGTATTTTGTCAAAATAATTTTCATGCTGAAGTTTAAGCCACATAGCACAAATATTTCCCAGCTAGCAGGCAGTGATCATGAAGCACATAGAGGAGTGCATGACTCAGGCCATCAAAAGAAAAGCTTTAACCATGAACTCTGTGAACTCTAAGGAAAACCTCCAGTTGAGCAAATATAATGTATTGGAAGTGACTTGGATACCTTCCCATCTGTGGTGCTTTTTAATGAAATCTGTCCTCCCCCACTCTGAATGTGTGAGTGTGTGTGTGAGTGTGTGCTTAATAGATACAGGGCAGCGAACTCCCCAGGATTAGCTAATGAAAATAGCACTGTAAAATGAATTGAGCAAATCGATACAGCCGGAATTTTGAGCACTGTGACAAATGCACCAACCCGAAATTCCCCTCTCCCACTGCAGCCAATATTTTATGTGCAAGTATGTGCTACAAACTTCCAAAATGAGACTGCTATTTGTAAATTAAAATTGGCTTGGGCCACAGGCTACTGCTTAGGGAAGCAAAGGAGAAGGAAGAGCTCTTCAAGTCGTGGAAGATGGGACTGCCCTTAGAAAACTCTGGGTCATGCATACTATTAGAAGGAAGACCTAGGAGACCCTGCTGAGCTATGCCAGTGTGAGGAACTATTTTCAAGTGTGTGAAATAACATGGGGACTGGAAGATTTTGGGAATTTTTCCAGGATCCTCATTGCCTTTCTGACCCCTCTGAAGCTTCCAGCCTAGTTGTGAGAGCACTGGGTGGAGAGGGAGAGTTATCCACAAAAACAAAAGGCTGTGGATGGGCCAAAAAAAAAGCGTGGGTGCCTTATACAGTCTCAACTTTTGGGGCTTCATAAACACATCCCCCTGTTTCCTCCAACGCTGCAGGAATCCTGGCTTTGGGGAATGCAGAGGAAGCTTAAATTTACTCCATTTCATGAAGAATTTTTCATCTTTCATGCAGGGTGAGTGACACATAATTTCAAATGTGAATGTCATAATTAAGTCTAATTATTTTACCATACTTTTGCCTTCATTAGACATTGTGTTTGCAATAATTGCTGTAATCAACCATATGGTTAGTATTAACTCGTTAACTACATGAGGGCAGATAATCCCTGCAGGAGGAATAGATGACTTCCAGGTCTGGAGGTGTCATGCTGAGTCCCATCACCCCAGGGAATGGCAGGGTTTTGGCTCTCTGTCACCTCTCACAGATGAGCAGGAGGGAAAGGTTTCAGATGCTTCACATAGCTGAGTGGGTTCAGAGGACATGAAAGCCCCAAATCTGTGCTTTGACAAAGAAAGCAAATCTGTCCGTTACCTCTGCAGTGCCACAAAATACATCCATGTTGGTGCTCCTTGTTCCTAGGGAGCAAGGCTGGGCAGCTGGCTCATTTGGGGCAGCCTCACTGGGCAGCTCCCTGTGGCCCAGAG
This sequence comes from Pachycephala philippinensis, assembly GCA_013397055.1. Lineage (NCBI taxonomy): Eukaryota > Metazoa > Chordata > Aves > Passeriformes > Pachycephala > Pachycephala philippinensis. The sequence goes on from VWZT01015832.1 coordinate 112,311, forward strand.
CTGGGCACTTTTGGTAGGCAGACTGTCATGGTTTAACAGAAGCATGAAGTGAGTCTGTAGGAATACTTCTCTGTGCATTAGTACTTACATTTATCCGGAGCACCAGCTTCAACTTTGTGCTGTCAGCTGTAATTTCAGGAAGCCACTACTAGCATCTGAGTGTGTAATGATAGTATCTACCAACTAATTCTCTTTTGGCTGGCTTGCTAATAACTCTGTCATCTTGTTGGGAATGATTCCACTCTCAAATTATTTTTTACAGTTGTATTATAAAAAAAAATCTGGATTAAGTACACTGTAATTGCTGGGGTTTGTAGGATATATGTTAATTTTTCTTTTGCAGTGTGCCAAGTTGCCAGAATCAGTTTATCAAGTATTTCATCCTTCTGTGTAACTCTTGCAATGTACAATTCTTACTGAGTAACATCTCACCTGACCTGCTATTAGGTGTCTTGTATTTTCCCTGATCTCACCATAAGTGGACATCAGTTAGCTATAGAGCAAACCAGAGGGCAAAATTTAATCTTGATGCTATTTTCCAGCCAATTGTTTAATTTATGTGTTGGTTTCTTCATTTATTCCCCTTTTTCTGTTTTCAGGAAAGCAAACAAAAATATATCCACTCACAGTGAATACACAGCCAACAGTGATGTTCAGAGCTAATCCATTACCTCTTCAAAATCTTCTGAAGTGGAGATGCAGCAGGTTTCTTGTAAAGCTTTCTCAGCTTCATGGTGAGAATTGGTAGTCAAAGACAGAGAGACAGTGCAAAATGATCCCAGTCCTGACTGACCTTAGCTGAAGTTTGGTTAGGTCCAGACAAAGAGCCCTAACCTAGAACAGCCAATGCCTTCTGGGTACCCCTCTCAAGAGTGATGAGGGGACAAGGATGATGTCCTTGAGCTGATGAACACCTGTCTTATTCCTTCAGCTGGTGACAATAAGGAATGCTTTTAAACTTTGCATGTTGAACCTGGACTTCAGACAGAGAAGGGTGGGGTGATGGGCCATTTTTTACAAGGGAGGGATCTTTGTATCCCTTGGATTTGTTTACTTCACTTATACAACAGCATCCTTCTGGTACAGGCAGGGGAAGCTTCCAAAATCCTGGGAAATGAGAAATGCATCCTGGTTTCCTCTTGCTCCTGTGGCACAATCTGAGACTGCCCTGAGCTCCAGGAGGTGACAATACGTGGTTCTATCGAATGATGCTCGTTTTGTGCCAATGGAAAGGACTTGCAGGGGGTGGATTCAGCTTATCAGATAGATCAGTCAGGATGGTAACTTTACAATGGGTTAACAGTTTGCTCCCTTGGTGGCCCTGTTCCTTTCCAAACCTGGGGAGGCAGGGAAGCAGCACAGAGAGGGATACCTGTCTGAAAGATGTCTACATGGGACAGTGACACTGGCTTTTGGGGCAGAAGAATGAATTATTATGTAAATAAGTTTTGACAGACCTTCTGCAGAATTAATATTAGTGATTTCCAAGACTTTTTTACTCCTTGGACATATGCTAGCTTTTCCTTCTGGATAATTGCTTGACAAAAAGGAAGGTGAAGAGGGCTTTTTGATGTCTGCTCTACATAAGCCTCTTCCCAAATCCCTTCTATGTGATTTATTGTGATTTGTGAGGAGAATAAGTGAGGCCGGTATCAACTGTGTGAAGGAAAATGGAGGAATTTGTTTTGTACTGAATATAATATAAAGGACATATTATTACTCCTAATTGTAAATGTAGTGGCTGGAATGGAGGCATCTTTTCGTGGGGACAAACAAATGGGGAAGGTGCTTTTTGAGGTGTGTGGAGATAAAACCTCAAACACAAGACATTCTGAAAGATGGCAGAAAATCTGTGGCTGAATGCTCACAGGGTTAGTGCAGACTTTGGAAAGCAGGCTTGTGTCTTGCAAAACATACAAAGTCCTACCAAGCATGGAATAACCACTTCATCATTTTAAATGAAGGCTATAAAAAATTACAGTCAGCACATAATAGGTGTTTTGCACCCATGCTAAGTACTGCCAAGAAAATAGTTACCTAAGTAAATCAATAAAGTATCATTCCCTTCCAAGGTCTTCCTGTCCCAGTCCCTGAACCTCTCATTTCAGAGGAGTATTGAAACCTGTTCAAGATTTATTTTGATGAGAGTAAGCATCTCTGCATTATCAGGCAGTAAAGAAGTTGTTTACTGCTACTCCAGTAGTGTTGAAAAATCTCTCTGAATACATACTTGCATTGTAGCTATCATAAAAATGTCTACTAGCTATCGGAGCCCCCAAATGGATTTTTTTTCTTTCCAGGAAACAAAGAGTTCAGTCTGGGACCTAGAAATTGCTTCATAAGAAAAACCATCTGTGTAGAGAGAGATGGACTGAGGTATCCTGTCATATATGATGTTCAAGTTTCGTATAAAACATTTCTATTCATATTCTGTTAGCAAATAAGCCTGGGCGGAGGTAGCAGCACCTGTTCTGGGTTCGTTTCCTATAAATCAGTCTAGATGTTTAATATGTTCCTCATTACTGGAGCGTTTGAAAACCAGCAATACACCTGAAAACCAATTTGCTGGCATAAATGTTCCAACAAAGTAGTGAATTTTCAGTTCACACTGTCAATTATTGGCAGGAAACAGATTCTGACTTGGCCCTTGTCAAGGATAATACAATTCACAGTTTTACTGCTCCAATCAAGCTAGGAAAATGCAGAGCGCAGGATATGCCATTGCAAGAGCTGGAATTCCAAATTTTTAACACATGCAACAAAATCTTTGCACAGGCACTGCATATATAAAATGACTTTGTGAAAAATTTCAAATGGAAAAGACACTGAAGAAAATCTTCATCTGTTTGCAAAATGTGTGAATGATAGAAAAGCTGACTCAGCTCCTGGCTGGGAAAAGCTTGCCCTGCTCGGAGTGGTATCACGCCAAGTAAATTGGCAGAGCAATGCTGCAACGGGGAAAATGGCTCATGCTCTGCGCCTTCGCCCCAGACTCAAACCAGAGTGGTGTCCCCTGCTCTGCTTTTGAGCTCAAAAGAGTTTGGGAGAATAAGAAAGCAGAGGAGGAGTGCTGATCTGCTTGGCATAGGGGAGTGGCAGAGAGGTTTCTCATCCGTGAGAACCATGGAGCCATGAGATCCTGAGGGGACATGCCAAGGTACCAGGTTCCGAGGACCTCATAGCACCTTAATAGGTCTCCAGGGGCTGCATGATTGTTCCTGGTAAGGGACTGAGAATTTAGGATGAGATTCACTTTTACTTCAGTCAGTTAAAAGTTACATGTGTGTTTGAAGCTGCTTATTCAGGCTTCCTGCAGACATCACTTTCTTAAGCTTTGGCTTGAAGTCTTAACTTTATCTGGGTGGGTTTTCTCAAGATTCCGATCAAAAAATATGATTCTGTGGGGATGTGGAGAAGACCAGATGTCTGCAAGTCTGAAATCATTAATATTTTAGCCACAGTGGATGTCCTTGGGCAAGGGGGCAAACTTCTATTACTTGTTGGAGCTGTGATGATTAAAGGGCTGGAAAAGTGATGCCCATCATTGAAAGGACACAAGCACTGTTTCTCTGTACCTCATACCTGAGAGTAGGATGCATCAGGTTTTAGCGGACCTGGCACAACAGTGACTCTTTGACATTAACCTCCTTCTCCCAGATGAAAAATATCATTATCAATATTTCTTCATTGCCTGAGCACGCTCTCTTTTTTATTAAACTGAAATACTGGGTTCTGAGCAAATGTTAGTTGGGAGCTTTATATTTCATGTCCCTTGTTTGACTCTAAATTTGTTCTTTTTTTTTTTGCTAAACTTACACATAAACCCAGTATTTTGATTAAGTTTTTCATTTTTACATCTTGAATAAGCCTGTCTTATTGATGCCTGCCTTTCTGTTTCTATGTACAAATTTATCAAGACCATCAGGAAATGGTTTCACAAACAGAATTTATTGCAAAGCTGATTATGTATTAATATATACAAATGACAAATCTAAAACACAATGTCAAAAAAGCAAGAAAATGCAATCAAGAATTTATTATTCTCCCATTACTATTCAGCTGGGAAAATAGCTGCTCTACTTTACCAAAATAACTTCCCCCTCCCAAACCTTACACCCAACCTGGGTTTTCTAAGTAAGCGCCACAGAAGTATTTGTAATAAAATACTTTAATATATAATAATATCAAAAGTTCACTGTAATTTATCCACCTATTTTTCTCACTTCTATATTGCATGCAGGCTTATTGTAAAAATTCATTGTCACTCATATACGTTGTGTATATGTGTGTGTCTCTAAACTTACTGGTCCATTTTAGAGATGGAATAAGCAACTTCTGCATTTCAGAAGCTTGCATCTTGTTCTGTTTTGTACCTGTTTTTCCAACATTGTAGGTAAGGTTTCTTCTAGGAAATATTCACACAAGGGTTTCTCCCCAAAAATGGCCTTATCCCAAGCCCCAAATGAACTTTTCCCCATTTTTTTTTTTAATAAAAACCAGTAATTTGAATAAAATGCTTTTGAGAAAAAATTGAATGCTTTGCTTTTCACCTTGGAAGTGACATTATGACAATGCCATATCTGCAACACCTCTTTTATACCTCAAGGAATGACTGATAATCAGGCCTTTTTCAACTGAAGGACTAATCATGCTGACCATTTTGTTGCCTCTCATGTTGTGAGATATTAGGAGGAATGGGAAATGAGTTATGCCTTGCAATGACTTTGGTTAGCAACAGCACTACTTGCTATGCTGACACCATTGTATTTACTCGCCACGTATCGCTAATTACGGATGGATTTTGCATCTGACATCTCCTACGTGCCCGCATAGCAACTGATGAAATCTCTCTTCTTTGCATGGAAAAAGTCTTTACTTTTGGGAAGCCCGTAGTAGCCGTAGCCCTACGTTTGTCACCAGGAGCTGGTTCAGTGGCACATTGTCTGAGGGAATATGGTGGTTCTGGATGAGAGGAGCAATGGGCATAAAATGGTTGGTACACACGTGCACACAAACATGGACACAGATTGTACAGTATACATCACACGTTAAACATTTGCTTGTTTATAGGGCTTTCTCTAGTCTGCATGTGCTTGTGTATTTGTGCACGTACACACATACCCTCATGACTGAACTCTGAGGCATCCTGAGCACAATAAAGAAATGATCTGCCTGTGTTTCACACAGAGGCAATCACTCTACAAGCTCATGTGAGAAGTCATTATAATAGTTATGCTATTTATGGAGAAATGTGTAGCTAAAATGTAGGAAAATTATTGTTCTCCATATTCTCACTTTTTTTATTGAAGAAACAAATCACACAGTAAATTACATCTGATTTGCATGAAATGTTGCATGCACCTAGAGCGCAGCATGAACCTGGGAAAAGACATTGTTTTAATTCCATAGCCTTTATAGTAGTTTGTTTGTTTCCTTTTTTTTTTAAAAGATAAATTTCTGAGCTATGTTTCTTATTTGGCTTCGTGTGTATTTTATAGGCCCTTCTGAGTATAATTTAATATCTGCAGATTGCCATGGTGAGTGAGAAAAAAGTAATGCCCACTGCCCAAGTGGACGTGGAGGAGAAGCAGGAGGGAGTACATGCCTGCCCCATGGTGATGATGGATGCTGCCCATGCTGGGATCTGCTGCCATTTGTGGAGGTGCCCTGAGGGAATCACAAAGTATGCTGAGTTAGAAGAGACCCACAAGGAACACAGAGTCCAGCTCCTGGCCCTGCACAGCACCATCTCCAAGAGTCACACCATGTGCCTGAGAGCATTGTCCAAACACTTCTTGAACTCAGTCAGGCTTGGTGCTGTGACCACTTCCCTGGGGAGCCTGTTCCAGTGCCCAACCACCCTCTGGGTGAAAAACCTTTTTCCTAATATCCAACCTAAACCGCCCCTGACACAACTTCAGGCCATTCTCTTGGGTCCCATCACTGGTCATCATAGACACCAGTGCCCCCCGCCCCTCTTCCCCTCGTGAGGCAGTTGTAGACTGTGATGAGGTCTCCCCTCAGTCTCCTCTTCTCCAGGCTCAGCAAACCAAGTGACCTCAGCCACTCCTCATACGGCTTCTCCTCAAGGCCCTTCACCATCTCTGTTGCCCTCCTTTGGACACTCTCTAATACTTTTATGTCTTTTTTATATTGTGGCACCCAGAACTGCCCCCAGCACTCGAGGTGAGGCTGCCCCAGAGCAGAGCAGAGCGGGACAATCCCCTCCCTTGCCTGGCTGGCGATGCTGTGCCTGATGCCCCCCAGGACACGCTTGGCCCTCCTGGCTGCCAGGGCACTGTTGGCTCATGTTCAACTTGCCACTGACCAGGATCCCCAGGTTCCTTTCCGTGGCACTGCTCTCCAGCCTCTCATTCCCCAGTCTGTCTGTACATCCAGGGTTGCCCCATCCCAGGTGCAGGATCCAGCACCTTCCCTTGTTTAACTTCATATGGTTGGCGATTGCTCAACCGTCTAATTTGTTGAGGTCTCTCTGCAGGGCCTCCCTGCCCTTGAGGGAGTCAACAGCTCCTCCTAGTTTTGTATCATCTGGGAACTTGCTCAGTATCCCTTCCAGCCCTGTGTTCAAGTTGTTTGTGAAGATGCTGAAGAGCGCAGGGCTGAGGGTGGAGCCCTGTGGAACCCGCCTAGTGACAAGTCTGATGTCACCCCATTCACTACAAGCCTCTGTGCCCGACTGGTGAGCCAGTTACTCAGCCATGATGTGTTTGTCCATCTGTGTGCTGGACATTTTGTCCAGAAGGGAACTGTGAAAGACGGTATCAAAAGGCAGGCTCCTGTTTTGCCCTGGGCCAACCCCATATGCTGAAGGTTTTGGTGTCTCTTTTTCCTCCAATTTCTGCCCCTTCATCTCTTTGGATGTCACCAGTAAGCTGAAGAACACTTATTTTCCCATCACAGTTCCCCTGGGATGTCGGGAAGCTGCAGAGAAGCCCTACATGCACATTGGCCAGAGCACACACCTGGGCCAGGTCCAGAGAGGGGCGATATGGTTGATGTGGTGGTGCACTGACACTCTGGCTCCACAGGGCAAACAGAGGCCTTGTGGACACAGCCGGAAGGAATTAGTTGAAAGCCTAGTCTGAGAGTTGTCAATAAGATCTGAGTAGGTCTGGGTGAAAATCTGCCGTGTTATAGAAAAACAGACTTTTGCTAAAGTACCCTTACTATTTACAACAGGTGTGTACTTTCCATAGAGAATGGTGTTTCCTCTTAGAAGTGTATGCTTGAATATAGAAACATTTTTGGTGGAGATACTCTGTGCTGTTCATGTAGTTGTAAGGAGCCAGGATGGCTTAGCCTTGCTCACTCCCCGATACAGGGACATGTCCTTTGCCTTGAGTCCACCAGTAGGGATTGGCCTCGTGTTAGAGGCATCCAGGGTGGGAAGCTATGTCAGACATACATTGTTGTGCACATGCACACCTTGACACAAACTCTTTTGTAGAGCTGTTGCATTGGGTTCAACTTGCCTTTAGAGCCAGAGGTGCCATAAGGGGCTGGAATGGTGTGCAACAAGAGTGTGAGCCATCAGCACGAGGGTGGAACACGAGGCATCAAGGCAGGGCCAGGAGAGGGCAAAGGCAGAAGCCAGTAGGGCAGTAAAAACACTTTAGTCTCTATTACTGTCTCTGCCTCCTTCCTTGAGCCCACATCTGAGACTGCTTCCTGGGAGTTACAGGTCAGTTGATTTTTATTTTCTCCTGTCAGCTAAGCTGTGTTCTGGCTCTGCCTAAAGTTGCTGTGATTCACCATTCATTCTCTTGAAAAATGCCCAGTACCTCAGGACTTTCCCACCATGTGAGGCACAGTCTGATGTTACAGAAGGCAAGGAGGTAATGTGATACTAGGCCTGTGCTTCAAAATAAAGTGTTTTGGGTTTGCGTCATGGTTTTCTCATAGTTAATTGTTGCTACAAGATCTCAGTTTTCTAGACAAGGGGTCCTTCAGAAAAAAGTTTGAATGAGTGAAGCAAAAAACCAAAAGTGGACAAAAATATTTCAGCTAAGCTGGCTTAATAAGCACTTGTATAAGGGACAAATTGGGAGGGTGGAAATACAAGAGAAGGAGAATTTTGGTTTTTAATTCTGAGAAGTAGTTAAATGAAAACCTCAGATGATTGCTCTGGTGAAAGTCTTAGTAAGGCATATAAGGCATGCAGTTGTAGAATAAAACTGGATAAATAAATAGATTCTTAAGGAGTCTTTCTCCTGGGGTTTTCATAACCTTTGCAAAAACACAAAAGCAGATTGTACAAGTTAATAAATATGCTTCAGGTCTATGTTTTTTTCTGGGAGTGGTCCATGGAGAATACTAGTGGCCCTGGCTTAGCAAGTGAGCACTTGCACTCTGATCTGAGCTCTTGCTGGCAGCGGGCTCCGGCCCTTGTACAGCTGTCAGCAAAGTCTGTGTGTGGTGACTGAGCAGGGCAGCGCCTGTGCTGTGGCTGCTGCTCTGTGCACCATTGTGTCAGGAGGCCAATTCTGTCCCACGTCTGGTGATGAAATGGAGGTACAGTGGGCAATGCCAGTCAGCAACATTTTAAACAAATAACACCTTTTTCTTCATATGGATTTTATCTGAGCAAGCTTCTATAGCTGGTGTGTGGAAGTGTTAAACCCATTTTCATGTGTGTGTGTTTCTAACCAGGTATTGTATACTTCCTTCTTTTATGTTGCTGAAAGCATACTGTATCTTGCTAGAAGAACTGTTTAGTATGCTTCAGGACTCAGAAACTAATCTCGAAGTCTAGCCTTGAAGGGTATGATCTATTGCAATTAGAAATGTATTGCTTTGCAATTACTATTACCACTTGTTTTTACCTGCAGGCATAGAAATAAATACCTGTTGCCTGTGGATATTTATACCCTCTTAATTCCCACAAAGAAGCCAGTCCTAATTTTTACAGCTCTGCTGGCGTAAAGCTGGTGCCTCTAAGTATCCCTTGCATCTGCTGAAAAGTACCATAAGCAACCACATCTGGGTTATAACTATGATCATGCAATTATTGTCACCTGTCTGCATCAAAAAGTTAGAAAATAAGCGTATTTAGAACAGCAATATGATCTGAAAAGTCTGAAGATTGCTGCAGTAACCTAGTTGTGGACATATTATGTTATTTCTCCATCTGGAGACTATTGATGCCCAGGCGTCTTTTTCATAATTCACTCTTTAGCAATACTGGAGAATGATGTCAGAGTTACTATGCGTGTGTCATCTCTTGCTCTTGTGTATGATAACCAAATGCCACCAGTACTGTATTTTTGGATATACCAGAAATTAATAAAGATCAATCAATTAATAGAAAAGGATAATTACGTCAGTGTTCATGTAGGTGCTACCTCAGGAGTGGCAAAGCACTTAGATCTCTGTGAGACACTGTTTGAGTGGCATGTCCAGGGAGTGGTTTAACAAGGCTGCTATGGCAGCCACTTCACCATACAGTGGTCCTGATCCAACAGAAGAAAAGGCTGCAGGAACAAGGTGTAGCTGGTCTCCAGCTCCGCCCTATTTAGCAGTGTGGTAGGAAGGAGTCCGAGGGGTTGATTAAAGCTGGGTCTTCATAGGACACTCAGGAGAGTGAAGACAAATTATTTAGTATGAAGCCCATAAACAGCATTTGGATGCCTTTGCTGTTCTGTATCAGTTTGTCCATGGGCTGGACAATGTTTTCAGGCTATAGGCTGAAATGGGGAGACAAAGCTGATGCAGGTTAAAAATATTCCCTTCCTCACCTTGCTCTTTGCATTTTTTGCAGACTTGGGTAAACCGAACATCCCAGGTCACCATGTGCTCCCTTACACCATCAGTACAATTTAGGGGATGAGGGTCTGTGCATGGGGCCAGGAGTGCAGAAGGATCATTGGCCCTGAGCCCTTCTGAAGGAAACCACCACAGATCAGACTTCTTACCTTTCCCACTCGTGTAAGTCAAGAGCAAGTCTATCACAGTTGGCCAGGGCTGGTGTAGCAGAAAGCTGAAATTATCCCATGTCAGAAGCTGCAGGATTTGATGGATATTTTCAGACCCAATGTAGAGGTTGTTTAACCACCTAAAAGCAGATGGTGGCATTCACTGAGAGCAGTGTGTGAAGTGAAACGACTCTCTCAGATCCTGCCTGGGCTGACTACTGCCAGACAAGACTGGAAACAGTACAGTGGCACTTGTTGGGATTTGTTTATGGGAGCAAAATCTGGCATTATTCAGCATGTGTTGGGAGTACATGCTGGGGATCAAAGTGTCTTGTGAACAGTTAGTTTGATTGGAGTTGAAGGAGTTCGCCTTTAAAACAAGACATAAAGGAGGAGAATTTGCTTTGCTGCTTACAGTGAGTTAAGGGGGATGGCATCTCCTGGCTATTGCTTGCGAACCAGGCACCGTAAGGAAATGAAATTGAGCAATAAGGGACTGCTGTGTGCACCATATACTTGTCAGGTTATTGTGCAATGCTGGATTGAGGAGCGGTGGGAAGCAGCTTTTCACCATGGAAACATTTTGAATGAGTGATTCGATGAATTTCATCACCTCATCTAGTTATTCTCTCTTTAATTTCAAATTTTCAAACAAAACCTTTGACCTTGAGCTAAGAGTGGCAACAAATTTCTTTATAAAAAAGAAATTAATAGGATTTTTAACGTAAAATTTGAAATTGTATCCTTTGCAAACCTATTCCTTGAGTGGGCTGTAGGCCTTACTGGAATTCTGTTCAGCTTTTACTATGTGTTTAGGATGCTGACTGGTAACACCTGATAGAAACAGATCCTTCTTAAATTGTGCTTTATAAATCCTACAAGTGTAAAAATATATATCTCTTCCTATCAGGTATCACAGACATACATATCCCTACATCACAGTGTTCCTTGAATCCTACACAGCAATACAGTTTAGGAGAGTTTTCATCATTGTTTGAGGGAGGCTCATTGTGCTGTAAGCCGTACATACCACAAAGCAGAGTGAAATTTCTTTTGTACAGTAGCAAAAGAGATTTCCTGCTGATAGGTGAACGTAGGAGATATAAATACAAGAGCAAGGTTAACACAGGTGACACACACACTTTCACCTTTCTCACTCAGTTAATCAGATCCTGCTGGCTTTTCCAAGGGGACTGAAATTTTCCATAGGCCATGCCTTGAAATGGCCTGCTGTACTTTGGGTTCCCGGGGTCCCCCATGCATGGGAAGAGAGGGAAAATCCCTGTTGAACTTGAAAGGTGGAAACACCAGGGGAAGGTATACTCTTCGTGCTCTGCTCTTTACTGTGTCCCATTTTCCTCCTCTCTTCTGAATGACCCAAAATTGCCTCTTGCCCAGTGCAAGCAGGAGATGGCTACACATTCCTGAAACCACCCACCACTCCCACCAGTGCCGTTTGCTTGACATGCACATACACAATATAGCTGTAGGAGCTGCAGCTTTGCTTGGCTTGCAGCATTACTCATCAGCAAAGAGAAAAACTTGCTATGTATCCTACAATGCTGAAGTCTGCCCTGTGGTTTTGTATAAACAATTCTCACATTATTGCATCCTCTCACACATGATTGTTCTGAAGCACTTAAGTAATATGAAATTATCCTCAATATAGCTGTCACAGGTGAAAAAAGCCTACAGTGTGTTTATGATGCCGTTCAAGCTACTCATTGATTTCTGGACCTACTGTAGCCCTTCAGGGCATATCTCAAAGCCAAGCAATGTCCTTGAGAGCTGGCTGTTGTATCTGGATTTCTGAATGAGGTGGAAGAAGTGCTTCAAAACCTTTGTATGACCTGACCATCAAGTCTGACTTCTCCCTTTGAGGGTAATTTGTATGTCCCCTGTGAAGAGATGATTCTGTAATGCTATGAGTTGGGTTATCTGAAGACAATATAAATAGGATGGATCAGGGGCTGTCTTAGCTACTAGGATGTGATTAATTGGGGCATGCTCCCCTGTTTGCCAGAACACTTATTTCTCCAAAGTTATTTCCCTCTAGGCAGGGGAGCTCACTAGAGTTGCAGAGCCACACATTTTAGAAAAATGGTAGTGCGTTGGCATCACTGCTTGTTCTTGGACTTGCAGGCACATAAAGTTAGCCTGCCAGGTGGTGCTAATAATACCTGGCTCTCCTGCTGGGCTCATTCTGGGCAAATTGCAAACTATTTCTCATTAACAGGATAATGATTATTGTCCGCAGCTTTTTGGTGTACGATTGGAGCTGCAAGGTATGAATTAGCATACCAAAGTCTCTCTGGAAAAAAAATTTGGATCATTGTCCAGGCAGCTTTCTAGCTCTTGGGCAAAACTGTGTCTCTTCTTATTTGGGGATCTGACTACAGCACTGAAGTCTAGGTAGATGGACACTGGGACATGTCCTGTACTCCAAGGGCCTGTAAAACCATACCCAAGACAGGTACAATTTCAGATTTGTTGGCTATTCTTGTTTGGGATGAAAATCCCAATCATATTTCTGTTCCTTCCAACTTGGAAAGTCTTCTTCAGTAGAAGCAATTTCCCAGGAGACATAACTTGTTTTCATTTCTGGCCTAGTAGGGAGAATGCCAAGGGATGCTTTTTCCACCCGGTCCTGAACACTCTGTCTGTGGATGTGGTTTAATGGACAGCAAATAGTGGCAGGAATTAAGAAATATGGATAGTCACTGACTCCAGTGCACTGCTTTTCTTCTTTGTGCTTCAACATCTTCATTTGTAGAAGGGGATACAATTATTCTGATTCACCTCTGTAAAATATTTTGTGATCCTTAGGTTCATTTTGTATTTTATTTCTTCTGCTGTTCCTAATCCTCTGACAATAAATTATGAAAGGGAAAAAAATGAGTAAATGTAGGTAGATTTATTTTCCTTGACCACATAAGGATATATACATTTTCAGTGGACATATGGATTCCATCCTTTTGATCAGAATGGAGAAAAACTTTTCTTTCAATGGGATTGCTAGGAAACTGTCTCTTCAATGGGTTTGCTAGGAAACTGTCCTCAGTCACAGGCTGTGTAGTAAAACACTGCTGTAATGCTTTTGTAGTCTGGAGAACACATACTATGATCAGAGCTGCCAAAAAAAGAGGCTATGTGTATAATATAAATATTAAAAAAACCCAAAAAAACAGTCAGCTTCTTAAAATTATTTACAAAGAAAATTTAAACTGGTTTGTTGTAGCTTTTGGATGTTCATTAGTTATTTCTTTCACCACCTTTTAAGTATTTTTAAATGTTAGTTTTATCTGCCCATTTTCCTTGCTTCTTTGGATTAAAAGTGGAGAGGAAAAAGGAATAGAGAAGTCCAAAAACTGGAAAAGTGAAAAATTGTTTTATTTGACAACCCCAAAAAATTATAAAATGAAAAATGTATAAGAAATAATTTATTTCTACGGAGACAGTAATTTTTCATGTTATAAAGTTTCAGATAAAACTTTGACTCACCCTAACGATGTCTAAAGCACCGAAACCCATGCCCCCAAGTCACAGCATGGGCATACCCAGAGCCTTGCAGTGTGATTTCTGCAGGATAATTAGCATTCTGCATAACAGAAGCCAGAGCAGTGAGGTCAGGTTTCAAAGTGAGAAGGAAGAGTAGGTCCCCCGAAATCAAAATCGTGTGTATGGGTTAGATGCAACCAGCCTAGAAAGCTGTATGGTTCAGTTATTCCTTTAACCCTTTATTGATTAATGTGTTTAGCTCATTGCAGAGGTAAAGTGACCATTTCTGAACAGGATGTGACACACAGCCACCTTTCCCTTTTCCACTGGTTTCAGAACAGATTCTGTGTTGGCTCTGCCACTAGTGGTCAAGTTCATAAATGAACAGTATTCTATTCTCTGTGTGTATATGTATCTGTAGATTTCTGTGTTTATTTTAAGATGCTGTGGGGTTCCCCGTTCTTCTAACTCTTCAGAAATACATATCTTTTTTAGGTGGGCTGCGTTTGCTGCAAGCAAGGGCTTGTTCCCAGTAGCTCTGCTGCTGTAACACTCTCATGGGAGAAGGTTTGTGGAAATTGGTATCACCATTAGAAAAGATGGATGTTTTAATGTTAACCTCTCAATGTGCTCTTCTTCAAGAGATGTTCCATTTTGGATTCCACCACAGATTTCATGTATGAACATGAGTGAACTCTTAGGTCTATACTCACATGAGTCTACTGAAGCAGCTAACACCTGTAAAGGTCTGACTTCGTCTCTCAGCTGCTTTAAGCTTAAGCAGTATGTAAGCACATAAAGGATTTTTTTATTAAAATGCATCAAGACCCTCAGATAATGCTGTATTGGAGAGTCAGAGAAGCTGAAATTTGTCCTCCTGAGAGCTGATGTCTGGATGCAGGTTTGTGCAAGCATTTTTTGTCTGTCTCGGTCCTTCCAGATGGTGAAACCGTATGGAGCACAGCTGGGAAAAGGGGATAGTTTTCTGATGTCATATTTGTTAAGCATTCTCCTGGCCACTTTCTAACTGGTCAGCAGTTATAGTTTGGACTGCAAAAGCTTATAGTAAGTAGAGAAATTCCACTGATAATCAGTGTGCTTTCAAGAGACATATTCTTAGAAGAAGCAATGATGGGGGAGGGGTTGTGTGGCAAGTTACAAATGAACATCAGTGACTCCTTTAGAGTTGCACAAAATTAACAGAAATGAGATCTCTAGTTACTGAAGAGAATCTTCTCTATTGAGATAGCTATTAAAATAAAACAATCAGAGATTATGGCACATGAGAGTCTTTTTAATTGTTAATTTGCCCACTTCAAAATGACCATACAGTGAAATCTCTGTCTTTTTAAATAACATTGTTTTCCTTAAAATTGGTTTCCCTTTTCAGCGTTATCTTTCTGAGAGCACTGTGGTGATATTGTTGGGAATTATCTATCCCACACTGAGGAGAGCCTATCTGAGGCTAACACAGTCCTTGCAAAGTGCAAGGTAATTAACCATTCTCCTCCCCCTATTTATCTTGATTTTTGCTTCCATCTAGTTGTTTTTCACGCTTGTAAAGTATAATTTGCATAAAGTTTTAGCACTTTCTTCCTACACAACCCCTCACTCTCTGGTCTTTCCCTCCATATCACTGCAATGAGCTGAGCGCGAATTATCCCGGAGTAAGGGTGGGTGAACTGTTCTGCCTGTGCACAGCAACATGGAAGACAATGGAGCACAGCATCCACAATTGACACAATTCTCACTTACAGAGACATTTTGTATGCTAATGAACCTCTGATGGCAAGACCAGACTTTTTTGCTGCTAATTCTGGCAATATCTATCTCTGATGGGAACCTGATTTCTACCCACAAGGATCTTCAGTGTAAAGGAGTGAGCAAAGAATGATGCTGAATACTGATGTGACTCTTCTCTTGGCTTCCCTTCTATGTTTTGCCCACAGCCAGGAAAATAGAGCCTCTACACCAAAGCACTTGGCACCTGGTATTTCCTTTCAAGTGCTTCTATGAGCCAGGCTCCTTGCATCACTTTGCTCCTCAAAGGAACTTCTCTTTAAAGCAGTCACTGCTTCCTTTGTAATTAGGCCACAAGGCATATCAGCATAGCCAGGAAACATTGACCCAAAAGCTGCTAAGTGGTGATGGTCAAGACCAGGCAGCTGCCATGACACGACAGCTTTTGAGATGAGTAAGAAGGGGCTTGGTTGCATTTTTTTTCTGTTGTAGGCAATTGAAAACAAAGCAAACACAGAGGTACAGTGAGGTTCAGGCACCTGTATTTACACACACCATATCACATGCAAGTCATGACTCTGCTGAGTAGCTTTGTGGAAGGTTGGACACTCAGAGCAATTGTTTCTAGCCTGCTCTTAGCTCAAAGTCTGTGGCTTTCATTTTGGATGTAAAGAAGGGCTGATGAGAACCATAGTTTATTTCTCCCAACTAGGTCAGCTGATTTAATTAGAGACTCTGTGTCTCCCTCCACGTCTTACTTCCCCAGGCTACTCAACTGTTTGAATAGATAATCCCAATTCCTAATAATTACAGCTGCAATATTATATACTTTGCAAAGATAGCTCTTTCAACTGAAAATTTAGAGCTTCCAGTTACAATCTCTTGTATTAGCTTCATATCACTAGGCATAGCCTGGCTTTTCTTTTCTTACCTTCCTTGTGCCATGCACAGCTTTTCCCAGGACTGCCAAAGCACTGGCCTGCAGAGGTGTCATCCAACACCAAATTAGATGCGCTGGTGGGACCATTGTGGGGATTTGTGCATTCCTGTTTCAAAACAGGTTATGGCAGTTTGACTGGTGGCTCTACATCTGCAGGTGCAAGCTAATCTGATATTAACCAGGTTTCAACTGATTTAATAATGTTCACACCCAAAGTTGGTTTAATTAACTTGGATTTAGACCAGGGCGTAAGAGGGGACATGTGGGTTTGGTTATTAATCAAAGGAGTAGGGGCCAGCAGATCTATCTCTCCTCCCGTTCAAGCTCTCCAATAGATTAATGATGTGACCTTGGGCAGATCTCCAGGCATGTTTTTGCCTTGCTCTTCTTGGCCTGGATATAATCAATTTCTCAGAATAGATGCAATACTGAACTCACAGGAGTCTGTGAAACTTAATTCCCTGTATGTGGAAAAGGTCTTGGCAGCTGTCAGAGAGTGCAGCTCCGTGGGGAAGGGGCAGGGCTTGCTTGCTGCCTGATCTATCCTCTCACAAAGCAATCTCTGCCAGGAGTCATAGGTGCTGCCATCCGTTGCAGCAATGCTACCTGGCTCTAATCCTGAGCTGAAAATGCATGGAAGCACATTGGAGATGGTTGGCACGGTCCTAACCAAGAGTTCGCTCTCTGTTTTCCAATATAGATGGGAAGTCCATCCAATGGCTTGTTTTATTTTCATTTGGGCTGAGGCAAAATGGTCCTCTTTGGGAAACCGACAAATTCCCTGTTTTGCATTTGTGTGTGGATCAGCTGTAACAATATGTCTGGCTCTTGCAGGGAGCAAAGAGCAGTGAAATCACTGCTCTGCTGAATGACAGCAACTGCTGCTCTTGGTCAGCACAGGTAAGGCTGCTCCTATGCTCCTGCCACGGACACAGCTGGGCACAGCTGCCTGCCTCCTTTCGGAGTACTTCCTGCCAAAGGCCTGATCCCACACACCACTCTGTGCGGGAAATGTAGTCTTGTTGACTTCTTGGCCAACATCATTTGGCCATCTGCTGCTGTTGTTAACTGATCAAGCCTTTCTGCCTCTTCTTTTCCCCGTCAATCCGGCATGGAAAGTATAAAAGTCCTCCACAGTGATCTGTTAATTTTGTATTGGTGTGGCTTTACTGGGTGCTTCTTCATATTTCCATTTCTGCTTATGGTTATTCTGGTTTGTGCTCTTCAGTTTGTTTCTCTCAGACAAACCGTGGTTTCAAAAGTAAGGGAAGGGACTCACAGTCTCACAGTAATTACCATGGTTTTGTTAGGGTCGTATTTTGGTGTGTTCAGATATGGGGTCATGAATCTCTCTTTGAAACAACAGGAGTCTAGGGAGAAGAATTGTGGTGCCTTTCATTTTTTCCCCCTCAGAACTGATAGTGATAAGGGATTCACATTTCTTAATTGTCCATGCTGGTCCAGCATGAGCTTCTTGATCAGAACTCCTCAATCAATCAGATACTCCAGCCTCATGCAGGGGCGCTCCAAAAGAGTGGGAAGTGAGAAAATTGAATATGACTTTCTGCTCAGAGCCCACTTATGGGTTTATTTAATAGATGGAGTTTGCACACAATTAACTAATTATGAACAAAAGTTAGTGCTTGCGGTGAAGAGCAGGCCTTCGAAAATAAGTACTCAGCTTCATTTGAAGGGCAAACACTTGACACTCAATGTGAACTTAAGCAGGAACTGACTTTCAAAGGGAAAATTGTCTGTCAGATTTAAGTCTACACACATATTCTCTTCAATATTTGGGATTCTAACCTCTTTGAAGGTAGTCTCTTCACTTCCCCACAAAGCACTTTTTTGTTCACCTTCACAGCAATTTTCTCTCTTCCCTCTCCCCCTCACCCCCAATCCCCTTAATGTTACAAAAGAATTCGCTTCTGGGATGAGATTCTGCTTGCTGAGTTTCAGCCCCAAATTATATTTTAGAGATGACTTTGAAATTCCCTGTAAGTGTGCTCTCATTATTGGATATCTTTGATACAACTTTAAATACAACTGTGCAGACATCGCTGCCATTAGTTCTAGGAAAATATAAAACCTACACAGAGAAAGCAATAATCAGAGTCAAAAAGCCCCTGTGATAGATAAAAGTAGGGGTATGTTTCAGATATGGGACCCTGGCTTCGTAAACATTGTGAAGCTCTCTGAATTAGTCACTTCACACAATATTCTTAGGGGAGTTTTAATCAGATTGTGTTGTGCAGGGGCTTGTCCTGAATGGATTTAGCCTGGAGAAATCACCCTATTCAGAAGTGCTCTTTTTTTTTTTTTTTCTTTGGGTTTTTTTTATTTGACACTCCTCTCTCCTGGAGATCAGTACAGCAAAAGAAGAGAAGATATTAAGTGAGAGCAGGCCAATCAAAGCAGTATTGTGCTCAGTACAAAACACACTTGAAGCATGTTCACTGCAAGCTACTGCAAACCACATATGTTTTCAACAGACTGGAGGACCAATTCCCAACTGGAGGGAAACACTGGTCATGTAAAGAGAATGTGAACATCACAACTGAGACTAGTCACTCATGTCTTTTCCAACCAGCCAAAGCCTTTTTGTATTTTTCAGACTGCTCGAACTTCTCCTCCCAGGGGTCAAAGAAAACAGGCTAAACTCAGAGATGGAATTTACGGCCCCAAGAATCATATCAGGATGGACAGTGACTCATCATCCCTCCTCATCACCTCTGCAGATGGCAGTCCTGTGTATTTGGGTGTGTGCACAAGTTTCCCACGCAGCCGGGGCAGAAGAGTGCAGCAGAAACCACCCCATGCCTGCATGAGCCCTGCCACAACTCGTGACAAACTCTGCTCTACCTGGGACTGTGGGGGCTCTCCTGCCAACGCAGTAGATGAGCAGTATCACAAGACCAAGCAGTATCACTGCCACAGCTCATGTTTGTCACCACAGTTTTCCTCCAGAAGGGAAATGGGAGGTTTGTGGGTTTACCCATTTTTGCATACTATAGAACTTTTCATGTACTACATGGCAATGTGTACCGTAGCCCTCACCGTTTCAAAGTATCCTCATACAAGGGGTGCTTTGAGATCATGCTCTCAGCATGGAGAAGAAGGAAAGTAGCAAACTTTGAAAGGTTTCTTATAGGGCTTTATGAATAGGGAATTATGAGTGGCAAATTGTTCCAGGAGGCTGGAAGTTTCTGAGGTGTGCATGTGCAAAAAGGCCTGTCAAAAAATCAAAGTTCCTTTACACGAAGCTCTTCTTGGCTGATTTGCTCTATCAACAGGGTATGTTGTACTGATTCTCAAGGAGCAGGAGGAGCTAAGTGTTTCTGAAATCCTCCTGCTGTGTCATTTTGAAAAGTGGTATTCATGTAATGTGTACCCTGGATCTCTTATCGTCAAGCCATTGTTCTGAATATTTCTGAAATCCTCATGCTGTGTTGTTTTGAGAATAGGTATTCAAGTGCCACAGATTGCATAATGCTGAGCCATTTCTTTCCCATGTCAGAGATGACAGAAAGAAGCAGATGACAATATGGCTGGCACTGGTGGAGAAAATGCTATTAAAACTCATCAGAGGCAGGATCCAGGGTCCCTTACTGAGATAATATTTGATCAATTGGGATGCACATGGATTAACAGGGAGATGATCCTGTCTTCACCAGCTGATAAAATTTTTATTTTAAGGCAAGAGTGCAAAGAACTGGCAAGAGGAAGCTGGAGATATAATTTATGCAGCTTCATTATGCTTTTGCAACAGCAACAAATGCAAAAAAGGCTAATGTGTGAGGTCAGCAGTATGGCACAGGGGGTGCTGTGTTTGAATGGATTAAGGGGTGGCCTCAATATAGACTACAGAGAGATCATACTGCTTTGGTGTGACCTGAATGGAGGAGCAGAGAATTACATGGATAAGAACTGGACTAGATTTGTTACTCTTATTCGTACTATTTATCTGAAGCCTAAGGAAGATGAAAATACTATAAAGCAAAAATATTTGCAGATAATGCAGAAATGGGGAGCGCTGCCAGTACAAAGGAGCTACGTGTGTGAATGGGAAGATGAATGACCTAGATAAAACTAAAGTAATGAGGAGCTGGACAAAACAGAGGACCAGACTCTGAAATGTCATACTATGCAGAAATGCAGTTCAGGAAAATTTAGTTCATGAGTAGCAGAAGAAATTTGAAAGAGAAAGATTAAAACTAGTGCATAAATGTGTAGAAATTTATAGAGATCTTTGCAAATATTACATAGTGTGTTTAAGTTTCTAGAAATTACCCCACTTTAGTACCACACAGGCGATACCTGTACTATCATCCTAATTTCTGATCATCTGAGATTAAAGAATTATTATAGTGATAGACAAAGATATAGCAAGAGCCAGCAGAATAATGCATGGATGGGGGGAAACTAGTTGTCCCAAATATACCAAAGAAATTAGGGCTATACTCTGTTGAAAGAGAAGACTGAGAGGTGAGATCATTTTTCTCCATGAATATCTTGAGGGAATAGGAAGAATGGTTGATGCAAGACAGTTTGAATTTGTGTCAAATGCAAGAAGCAGAGGGCACAAATTAAAGTTTTGCATTATGTGGAGGGAGGTCCCAGAAGGAATTTAGTTTAGAATTCCTTTATGCAGGGAGCAGATAATATACAAGATGCTGAAAAGTGCACTCTGCTGTACAAAAAGCCCAATGGGAACACAAATTTTTACTGCTATGTTCCCCAAAGCCACATCTTTGTCTGAAGAGTGCTTTAAAGACAGCACCATTCTTCTACAGAATACAGGAGAGGGCTATAAGAAAAAATAACCTATCTCATACTCGTGAGAATGCTCAAAGTGTTTCTCCTGGATTATTGGTAGCATTTTCGGAGAGACTGGATGTCTGAATCCTTTCGAAAATTTTGGCTGTGAAGGAATTGTTGCCTGAAAGAGTCAGTGAAGTGGCTTTGAAATTACAGAGGACTGGTGCTGAAATTATGAGAGCCCTTTGGGACGTAGGACTGAGAAGACTGAATTTCTGCTTTGATTTAGTTTTTGAAAGTTTGAAAGGATTAATAATACTGCAGCAGAGGAGATAAAAAGCACATGACAAAGTCTGAAATGTGGCATTCTTTGAATGGCTCTAAAAAAATTACTCGGACGATACATAGGAAAAGGATTTATTTGGGATAGACCTAATTGTGCAATGGATGCAGATGAATTTACCTGTTCCTCTGGCACTCAGGTGAAGGGTGGATGAAAATCTGAAGTTTAATAACAGGAAAGTCCTGAATTCCCCCATCTGCCTTTTTCCTTCTCTCTCTTTCCTACTAGCTAAGTGAAATAAATCTACAGAGTATTGGCTTATTGAAAATAAACAAATTCCTAAGTTTTTACTCTACTAAACTGTGTCAAGATTTTTTTAATGCAAAGCAAACACTTGTGAAATATTTGTAAAAAAAGTCTGACTCAAAGAAACATGTTTGGCTTCTCTTCTGCCCCTTTTCATTAGGGGATCTGTGGGCTTCCAGTATTTGAAGGACTCCTTGACCTGTCAGTGACATTGGCTAACATATTACATCTCAGCCTTGCACACAAACTGCTTGCAACACAGTCTGAATCCAAACCTCTGAAGCAGAGCAGCAGCTGTAAATGAGTCTTTCATATAAAATAGAAAAGAACTAACCCTATTACTGTACACATCCAAAAAATGTAGGCTGTAACCCTTTGATGTCTGCAACTCAATTTTCCCTTTCTTCCCTCAGTGCATGCACTGTCGAGCATCACTTGCTGACACCAAGAGAATTGAATGCACAGAGAAAGACAAGCAGAAAGGCACCTTATCCAGCCATTTACAGCATAGAGTATATACTTCTGTACAGTGAATTATTTTTACATAGGTAATTAATAATGGAGAAACAATGTAGTGACAGGGTAAGTCCCAGGGGAGAAAATTGTCAGCCTATTTATTCATTTATTCTTTGCTAACTAAATTGATGGGATAGTCTGATGCCTTTCTGGATTCCACATGGATGATGAAACTGCAAACAAGTTTCATTTAAATAACAGGCAAATCTTCCAATTAGTCAAAGCCTAATTCTTATGCCTTGAAATGATGAACTGCATGTACTGTGACCTCTGTCAGTTTGAAGGGGAAAAAGCTGTCGACCAAAAACCCAAGACATTGATCTGAACATTTTAGGCACCAATTCAAATACATTAATCTAGTGTGATTTGCTAAGATTCTGTAACTGTCTTCTGGATTCCTAGGTTCATGTTGAATGGGATATCATTAATTCTTTCATATAAACTCATCTTTTAACTATTGAAGAGTTTAGTGGAACTAAAGCACAGTTCTCAAAAGTATGTGGAGGATAGCACTCTAATTCTGCTCTCTAATGCATGGCCGTGTCCATTCTTCTGTGTGGTTTATGCTTCCAGAAATTGCACCTTGCACAGCAGCCGAAACCCCAATTTCAGTAGGGGAAGGATTTTGATAGTAACCAAGTGTTACTAATCTAAAAACAGGCTAATGGCCAAAGACCACAAACACAAAACAAATATCCCATGGCCATTTCTGTCATGAGGCAGGTATTTTTGCAGGAAAAAAGTGAGCTCCCAAAATGCATTTTTTTAAGTCGAAAAGGTTGCATTTTTTTTTTTTCTGGCTTAACCAAAGGCTTAACCTTTCTCTCAGATTTTTTTCTGTTTTTGCACCTGTTTATTTTCCAATCTTTTTAAGTTAAGGATCACTTCTACTTCAATATTCTTGCATTTTAAAAATGCAAGCTGTTGGCTAGCATACATGTGGAGCAAAAACTCCCAGAGCACAGTGAGTAAAGAATGATTTTTGCTACAACTAGCTACAGCTGAATCATGATAGATCATGCTATTTCATTGAATTTATCTTCTGAATATTAGATTTAAGAAGCTGTGTCATGTTGAAATATTGAAATATCTCCGATGTAATCCACTGTAATCCATTGTTGGAAGTTTTGAGGGGGGAAAGGCAGTGAGAGAAAGGGTTGGCTGGTGTTAGATAACCAATAATCTGCACAAACTCTTGGAGCTGGCAGCAGAGCTGCAGTCTCAACACTAGTTTCATCCTGGGAGCGATTGACACTCCCTGTACCAGCTATTTGGCTGGAACTTAAATATGTCACTTGGCACTGAGAGTCGATAAAAGCCCTGTTATTTTCCAGGCTGAGAGCTAAACGAGACTGTAGCCTTCCTAAACCATTGCACAGTGCTTATAAGGAATTGTTGGTTTATCTGAAGTAATTTAATCAACCTGATCATTAGATGAATTTGCTACTTCCACATTTTATTTAATTGTGTTTGCTTATATGCATATTACGCTTTTGCCCAGTTATTTAGTTCTAATTAATAAATTGGAAACAAGCATGCTGTGAATGCTTCCCTAAGATGATCTTCCTGAAATGGAGGAGTCTGCAGGGAAAACGAGCAGGACAGCAAGACTGGAAGGTGTTCTCTAGAGCCATTCTTGCAGACCACTGAAATCTGGGGCTGGGGCTGGAAAATCCACCATCCACTGAAGGCCTGGCATCTAAAGCTAATACATTTCCTCTCCTAAGTCTGAGTGTACTGCGTAACTTCTGTGTTATTTGTAGAGAGATTGTTAGTGTTTGGGACATAAGCACTGCTGAGAGCAGTAAAACACTTATTGTTAAACCAAAGGAATATGTCAGGGAGGCCTAACATGTACCCTTCACGGTACTTATTCTCAGGGTCCTTTTCTTTCCACGTTCCCCTTCTACAGTGCTCTTTGTGGCTGCACTGTCCATCACATCCCACTTCACTTACAAGCTGGTGGATAAAGCAAGCCCTTCCTGCAGAGCAACACTAGAGCTCATGGTATAAAGCTTTCACTGTGACAGCTGCAAACTCAATGCTTTTTTGAGAGGAAAAAATGGTTTTTATAGACCAGGTCTTTTAGGCTGAAGTAAATAATAATCTTACTTTTGTTCTATTCAAGTACCTTTTATATGTGCTTATCTTTTGTCATCTTCTTGAGTATGGAGATATTCTGTAACTGAGAGGCAGAATGATTGTTGTCATCTCTCTCTATTGCCAAGCCAGGAGCATTTTATGTGTCGTGTATTGAAGCAGGACTGATGCTTGGCACAGCTTTGCAGAGCAGTGATCTTGTGTAGCTGCTGTCAGGAGTAAGGTGCTGACTTTGAAGGAAGCCAGACTGGAGCTTAAATGTGCCATAGTATTTATGCAGGAACATGTTACTAAATAAGATGAAGAAAATGTATCTTCAAAGTTTTAGAGAATATGTCCTTCTCCCCCACTTCTTTTGTATTGGGATGAAGTAAAAATCTTTTGTAACAAAAATCTGGATGCTACGCACAGACACAGTCTTTGGAAATAGCGTCTGGTCTTTGAGATGCTCTTGTACAAAGCACTTGAGAAAGATGTACCCTTCCTCTTTGGGGTGAACCACCATGCAGCATATAAAGAGCAGGGTGCGTGCATCAGACAAAGCGTCTCAGACTCACTGGCTGATAGGAGAGGCCAAGCCAGAGTTAGGGTAGGGGGGTGTTGTTGTTGTTGTTGTCCACACTGGTGGATTATGGGTGTGCTCCCAGCCCTCTTTAGGCCTGTGTCACCTCCTCCTCTGAACTTATGCCCAGGCGAGGTTTGGAGGACGGAACTGGTGAGCATCTGTACCCACACATACAGATGAGGCTGTGTGAAACCCAGGGAGGGGGGACAAGGGGAGAGGGACCAGTGGGAACCAATCATTCTGTGCTACTTCTCCTGCCTACTCAGGGCTGGAGAAGTGCCAGGGAAGCACCCACCAGGTCATAGTGTTGGCTGTGCCCCACTGCCTCTCATACTGGGTTTCAGCCTCTTCTGCAGGAGCTCTTGCATTCTGAACAGGTTCTTATCAGTGGAGCAGGGCTGGAGCTGCCTTACCTTGTACACACATGAATCCTCTAGTGTTGGGCTGGTGGCTCTTCTGAGGAGGAAGCTTTGGTCTCCTATTATCTTGCCTGACTGAATGTTTCATTCTGCCTGGAACTTGGACATTTGTTCCCATTAAACATTTAAATGTTGAATTTGTGGAAAAAACTTCTACTAGAAAATCTTCTGATCAAGGCAAGTTTCAGTCTTATTGATTCTACAAGCCTTCTCTGTTTTAGCAGATGCTGGGGTTTTTAAATGCCTCTGGGAACATTGTGTTTTGAGCTTTTTTAATTTGGAGAAAAATATGACTGTGGCTGGGAATGGTGTCTGTTAGGGAAGAAGAGGTTATATGGAAGCTGAAGCAGTAAAGTTCCCAGAGAAGAACAAGAAAAGAAAGACAACTTGTAGTTCAAGAGGTCTGAAAATGAAAGGGAAGACAAGTTCATGAAAAACTGTGTATGTATTCAAAATAGTTGAACTAAAATATACTCTGCATTACAGCATGAATTGTGTACCAGCCTCTCTGGATTTTAGTAACTTAAGAGCTCAAGGAGTTAATATTTTTTCTGCCTTGTTTACTGTTTTTCTGCCCGACTGTGAGTTATTTTTTTAATGTCAGATCTACATTGACACTTATATCAAAAAGCCTGTGATTTAACTTGATAGATCAGCTACTGTGAGGGGGTAGAGGTGGGTAACTGACCCTACTATTGAGATATATGATGCTTATTTAGAGAAATGACATATATTCTTGATGAGATATACAGACGCAAACTGCAAATTTTTGATTCAAGGTTACTTACAAAAAAAGGAGAAAAATAAGCTGGTTTCTTTTTAGTTCTGCCCTCCTTTCTTTTACTTAAGATAGAAAAGAGAGAGTTTTCAACATTAGAAATACTATATACTGAGGATGACTCAGAGAACAGATGAACTGTGATACCGCTTGACACTTACACGGGAACAGTTCAGCAGGGGTAATGGTTTTAGTTAGGCGATGGTGGAATTTGGAGTTCTTGTTTATGTCTACACAAGCACAGCTTCAGTTCATACATACAGAGGATGTCACTCCTGAGATTAGGAGATTCTCCATTGCTTCATGTAATATTTCAAAAAGGTGATTTGTGGGAAATAATGCTCTCCTGATGTGTTTGTCTGATTCTAACTACTTGAAAGAGAGTCAAGAAAGAAAACCATAAGCTTCAATAATGTCTTAGACAGGGGAAAAGTCAATGGTTTTTAACCCACACCTGAAGATAGAGGATCATTCTTCAGTGTGGTTGGATGGGAATTCTACATTATCTCTTTCAAGGGAAAATGCCGATTTGCTGTAGGAATTTCAGAAAATGAGCGGTTTCATTTAAGTGAATTATTTGCTAATAAATCACAAGTGCAATAAGAAATATCTACTTTACTATGAACAAGATTATAAACATTGATTTTTTCAGTCAGAAACAACTTTTTATTTTGTGTAGTAATGATAAACTAGGTCAAATGAAACATGTCAATTGAACACAACTGAATTTTTTGGCTGTTTCTTTTTGCAGAAAAAGATCCTTTGCCTCTTAAACTATCCCCTGATTCTATGAGATTTTATTTTTGAGGCTGGAAAAATAATTTCACTATCAAATCTTTATGGGTATGAAATTATTTGGTGCCTAGCCCTTCTTTCTTACAATGTCTTGATACCTCTCTCAGAAAGTTTACAAACAGGCAAATTTCTCTGCATTTCTTTGTGACAGAGAGAAATTTGGTAACCTGACTAGAGATTTATAATTTGTTGATTTTTTTTCCCCCACAGGCTCCTTTGTGAACAACTGTGGCATGATGTTTAACTTACAGGTTTGAATAGCAAAAAATAAAAAAACCCCACAAATGCTGGGAATATGCATTACAACTCTCCATGGAAGCTGAAAGAGTCTGAAAATCTGTGGTCCAGTCTGTTTTCCATTTGTGATTATTTTGTATATTATTTTTTCTTTTTGTGTATTCACGGCAGTTTTTAAATGGCTCACGTAAAAGGTCTTCTTTAAATCTTTAATTCCCTTGCCTTTTACTAGACCAAAGCCTCCCGACCATCAGAAAATGGATTATTTTGGGAGGACTTCTTAATGAACTGAAAATTAAGAACTAGGCCATTAATCCTTAACATCGGGTGAAAATTCTTCACATTGCTCTTTATTGTCTTAGTGTCATTGGAAATTAAGATAGGAAAATCTTTCATAAAAAGCACCAAGAACAGCCACAGCAGAAGAAAATAAATTTAAGAAAAGATGCTTGGATACCAGAAAACTGGAGTGATGAGTGAATCTTCATCAGATGGTACTTCCAACCCCTTTATTTAGCTAGAAACAGTTGATTTCCAGCAAGGAATCACATGGTAATACTTTGCTAGTGAATTATGCAGCCATCACACCAGGCCATTGGAGGGATTAACTCTGATTGCACTGTAGCTTTCCAATATGACAAGGTGACGTAAAACAGGTTGATGTGGCCTCCTCTAAAATGACTCAGGTCATTTGCAAATCCTTTGCAGTTTCAGTTGCAGTCCTGCAACTACCTATGATTAGTCATTAATCAGATACTTATAAATATGCAAGGAATTGAAAGGGAGCTTCCATCTATAAGCAACCCACCTGCAAGAACCTGTAATTAGGGCTGCTGTATTTCTAAAGGTGTCAGACCTGCTGAGCATGTGCACCCCAGTGGGTGTGTGTTAGAGGTACCAGATGACTGCAAACCCCAGGCAAATAAAGCATAATCTTGAATTATGTCCAGAACAAACAGAGCATGTCTGGGAAAACTCACTTATCTAAAGTGGCCCGAACAACCATGCTTCACATCAGGAATTACAGGCAAATCTCGTAGTATTGTAGTAGATTTTTGAGTCCTGCCATTTCATGCAATGAGATGAAGAGGACTCGTCAATCAGACAAGTGAATCACTGTTGTTATGTGTGAATTCGAATTGGTCTTGTTAGCCACTGGGTTAACAGGAGAGCACGTGGCAATTTCTAGGAGTGACAGGTCCTACACCTAGACAGTGAGAACAAAGAAATGCCTTGGATTCTGTCTGTTCTGAATTTTGTATTTGTAAAAATTAAAAAGGTCCTTCAAAACTTGACAGTAGCTTTTAGTGTTCATTTTATCCCCAAGCTGCTGTTAATTGTGACTGTTTAGCAGGTATGTATTAATATCAACGTAATGCTTCTGAACTTGCTTTGAATGTCCCTATTGTAGGCAACATTGAACGGGTTGTATCTTGGTTTTGATACTTAAGTCTCCTTTCTGATTCTTCAGCAGAATAGAAATTGGGCTTGTGATTTCTTCCACAGCACTTCTGCAATACAGTTTTTATTACAAATGATGCCACTTTAGTCAGGATAGACACAAGCAAACTGTAAGCTCAGAATTGCCCATTGTAATCAAATTGGCTATTTTCCAAACAATTCACAGTCTCTCTCCCAGTGTGACCTTTCAGAGCCCTGCACTCAGCAAAATAGGGGTATATTACCTTTCATGCACTAGTGTTCATTTTCAGGAGAAAGCCAGGATTATTGTTCAAATTCTGTACAATTACACCTGGGCACCTCATTGTTTTTGGGGGATGGGGGGGGGCCACACAAAAAAGAGTCGGGTTGGCTTTTGGTACAGAGACGTGTCTGGCCTTACACGCAGCAGGGCAGACACAGAAAGCACTAAAAGCACACTCTGCAATAAATATGTGAAAAACTGAATGCCTAGAAAGAGAATGGATGTTACTGCCCAGTTTGTCTGGTTATTCTTGCCAAGCTGTGCTGATGCTTTCCAGAGGTGTAATTGGACATAATGCATATGTTGAGCAGGCGGTGGGGGCAGATGGGACAAAGAAGATGACTTATTTTAGGTGTTACCTAAACAGGTAAAAGAGCAAATGAGATCTGGAGTTAGGGATCCTTTAAGTTGGGGCATTTGGGCTCTAGACCATTTCCCACTTTCCTGTTTTCTCCCCCAGCATTATAGCTGCCCTTAGAAACCTTTGGGTTTATATAAATACTTCAGGAAAAATCCAAACAACGATAGATTGCCCAGCAGAAAATTATTTACATGAAAACTCCTGCCTAAGCATAATTTTTCCTAAGATGACATCTGCTTTGAAAATACAACACAATTTCATCTCAGATGTAAAAGTAACACCCTCGCCCTTTTTTTTTTTGCTGACACCAAGAGATGCATAACTTGCTGACAGTATGTGGTTGATAGCTGTATCAGTCAATCCTAAATAGTCTATAAATCCATGTACAGTGTAAAATATCATTGATTTATGTAATTGGGAATTTTTAACAATACAATTTTGTGTAACTGTGTTTGTTTTTCCCTATTCAGAACCACCTTCCCTGTGAATCTGGAAGCAGTCTCTGATTGTACAGAGCCGCTATGTATTCCATCCTCGTGCTTCCCTGGAGTATAAGTTATGATATATCAGCATTGTCTTTGAGGTCTACCAAATCTGTGGATATGCAATATGCTGAAGTGTGGAGATGGAAAGAAGTTGAAAGGACTCATGAATAAAATGTAAGTGGATGATACTTCAAACTAAAGCACAAATACTGCATTGTCTAAATCGAAAGAAATAGCTCCTTTTACTCAAGTAGGAGCAGTAGCAGTAACAAAAAGCTAGGATTATTGTGGCCTTTGGTCTAGGGATCAGCTGTTATCTGAAAGTGGCACACAGACCTGCTGGAATGCTTTCTTTCCACATGATGTTCGCAGATGAACTTTGGTGAAGAAAGTAAATACT
Source organism: Pachycephala philippinensis (assembly GCA_013397055.1). Taxonomy (NCBI): domain Eukaryota; kingdom Metazoa; phylum Chordata; class Aves; order Passeriformes; genus Pachycephala; species Pachycephala philippinensis. Next base: position 142,129 of record VWZT01015832.1, read on the forward strand.
GTACTGGGTAGAGAGTCTTACAGATCTGTGTAAGAAACTTTGCCAACTCGAAGCAATCCCCCACAACTTGCAGCACCTACAGAAATAAATAAGGTTTTCAATCCAAAATTAATGATAAATGGAAAGTGCTATTCTGCCCCTGGCATTGTCAATTTTCTCTTCCTTTTCAGGGAACCTGATTATTCATACTTAGTATATAAACATGCTGCATGAGGTAAATAGGTACCAAGGCTAGTGCTGGTTTTGAACATAGATCATCATTTTACTTACTCCCTTACATCATTTAACTCTGTTCTGGTGACCCTGGGACCTGGTAATACACACTGCAACCAATAACCATAACTCCATGATCCGTATAGAATATGTGAAGGATGGTGGCAAGTATGTAATTTATTACCTTCTGTAGTGCTGTGTTATTATTATGTGGCTGTTATAGCATTCATAGTTTGACAGATTCCTATTAGCCAGTCAGTCAGAGTATGTAGTGTATTATTTTACCAATACCTGATGCATATCAATAAAGTGGGTGAACACTGCTATAAAAGAACAGCTGAATTGGCTTGGATGTTGTAATCTCGCATTCTGAGTTCTCACCTGAAACATCAGATTAAGCTGACTGATACTTTTGTAAGGCTTAGAAAAGTCTGAGCAACTTTCTTCCCTCTTTGTCCTGAATCCTTGAAAAGAAGTGTCAAAGCAATACAAGAGGTTATTTTCACCATACTACCATTCCAACAGGAGAAGCAAAATATACGAGAAATCTTGTACTGTGAGACAACCTGTTCTCACAAGATTTCCAGCCCATTAACTCAAGAATCAGATTGTTTGGATTAGGTTTGCACAAACAGCCAAGCTTTTCAGGTGCTTATCCAAAAGGCATTGAACCAAATCTTTTGAGGTTTCCCCACATACTTAATATATTATGCAAATATTTACTATATGCGGAGAGGAGAGCAAGATGGGAAAAATCTCCTTGTCCAGGACAAGCAGAATTAGTTATTGCTGGATGAGTAAAGATATAAAGATTTCTGCTGGCTGAACAAAAACATCAAGAAGGAGAGGAAGCCCAGACAGAAAGTGCCACAGGGCTGAGGGTGACTAAGAGGAAGCCTGAAGCTGGAAAGCAGTGAGCTGCTGGAAGGTGGGGAGAGGAGATGGAGCTTCATATAGCCATGAAAGAGTCTCAAATTATGGGCAATACAGAGCCAATAAAAAAAAGGATATGAGCAGGGATAGCTATGATTCTGGGGAGAGGAGCTGGATAACACACCTATGCCTGCATGTGGCCAGAGCTCAGGTCACAGCTGGTGGCCTTGTGGGGGCCAGAGAAGAGCTGAGCTTGGGGGTGTCAGTCCTCCAAGGGACCCATGCTGCTGCTGTTCCCCTGGGGGCAGAGTAGCTGCCTGGAGACTTACATCTCTGCTTGTACACTTCATCCTCCTGCATTTCTAAGAGACAAAGCTTAGATCAGCCACTAATGTTTATTTCAGGATTGTGAAGAACATTTTCTGATTAGAAGAAATACATCTAAAAAGTATTGATCAAAATTTAAGAAAACACATAGGAAAAATGCAAGTTACCCAGATTTTTTTCTGTTATTTCCATTGCACAGGCAACCTGACACAACATGTTGTATATAATTCAACCATGCTGTCAGATTTTACTAGGAATGTAATCAGTATGATCTTACAAATTTTAATCAAGGTCTCTGAAACAAAGCACTTGTTATTCTATAGATTCTTACCTAATGCTTTGCAGCAGTATGTTAACAAGCTTATAGGGAGTGTAAATCTTTAAGAAACAGTCTGACTGTGAAAAGACCATGATTTCTGCCTCACCCCAAGTGTGATTGGCAGTAACATAGAAGGGACTGTGTATAAGGTAGTCCTGCTTCTCCTGCTCCTGAGGGGTAATATAATAATGAAGTACCAGCACAGCTGTGTCCCTTCACAATTTCATTAATGGTCAAGAAAATAAAGTATGATACTTTGTGTTACTTTATGATGGACTGCTAAGCAAAGATGTAATCATCAAGAGCTGTAGGGAGGCTCTTTTTTGACATGACTAAAGGAAATTTCTGCAGAAACAGAATTGTATGAAGTCATGGGAGGGAGTCAAACTGCTGCTTGCAATTCTGGTTAGCTGGCCTGAGCTAAAGCTTCTCTCCACCCAGCTTTAGGTATTTATGGTAATAATTTAGGGATTATAGTCACTGTAGAATTTCTTTATACTCTATGAAGAGAAAAAGGCATTTTTAGAGAGAGATCCTTTTATTGGTTTTAGGTGTCTTCTGTAGGATAAGCTGATTTGGGACCTCAAATTTATTATTCTCATAAATGAATATGAGGTTCAGCAAAAGTGACTACATTTATGGTGGTGTCTAATCATAGAAATATTTCCCTCTCCCTCACCAATGATATTAATATTTTATTCATTGTATCTTACATCAGCTATGGTATCACAATATGTTTTGCATGAAGGTACTCACATTTTTGAAATAAACTCACAAGAGGTGCTTTGTTTTCTGGTCATCTTAACAAGCTGTCCAAGGAAGTGGTGGAATCACCATCCCTTGAAATGTTCAAAAAATATGTGGATATGACACTTGGGGATATGGTTTACTGGTGAACATGGTGTGCTAGATTAATGGTTGGACTTAATGATCTTACAGGTGTTTTCCAACCTTAACTGTTCTATGAATCGATGATTCTGTTATTTTTTATAAGCTCTATCAACCTTGGGTGACTGGCAGAAAATATGCAAGTTACTCTGTCTTCCACAGAGTGTTTAAAAATCTCTTTGAGAGGAACATGCATGGGATGTTCCTCTACATAATTTTCTTCCACATCTTTGATACAAATCAAAACATTGCTACTCAGTGGCACACCGTTGTGTTTGCATTTTGATCCCCTTCTAGACGAACTGAGGGGATATGTGGAAAGAAGAGTGGAAGATCATTATCACGGTGTTTCCAGTGAATCCGCTTGCAAGATGAGGCACCACTGGGTGGGACAGTGCTGTAAATGGGATTGGTGGTTCCACCCCAGAGAGGCTGCCCTGCCTCTTCCATAGACGTGGTAGCTCGCAGCCATTACTTTCAGAAAGGATTTCAGCACAGAATACCTACTGGAGTAGCTATTCAAAGTCCCTGGAGGTCCTGTACATTGGATGGTTTCAGTGACAGCTCTGCTGTTCCTGTGGAGCTTGCTGTGTTCTGTCTGTTCTGCAGCTGCCCCTCCACAGACAGCCAACACAAACCCTTCAAAATGAAGCTGAGCTAGATAGACTAAGGAGGTGGACAGACTTTAAGGTACTAAAATTTGTCCCAGTGACGTGTCATTAATATTAAGTGTGCCTCACAAAGCACAAGCCCACAGTAAATAGAAAGGGGTCTGCTGCATCATCGAATGAAGTCCTCCAAAATCTCAGAAGAACACATAATATTTCCATTATAGAAAGAACCAGCTCCATCTTAAAAGTATGCTCGTGTGCTGTTTCCCCCCATTGAACACAGAAGGTGCAGGTGCCTGTAAAGAGTCATCAGAAAGTGCAGTTACTCAGAAAATTTCCCCCTTCTAGCTCATGATCCCTAAATGTCACCGCTGCTGAGTGCTTAGAGGAGTTTTCAGATCTGGGTAAACTCTAGCTGGAAGCACATAATTAAAGCAGTCTTAAATCATACATCAAATATCCTCAGCCAAACAGCAGATACTCCTCTTCTCCCTATTTTTTACTGACCATTTTATTCAACTCCATAACTTTATCCACTGAGCACTAGGCTTTTGAATTTCTCTTTGAAGATGCCTGAACCTCTTCCCTGACTGTGTAGAGATGCTAATTTAGGATTAGTTAATGCCGAGACTAAGTATCTATTTGTAGATACTGTAATATTTAACACAGACATCTAGAGTAGGGTCTCTGATTCTTGCTCTTTTTCATTTAGTACTCTTCATAAATGTTGAGGAAACCAAGGATGGAGAAACTGAGTCTAGATTTTTCAGTCTTTATCATAGAGATTAACATTTCAACCAAGCCAGAACTGGTGCACAGAAATAAGCTGGTACTTAATTACTTGTTCCTATTGCAAAATTTATGTCTTAGATCTAAGGACATCTTCGTCCTCTGTGTGGAAACATGCACCTCAAAAGTGAAAACTAAATGTAGTTTTCTCCAAAATAGTTCTTTATACTTTTCTTCCTCCCAAAATTTTTCTGTGCTGAACAGTTCAGCTAAAAGTGAAACTTTGTTTTTGTTGAAGGAGCCAGCAATATTTATTCTGAATCAGTACAACAGCCCTTCTCTCATGGGAAGCATTCAGGGCCAAATGTCATGTCCATGATACGATGCTGAGTAGAAATTACAGGGCTGTGGCTCACATAACATACCCTTTCCACTAACCAAAATGAAACATGTCATTGTGGAAGGATAAATGGCAATCTTTGGCTGTCATGCACTAGGATCTTATTATAGACACAGAGATAATGAAACTAATGTATCCTGAGGCAGTGTTGCTTAAAAGAGTATCAGAACAGGAGAATGTGTGCTGAATTTCATTTACTGAGACTTTTTCTGATGTGTTTGGGGCTAAATTATGGCAAACTATATACAGCCTTAGTCCTTCAGAAGTGAAGTGGTGTTTGGACAGCTGGCAAAAGGATAACTCTGCACAGGGTTTGCCCACCTATTTCTGAAGCTTTTTTTTTCTTTTTTTGTCAGGAATTGTAGGCATATTTATGTGACCCCTTTTATCATTGATCAGTCCTTCACTAAGATAAACGAAGTAGAAGGTAGTCTGGAAGGAATTGAACCCCATACAAGTTTTCCACAAAATGATTGTATCTGTTAAGCAAGTGGTAGAGAGGATGGCAACAGCTGATCCAGAAACGAATAAGGTCAACTGATGCAATTTTTGAAGATGATCAGATGTGACAGAAATGAAGCTCCTCTTACAACTTATTGAGGGTATATATGTTTGGTTTTAGATACATTCTTGGCTATGAGCTACTGCCTGTGCCTGTTCCCTCCTGATAGACTGGTGTTTTCACTGTGCCAGTCAGGACACCTGCATTTATTTCACTACTCCATGTGCAAGCAATCTATAGGCTGGACTTTAATGTCTGAGTGGGCACACCATCTCTGTCCACTAGCTGAAATAACCTGTTGTAATGTACAGGAAACATGTTAATCCTCATAATTAGCACAATTCTGGGGTCAATACAGGTGAAGAGATTTCAAACACCTTTTAAGTCTATCTGTGATATTTTATTCATTTTCTGTCCACCTTTATTTCCTCTCACAGTAGCTACTCAACATAACTTCCTTCTCATCCTTCTAATGCTGTGGTGTCACTGACAGTTGTAAAGGGAACAAAACAATCTGGAAGGAAAATTTTGATGTGGAAAAGCTGTCTTAGCAGGGTATTTTTTTTTTTAATTAATCCAGGAAAATAGCTTGAGACATTTAGAAGAGGACACAGGCTATTTTGTTGAAACTGTGATGTTTTTATGATCCCAAGAGTTTTTGAAAAAAAAACTGTATAAAGCCCCATGCCCATTGGTCTACATGTCATTTACTATCTGCATTAGGCTGCTACTCAGAAACATCAGCAAGGACTGAATGCTGTTATGCTGGGCACACTTCGAATCTATAAAAGGTGACTCCTGTCTCCAGAGTTTAAGCTTTCAATCTGACTGGCTTACTAGCATGTTATAACAGTCCTGTCCCTGGCATGCTGATTTGTGGCCTTGATCAAATCACTTAGGCTTTTACTTGCTTAAAAAAACCTACTCCTGCACTTGAATGCATGATAAGTCAATAGAGGCACACATGCAGAGGAGGTGTGTAGGACTGAAACCTTTAGCCATGCAAGCACCATCCTCTTCCTGAGGAGCCTATTCTGCTTTACCTCCTGAGCTCCTCAGGTAAGAGCTTTTTCGTCCATTTATATCAAAATGAGTCATCCTAGAAGTCTCCACCTCTGAACCCCAGTGTTTAAGCTACCTGGTTTCTTTGGATTCACTCAGATTTGGGAGAAAGCATAAAGATGAGTTCAAGTAGCATATCTGACTGGGTGACAAGTTTGATTAGATGGCATGGATATCAGCAAGGTTGGAGCAGAGTGAGCTGCAAATGTTTGAAGTCAGCCTATCTGTACCTAAAGAGACCTATTAAGACATACTGCCTTAATCCTTTTATTTCTGGAGTCTGAGCTACATTCTTGGCACTGAGAACTAGAGTATGCTGGTTCTTGTCTCTGCAGACTGATACCCTTAAAAATTTCAGAAAAATACACTGACTCTTCCAGGTGGAAGGTCATAACTGGCCTATTGCTGTCATCTCTATGTTCTCTTTAAAAGAGATTTCAAAAAAAGGAGGATACTGGGGAGAGGTGAAGAGCAGAATAGTGGTGCGGAATGAAGGATTGGAAACATAAGGAGCAAAAAGTACTTGGTTTGAGTAGCAAATGCTCACCTAGAATGAGCAGCAGTGGAAATGGCGATTGTGGAAGACAATCTTATATTTGATGAGGAAGGAACATATGTGATGGGAAGATGTGAGCCATGGAGCTGATCAGAAGACTGCAGCAGATGAGCTGTGAATAAGGTGGAGTTGAGGAAGAGAGCTGCTGGGAATTCTAGGTGGAAGAAAATATAGTGTCAGAGCTCTGGAGGAGTCTCTGGGTGAGAATGTATAAACATTTAGAAATGGGAGAAGAAAAGATGGAATAGGAATCAATGAATGTTGGAAAGAGTAAGAATACTACAATAAATTAAAAAAAAGTCTTGCTTCTTTAGGAAAGGCTTCTCATAAGTATACCTGTCCACAGAGTTGATAGCTACTTACATATTTTATCTCTGTGTTTTTCAGGGTTGGCCTTTAATCCATTTTTCTTCACAACCCAGTGAAGACCTGACTTGTGCAGCAGTTCAACATAGTTTGAAAGAGGCCTCTGAGGACAAAGGCTAAAAGCATCTCCTATGAATTTCAGCACAATATGTACTTGTAGGCACCTCTCATCCTTCACAGATATTTGTCTAATTGCAGTTATTTATTAATCTGAAATGCAAAGTGTCCAAGAAGACCCTGGACATTGGCAATTTAAGCTGTTCTCTCAACCTTCCCTGAAGGTTCATCCAAAATAGACCCTGAATGTTTATCATTTGTCAAGGATTCAATAATTGGCAGGAAAGGATGGCTTTGGGCACATATGTTCCTTTCCTCCCTCTCTCTCCCAAACATTGTGATCTTGTTTAGCTTTGTACTGTTGTGTCAGCTTCTTCTGTACTTGCTAGGGTTCATCTTGTATCTTGGGATGGCACTGCAGAAGGTATTCTCGTCACCTTGAGCACTTTCCACTCTTCTCTCCTGCTAACTGCTGTTTCCATGGAAGTCTGTGATGTGTTTTATTCAGAGTATAATTTGTAGAATGTTTGCTTAGAACAGAGGAAGGAAAAATAACTTCTTCAAGGCAGAGTGAAAGAAAATATACTCTAAATTTAAAAGAAAAATCCCTCTCTCTCTAAACCTTAATCCTCAGCTCTACTGTATCCCCAATTAATACCATTCTGTCTAGGACTGAAGTTTTCAATGACAACACGAAGGAAGACATGTCAGGTCACAAACCCAGAACATCAAATATTTCCACTTTTCCTAATTATCACCCAGCCTTACCAAAAAACAGATGGAACCACTTTCAAAGCTTTGTGTGTGTGCCTGTGTGTGTGCATATGTATGTCTGTCTTACAAACGGCTAATTCAAATCAATCTTGGGATTCTAGTCAAGACAACAGCTTCACTGCCTGAACCAGCTTGTTTCTGTACACTTATCATTACCAAAAAGGAGAAAAACTGCAATCAAGTTGCATTCAACTCCAAAGAAAAAGAATGGAGCCCACACTTTCTGATAACAGCCCACTACGCCATACTTGCCTGTGTAACAAGCATATGGAGTGGCACATATCTGGACTTGCTTCTGATTGAAATTTCACAACTAACTGTAGCATCTGTAGCTGGACTAATGTAGCTAAAAGCTCGGCTAACATCTTCCCTTTCCTCTTGTTCTTATTGCATGGCTACAGGATGAAACTTTATGCTCAATAGGCAGAGAGATCCATCTGCTTATGCAGGTATGTGCAGCACAAGCTATAGGTGCCCAAGAGCACCACTGTACTCCACGTCCTCACCAGCTGTAGTGGATTATCCAAAAGACAGTGGTGCCTACACCCATTCCTTCAGCTCAGCCATGCCGAGAGCATTTTAAATATTGCAGAAGCATAATTCTGGTCTTTTCCGAGACCTTGCAGCATTGTTCATTACTATGAAGTGTCAGGAATTCAAAGGGAGAAACGTGAGAACAAAAGTAGGTGCCTCTAGCTTGTAGCAGCAGTGCTGCAAATTGGGGCACTTGCAAAACAATGTCATATGTGTCATTGACTTTTACTAACCACCGGAAACACCTCCAGAAAAATATAAGATGCTAATCTGACTTTTTTTCCCCCAGTTTACAGCTGTTTTGTAGTGGCTGCCTCTCTTGTCCCTCAGAATGGATATTGTCCAAAAGTATTTACAGACAAAAAAGATCTTCTAGGACCCCTCACACTGGGACACAGGCATTAAGGAAACATAAAACAAAGGAATGCCAGATGCAATGGAATGAACAGTTAAAAGGCAGGAAGGTAACATATGTGCTTCTCTGCCTTGCTCCAACTGGGTGACACACTAATAGGTTTCTTATTCTGCTTTCTTCTGCTAAGAGACTGGAAGACATATGTCAGTTTTCCACCTTAACTGTGCATTTTCTAGTTTGTTTGGATTTATGTCATAACCTTAATGGGATTTAAATGGAATTTTTATATGTGAATAATACTCTGCATTAATGCAAGAACTTTAGGTTGCTGTGCTACCAGCTTGATTTGCATAAAGGTTTTTAAATATGAAAGAAGAATAGCCAGGCTATTGTAGATGGCAAAGTGAAAAAAAAAACCCACTGGCATAATAGTAAAAGACAACTCCCACAAAACATTGGCTTGTGAAAGGGTTAATTCTCTGGCTCTTAGGTACAACTGGGTGTGAGAGAAGAGCCCAGAGGTCATGCTAGTCACGAATATTTAGTTGCTGGAAGGTCAAGGCCGGATTAAATGGTGAACCTAGAAGGTCAATGTCATAGGTTTATACTTTATCATAAAACATTTTCTGTTCTAGTGTACTGTCTGTGTTCTGTAAATGTAAATTGTCTGTCAATGCATAGCTCACATGATGTTACACACACCCCACACACTGGGGTGCAGAAGTGTCTAATTCCTTTAAGTATGTTGTAGATTTTGAGATATCATCTATAATTAATAAACACAATAAGGTGTTTCACATTGAAAAGTATGTTGGTATGCAATTACATATTACATATTTTTAAGATACATTATGTTGTCCTCCTATTTCCAAGTCCTTGTTTACCCTTCAGTAGATCAAGTAGGAGAATACTTGTGCATTTGGTAATGTTATTTCTTCAGAACATGAATTTGGTGCACAGAGAGTTCTGACGATTTTTCCCGACAATTTTTTGGGAGTAGCACTGCAGCTCTTACTCTTAGTTCTTTGCCTTAAACCTTTGCCTTTACCATCCATTTGGTTTTCCAAGCCTCAGCTGTGTGTGAGCAGTTCTGAGTTACTGATGGTTGTGCAGTCAGGGAACTTTCCTGCTGGCATGTTATTCATTCTTAGTGTGCCATTATTATTTTTAAATGAATTATGTATATAACACTCTTGGTGTACAGACTACTCTGCATGTGAATAATAAAGCACAGTCTTTGCTCAGAAGAGCTGACAGTCTAAGGGATTGATCCAGTAAACACTTATTCATGGGTGATTTGCTTAGCCTAGTGTTGTGAGTAATCTGTTGATCTGGCCCCAAACTAATTAGATAACTTGATAAAAAAAACAATAGGACATGCTGGGTAGTGCAGGAGGGAAGAGATAAAACACAACAGTACATAAAGGCCTGGGAAGAGCGAGGATAAACACAGGCTGGTTTGGATTTGATTCACTTCTCTGTGGCAGTGTCCAAGTGGAAAGGCTGTAAAGATGGAGGCTGGGCCATGGAATGAAATGTCAGGTTTCCTCCAAGCCTTACATTTTGTTTTGTGTTCAGCCTGCCCTCATGGGAGGCAATAGCCTTGTCTTGACCTTATTATTTTTTATGGTCCATCTCTGCAGTCAGGTCCAGAGGAATCTTCTCAGTATTTTTTAAAGAGTAAGTGAGGTTGAATATACACACACAGGTCTGAAGAGCATTGGAGTGGGCTGAGTTAAACCATTGTGCACAATTGGCAATGGCAAGGATGGTCAGTGACTCAGTTTCTCCTGAGTTAGTTCCTTGCCCATGGGGAACAGGACTGCAGCAGCCAGGTGTGTGTATGATTGTCCTGTGAAAAAAGCTTGATCACGGGATGATACTACTTTGGAGTTGAGACCTGGCTCTTTATCTCATTCAGGAGCAGAGTATGCAGTGCCAGTGTGCCAGAACACTGGTCTTGTGTCGTTTCCTGGGATGCCTGCAGGGCTGGGGGTCAAGCACGAAATTTGAGTTGGGAGATTTCATGCATTGTTACAAATGAGTTTAAAGCAGTTTATCAGGATCGAGGCCTGGAAAATCAGTGTTTGAGTATGGTTAATTTCTGCTGAATAGTAATCTTTAGTTTGTGCTAAAGGTCCTGTTTGTACTGCTGTAAGTAATGCTTGGACTTGCAGAGACCTTGTTTGCATGGGTTCTGTGTTTAAAAGCTGCAGTAAGGTATGAAGACCTTGGCAGAAAGAAACCAAACCCAAACCTCTGCATTTTTGTCTGGGAGGTGACCCAGGGCAGATTACCAGTGGAGCTGGGGCAGTGGAGGGCAGAATGGAAGTACCTGTCACTGGCTCTGGAAGCCCTGGCTGGTGCAGCTCGTAACACACTGCTCACAGGCACCCTTGAAGCAGTTTCCTGGAACCTGGCTTCTGCTAAAGGATCTTGAGAAGAAAAGTCCACTTATAATTATGGACAAAGTGATTGTCTCAAATGATTATCCAAGATGCTCATTTCACCAACCGGTGTTGTTTGCAGCATGGAAAGGGTCACAGGTGGCTCAGAAATAATAATGTGGTATTTATGCAGCTGACCACTGTGCTGGAAAAGGGATAGATGTATTTCACTCAGTTGGTCCCAGATGGAAAACTTTTCTTTAATGGAGAAGCAGATCAATTCTATTCTTACTCTAATGTAGAAGTAAGTGGGAAAATGAAGCAAAATATGGGAAAACATCAAGGTGTTATGCAAAATAAAATATTGATTGTAAAAATCCCAAAACAAAACTTGCTCCCTGTCTTAATTTTTCTCTCATGTCTAGTACTTATACAAAAATATTTCTTCCTGCTCTTACATCAAATGAAACTAAAACTTCCCACTATATAAAGCTATTTTGTTTCCTTTAATTTTTTTTTTTAGCAGGAAATATATATCTCTCAAAATCTGCAGGGATAAAAGTTTAATTATGTCTTAGTTGCTTGCTGTGATTTTGAAATCAGTGCTTTAGTCTGAATAAGCACTTGGTGGGTTATAAAATGACATGATGAATATTTCTATTTCTCATGTTAAAATCTACGTTTTGTAAGGTAATTGACAATAATGGAGTTGACACTGGATTAACAGTTTTGACCTGAAGTTGGTATCAAGAAGGGTTTTTTAAGAAATGAATGAATGAAATTTTTTTAAAAAGGATCATACTGTGGGAGAAAATATACCTGCAGCAGCAAGGATTCATCCACTCATGTTTTGCATGACAATCAAGCTGCAGATAAAGATATGTGAATAAGCTAAAACCCACATAAGCACTTTTTATCTTGGTAGAATTTAATGAAGATTAGGTTGTTGGCCTGCATGGAAGTAAACTTTAAAAAAGAAACTAATACAGAAATAAAAGTTTAGACCCAGCTCATGTGAATAGGTCAGTCCTAAGAACAGTATTCTTGACTCCATGATGAAAATGATGGATGAAGCTGGAGGTCAGCACTGATGCTGGGGAGCTTCTGGACCATGCCAGGGTGAGGGACAGAATGTAGGGACAGCTCTGAGGAGAGACAGTGACATTGCTAATGGCTGGTTGGGCAGATAAAATGAGGCCTGATGCAGGTGACTTGGGTAGAAATTGGCTTGGGGAGTCTTAGTGAAGCTTGCTTTTTGGCATACAACTAATTGATGGCCGGGTTTGTCACTAGAAATGTTCTTGTTTTGTGGCCTCCCAGCTGGGGCCAATAGGGTCCATCGTTTAGAGTACATGTATTTGTGTTTCTGCCATGTTACATGAGAGTGTTGTTCCACAGTGCACCCAAATCCTGCAGAGTGCCTCCACTTCTAATGCCAAATCTGCAGTCAATTAATTAACAAGTCTTTCTCTGAATGTGCATGTTTTAAAAGATGCTTCTGGGCTTGTGAATAGGCCACTTACATTGCCTGCCTTACAGATACCCTCCTCAGGGAGACAGAAGTACGAATGAGTGTGTTCAGAAAGATTTCTTTTACCCTGAGAGATGGTATTTCCATGTCATGAATCAGACAAACTTTTTCCCTGTGAGTTTCCAGCCCCCTATCAGCCCTGGACATCACTAAAAATGTACTTTAAATATGGAAATAATCTCTATGACTCCGGAATCTGAAAACCAGAGTCCCTAGGAATGAAATTAGGAACCCTTGCCCAGAAAGGATGGGAATCAGCTGTACCACACTCTGCAAGTCTTGTCCCAGCTCCAGTTAAAAACTGGAGAAATGCATGGGCACAGTAGTTTGATTTGTCTCTGATTCTCCATCACAGTAACTGGTGTTTGGCACGTCCCTTTTACTGCATTCCTTCGTGTGATATGGGTTGTCTCAGAGAGACTGGGAAATGCAAAGATCGAAGGCTGGGACTTGCTTCTGACCAGAAAGCTTTCAGAGTTTTGCTTCCTGCTGGGCAATCCTGATATATGAAGAATCAATTGTGCTAACTGCTTTAGGGAAAAATATCTAATCACTACCTCAAAATATTTCCCTCTTGGCTGTGTTAGAGCCTTATAAAAACTGAGGGGGGAAGCAGGAGGGTGAGCAAGATAGTAGCATTCTAAAAATATTTTAAAGGGAACAGTTGTTTGCTAGTTGTGGTAAGTGCTGTAAAACTTTTCTCAGATCTCTGTAACTTACTCTTCTGTAACACAAACAAATTCAAATCCATCTTTACTAGATGGAAACCAGTTTTCTTGTAATGTCCTGTGTGTCTGATCTCCAGTTTATTTATATTAACAGATTTCTTGCATCTTCTGTTTTGATCTTTAAGATTCACTGACAGCCACTTACCTAATGAGTGTGTGTGAGCCATGTAGCACAACATTCATGACGGGCTGATCCTTGTGGTGTGTGTGTTTCCATCCTAGCCCCTCAGACAAAATAATCGATGCCAACGTGAAAGTCCCAAATGTCCTTTTGTTAAGGCATGTTTATTTAGATATTTTTTTAAAATAGTGTTTTACAAGAACAGCTTTGGGGGTTTTTCTTTGTTTGTTTTTCTTTATTTTTTTTAAGGAGTTTGACAAAGATATGATAGCAATGAAATGAGTAGAAATAAGAAAGAGTGCTGTGGGATCCCAGGGCCACTTGACTGCTAGTGCAGAAACATAGAGTTGGCTCATCCACCAGCATGAAGTGACTTCAGTCAAGCAATGGTGATTTGTGCCAGCTGGTAATTTCTTATTTCCGGGTAGCCCTTTGTTTTCAGTTCTGCATTTACATATTTGGATTTTGTGTGTTTACTGAACATGGCAGGATGTCTAAACTGGGCAAAGAAGTAGAGAAATCACTTGGTAAAGGTCATGGGAGGGGGCATCAGAGGGTGACAGAGCAGTTTTCAGCTCTGCTTGCATTTTCTCACAGGATACTCTGGCAGTTCTTTCCCTTCCTTGCTGATTTCTCTAGTTGAGCTGTAGGTTTGTAATGTCTATTTTAGGGCTGATTGAGTGCTAGTAACAGGAAGTTTTGTGTGCTTGTGGAGTTTGAATGGATCTTGGGATTTTGTACAGAATTACTATAACAGCCATAAAGAAGAAATATCATAAATAATATATTCAGAACAGTTCATGTATCACTCTATAAAATAAGATTCTTTTTCTTCATCAGTTTCTCTAGCTGCTGTTAGAAAGGTCTTAAAGTGGAAAAAAACTCCATCTATTGACCAGTGGGTTATGGCCGGATTTCTTTCTCATTTGGTATTTCAGTGCCATACGTAATTATATTTATTGTTAACAATTTCTTATTGACTCCTCTTACTTCATCTCCTCTGTGTATGTGTTTCTGAATTGTTGTATGGTCTCCTTACTAACACACTGATGAACCTGCAGACATATTGGAATTTCAAATAATCTTTTTGAGCTTGGTGATTATGTTATGATCTTAGAAATGGATACACTGAGAATATAGAAATAGAAGTAAAAAATGTGAAAGTAAAGGCAAAAATAAAAGGAAAAGCAGAGACATTTTGGCACTGAGGAATATAGCTTCTGGGGTATATTTAGTAGTTTGATTTGAGCATGGATTCCTTGAACACAGGATTTTTTCTACCTGATTACTCTGAATCAGTGCTGAAATAAGTGGGATAAACTTCTCACCCCTAGGATTGTGAAAATGCTGGCGTTTAAAGAACTTTTAATAAGGATGCAATTCAGGCCTCAATGGATGCATAGATAAGAAGTGAAGTATGCTAAATGTTAATCTGTTTGGCCCTTCCAATGAGGTCAGGTTAACTCAAATTCATGTGCTTCTCAAAGAAACTTTGGGCCAAATGGTGTATGCTGACCCACACTGTTTTGGTATGGCTTGGGTCAAATGATTCCTGTGGGTTATAATCAGTTTAAATTCTGATAGTTGCATCTTGCTTTAAAAAAAAAAAAAAATCATTTATTTTTAGTTTGCAATTCTTGCCTTTTTTTTTTTTGTCTCAAAATAGGAAAAAAAATACAGAAAAATTGGGTTTGAGGAAAGTTTTGTACAGCTTTACTTAAAACCTCATAGCACACAGAACTACCAAGTTAAATCAGGAATGCTCTGGACAGGGCGTTTTTTTGTGACTAAAAGCAGTAGGAAAACTGTGCTTTCATAACTGAAACAGCAATTAAATAGATAGTGAAAGAAGTCAGAGTTTGTTTGAATTCTGGTAACCCAGCATCAAAAGGATAGGTCCTAATGTTGTTGATAAAAATTAAACAAGAAATAGATCTTCTTTTCAAATTCCTAGAAGTCAATTATGTGATTTCTTACAATCATGTCAGGTACTGTTACAGAAAGCTGAGCTCTTGCGACTGTTCCAGACCTGTTTGATGTTACTGGGCAGCCTGCCAAAGTCTCCTTTTTGTATGCCAAGATGGTAATTATTGACACTTCATAGGGAAAGGGTTTCAAGGAACTCACATCAATATTTCTTCCACAGTCAGAAGCTGGAAATGCCTCTATAGTAAAGAGATCTTGAAATCCTTGGGGATTATATTCCTGCACTGAATGAATACTAGAGAGTACTGAGAAAGTTAACCTCGGGCAGACAAAACAGAGCCAGTGTGCAGAAGCCTGGAGTGGAACTTGGGCAGAACTGTTTGAAGACAATAAATCTGGTGAGGAGTGGGAGTGGCTGAGAAAACTTTGTATGTGCAACATGCTGTCTTTCAGGGTTGAAGGTATATTATAAATCAAAACTGGCACTTGGGAAAGGATGAGAGGCTTGACTTTACAACTCAGGAGTAAGTCACAGAGCTCGGGGGAAGAAGCACCACACACTAGGGAGGTTGAAGCCATCACTTTCTGTGCTTTCAAGGTTTTATACCACATTTTTGTGTGGCATTTGACTACTTGTCTTGGGTTTTCCTCACAGTCTCAGGAGTCAAATTAATTTGGTTGTGTAAGTGAGGTTTTTAGGGTGAAGGAGGGATGTCTCACCAAGTGAGCTGATTTTAGACCAGAATATGAAGTTTCTGGTCATTATGATCCCTTTCAGGTGTGGATTTTATCACTGGCACTAGCTGTTATGCTGGGCTCCTCTCCTGCTAGTGTGAAATGGGTGTGCTTCCCTATGAGACTGACAGCTTCACAGAGGGGTGCAGAAGTTTATGTAGATTGCCATTAAGAGCTCATACTTGGCCAGCCCTTAGCCACAGTGATTCTAAAGGCAGGCTGAGAGTGTTGGGATTGTTCATCCTGGAGAAGAGAAGGCTTCAGGGATACAGCATAGCACCTTCCAGTACCTGAAAGGGCCTGCAAGAGAGCTGAAGAGGGACTTTTTACAAGGACATGTACTGATAGGACAAGGGGTGATGGCTTTACACTGAAAGAGAGTAGGTTTAGCATAGAATGAATTTTTCCCTATAGGAATGGTGAGGAACAGGTTGCCCAGAGAAGCTGTGGCAGTGGAAGTGTTCAAGACCAGGTTGGATGGGGCTTTAAGCAATCTGGTCTAGTGGTAGGTGTCCCTGCCCATGGCTTGTAATGAGATGATCTTTAAGGTGCCTCCCAACACAAATCATTCTATGCTTCTATGATTTCTCTCCTGCACTGCTATTTGAATGCTTTAGATACTTGCATATGGTTATCACATCCTGCCCCCTGCTCACTGCTTTGTCAAACTCCATATGCTTAAGAAGATGCTTAACTCATGTTAATCATTCCCTGCATATCCCAATGTGTGTCACTTGTAATGCTAGCAAGTAATCCATAAAAAGCAGAAATTACGAAGTTCAAATTCCTGCTGATATTTGCACTTGGGTCTGCTGATTTCTGTTTAAAATGAAACTCTTATTTCAGTCTCTTCCTTGGTTAGAACTGCAAGAAGATCTCTCTTAACTTGCTTGAAAATGCCAAAGACACTTAAGCAATTTTCAAATTTGTTTGAAGTTACACAGTAGAAGTTACTGAGGAAAGGAAACAGACTGACAGACAGACAGGAGGCTGAAGAGATAAGGTGAGTTGTGTAAGTCATATTTATTCAAGAAACCCTTGAAAAACTCAGAAGGAAAAGTTTATATGGTAACTGTTACGTAGTTACATTTATATGATGGATGTTACATTCTCTGTATCTGTGATAAACACCTCCCTTGCAGCGCTAACCCAAGTAGCCAAGCTGAAGCTGTACCATTTCAGGACATTTTAGCTCAAAGCTCAGCCCAAGGAATAAGAAAGGCTTAATATAAATAATTAACAACCTCCTGTTTTAAGGCAAGCTATAACTGATGATGATTTAGCCTGGAAAGTGCACCCTTACCCCTGGAGGCTCAGGAACTGACTGCCATGCAGCTCAGGGGCCTGTGCAGTGTGATGGCGAGGGTCAGGCAGGGACAGGGACCCTGTCAGCACCCAAGCCAAGCCACCTCCTGCTTTTGCAGCTGTATGCCAACAGCTCTGGTCATATGCTGTCAGCACGAGAGTTTGTATTAGCACAGGATAGTCAGGTCTTCGCTGCTTTATGAGCTGGAAGGTCAGCTACACTTGAGCTTCAATCTACCATCCCTTGCCCTCCATTAAGTCAGCTGCCTGAAGCTTAAAGCACAGTTTAGTCTGTGATAGAAACTTATGGGAGTCTGCTCAGGGGCAACTCTCAAGCTATACCTCAAACTAATTCAACAATCCCCACGAGACAGCAGGGGTTTCTTGAGGAAGGTACCTGATGCCAAGAATGTGTCTATGCAGTCCAGAATAGCTCTTTATGGTGCCGTAGTAGGAGGCTGAAAAATTCCTAGGACTAGTCCAGGGATGTCTGTGATGGGGATAAACTGTTTTACTGAAAGGGGCCATGCATTTTGTTGTTGGGGAGTAACAAATGAGTGTGTAGTGATCATTCTTATTAATACTAAGAGCAAATATATTACT
Source organism: Pachycephala philippinensis (assembly GCA_013397055.1). Lineage (NCBI taxonomy): Eukaryota > Metazoa > Chordata > Aves > Passeriformes > Pachycephala > Pachycephala philippinensis. The sequence goes on from VWZT01015832.1 coordinate 160,031, forward strand.
GTAGTTTAAAAAACTTGCTCACCAGCCCCATGAAAAACTCTAAGAAAGAAGGAGACAAGGAGGAGAGAAAGGTGGTGATGCTGTCCCTACGGAAATAATAGGCTGGTTTAGGTCCTTGACGACAGCCTAACTAAGCTGCTGGACTTGGCACCAAACCGGGGAAGGGTTGGCACTCAGTCTGGTGAAGGGGAGGAACTATTTCCGAAAGTGCTTTCTGCTCAACTCTCAGCCTGCCCTGGGCTGTGTGCTTGTGCTGCAGCAGGGCCCCATATTTGCCCTGCGTTCCCGGGAGCTCCAGGGGCTGCAGCGCTGGGGACAGGACACCACCTCCCAGACAAGGAGTTTTGGTGTGGGGGGCCCTGAGTTAGTGTGCAAGCCTTGGCCAGGCTGCCACCAAAGGTGGCACGGGATGTGTACCCCATGCTATGCCTCCTTCTCCTCCCTCCTGTTTTTTCTTCTTTCCTTTAAAATACACTAGCCTGGTTTTCCAAAGAGAGAGCAGCAAAATATTTCTGCTCCTAAGTCTTTCCTAGACTTCTGGCTCTGAACTGAGTTTAGTGAGAAGTTCATAGCCTAACGAAGAGACAGATGCCTAAGTATTTGGTTTGAAACTTCATGTTTGTGAGTTTCTACCAACCACAGTAAAATCTAGTGGGGTTTCATGCTGTACGTTACGTTGCCATACTGTTCTTGTTAAAGTAATTAAAAGTGTTTGTGCATTAAACAACTAAAAATTAAAAAAAAAAAAGGTGTTAATCAGCTGTGTTTCAAAAAAATGCAGACAGAAAAATGATGCTGTCTATGTGGTTTGGAATAGTCAGGCCTGTTTTATTACATGTCTATACCAGCAGGATATAACAAAGGTAAAGATTTAAGGCAATTTTGACACCTTAAAGCAGAACTGTTAGCACTGCATAGACTTTCAAATCCAAAGAGGATTCAGCCTGCTCACTTACTGCCTTCCACATCTTCAAAGGACCATGACTCTTTTTTAATCTTTCCGCTTTGCTGTGAAGCCATGGGAAGTTATTGACTTTACAGGCAGTTTTAGTACACAATCAAGCAAGAAAAAATGCTGGTGTACTCTGAGGCTGAGTTCAAATCTTCTTGTCTTTGTGTCACGCCCCTCTCTGTGCTGAGGCAGAATTTAAAAGTGCGGAACAGATGGTGAGCTGTTATACAATGTTTTGTTTTTTGACCCCCTTGTTGAGCCAAGATTCTCTGAAGGCTTTCAGGGATGCTTTGGCTACCTCACACATTTTCCAAATGTAGTTGGAAGAAGTTTTCCACAATAATATTGCTTGATTATAATTAGATACAGTTTGAACTCTGGATCTGAGCTCCGACATTGCTCTTCTTGGAACAGCTCTGGGGTAAGTGTAGGCTGGAGGTCTGCCAGGGAGTGTGTTTGCTCGATGGTCAGTGTCTCAATGAAGTGCTGCCTACTTTCCTTTCAGGCCAAGTGTAAGAGCACTTAAATTTCCCTTTGTTTAATGCCAGAAGGTGCTATTAGAAGTGATGCTTAAATCACCAACCTCCTTGGAAAAACTGGAAGAGGGACTGAGACCTTGTGTTTTAATGGGTTTTCCTTGAACTCTGGGAGCACAGACGTCTGCCCAGTTTCCCTGGGTTGAAGAGCTCAAGTTTCTCTGCCCACTGAGAAAGAGATAGAAGCTGAAAAGGAATAGAAAGCCAAGAATCCAGAAAGGCAACTGCTGGGACTGTGGCCCCAAGTGAGGGGGCCCTTCTGCCCACAGTGGGCCTTGACTTGAGGCTGAAGTTGTCCTTCACCATGTCCAGTGTGAGGGAACGAGGACTTTGTGTCCATCCTCACATTTGCATCTGTATGAAACAAACTTTCACCAATGTATCTTCCCCAGAAATCCTGAATGTTAGCAAACACTTTGGGCTAATGTTCAGTTAATGTAGATTCTAAAATAATGTAAAGTAAGTGTGATGAAAAGACTCAAAAATCCCACACCAAACTACGCAAAGATCAGGAATTCAGTTTTGCATCCTGATCCTGACTGTACTTCAGCAATGCAACAAATCAGTTTGCCCGTGTCTTGTAGCTCCTAGGGTGACACTGGACAAACTTTCCTCCCAAGACTACACAAGGCATTATTTTTTTCAACAGAATGAGATACCCAGAGGAAGGAGTTCAACTGGATATTTTTTCCCATTCTCTTATTTTTCTTGTTGTCTTAGCACCTGAATGGTTCCTTGAAGAACACCTTGAAAACCTTCTGTACTATATTGATAGAACTGCTGCCCTTTAGCAGAAGCTTTTGATGAAGTCTAAACAATAAGACATGAAAGTACAATAACATAATTTAAAGGCATAAGGTCCTAAAAATATACCAGTGATGACAAGTAGTCACCTGTTTTGGATGTCCCCATTTTGGGACATCTAACCTGAAACATTTAGAATTGATTATACAGATGAGCTAGGTGCTCTTGTAAAATTTATATAGTGAGAGGTTTTAGAATGGAAATATTTTAAACCTCTCAATAATTTGAAATTCTTGAACTATAGATTTAAGAAATTTATGACCTACCTACAGAATAACTGAAAAGTAAGGGTTCTGTTTTATCTAGGTCTTATTTAACATTTGTCTTCTCTATTTAGAAGTCAGGACAAGCAGCATCAATTATATTTCCAAATGCTTCTAAATTTGGAGGACTTCTGTATACCAGTCGAAAATAATATGAATGAAGGGCTAAAAGCCTGTCTAAACATGTTCAAGGGATAAAAGTGTTAGTATCTACCTGAGCTTTACTTAATGTTGGAGAAAAATCATTGTGAAATTAAAAATAGTCTAATAAAAAAAACACTTGGGAAGCACAGATACTTACAGAATCTACTGATGATATCTCTGTTTTCATGGGCTGGAATTATTCTCTGCCCTCTATAAAAATGAAGAAAAGTCCTAACTCTGCAACAAGAACNGGGAAGTTTTGGAGAAGAAAGTTTAATACACAGTTGATTTGGGCCAAAAGATTTTCTGTCATCTTAAGGACCGTTGGAATCTTATTTCTGGGATTCTCTGACATGCCATGAGAAAGTCAGAGAAAGGGGTTCTGTTAGACCTTTTATTTCCTCTCTCTTGTAGTTTTTCACATTGAATGTAAAAGCCTCAAAGGATTGAATTTGAGGAGGATTTGAATGAGAACAGAATAGTGCTTGGCTTTATAAGGTCAAAGAGATTGCATTTAGTGAGCTGCAAACTAAAGATTTTGCTATAAGAGATGGCAATCCAAAATATTGTTTTAAATGCCATCAGGATGGATGCAGGCTCAGTTGGAATGAGGTAGGAAGCTGTATGGCTGTGGTATTGTTACATATTGAGGACAGGGAGCACACGTGAAGGCTATGGAACACTGCTAAATGGAGACAAGAGTAGCATTTCATTGGTCCCACAGAAAATACTTATTTGTTTACTTGTATCTTTATAGCTTTTTATAGACCAGGACATGCTTTCTTTCAAATTAATGATCCTCTGCCTCACATCTTTAAATATCTAGGATTTCTGGAGTCCAATTGTCAAAAAAATTAAAAAATTTTCCCCCTTCATTGAAAGCAGCAGAAGCTAGGAGAGTAATGCAATATGCTCCTCTTTGGGTTTCTGATAATTCAGCTTAGGATGTCAAAACCTTATCAGCCTTTGCCATCCTGAAGAAAGAGCGCCAGCTGTGGGCTTCTGCCCTCTTTCACTGTTAGCCCTGTATCCTAGTGCTTTTCTCACTTGCATCCATGCCACCATCCTCCTGTACCACACAGTCTGGGGTGAGCTGGTAAAATTTTGCATTATTGCTAGAATTCTAGTTTCTGTCTTTTACTTTTCAGCGAGAGACCTGGGGAGAATTCATTTAGTTCAGCTGAGGCGTTAGCAGCCTCCTCTCTGACAGCCATTACACTATCATGACCTGTCCTGCACCTCTAACACTGATCTATTCATAGTTCTCATATCAGCATGCTGGGCAGGTTTTTATGCTAAATCATCTTTCTTCATCGGTCCCTACTTATACTGCAGCAAATAAAAAGGCTTAGATTAGTGCAATGGGTAAATGGGTCTCTTTATGTCCTACTGTCTCAATGTGATTTTCTGAGTGAATTAAATGGATGGACTAGCAAGGCTGGCCCTGAGACAGACACATGCTGCGGGCAAGCTATCCTACAGAGGGAACCTTGCTCTGCCAGATTGTTTGGTGTTTTGTGATATTGACTAAGTGAGGTCAGTGAAATAACTTCCACCGGCGACGGTGAGCAGCGTTTGAACACACGGCACCAGAGTAAATGATCCATCCCTTAAGGCAGCGGCCATTACGGGAGCAGCCCGGCCAAAACTCCCGGTGCACGGGGCCGCAGATCCCCGGTGAGGCACGGGCCTGGGTATCCCGTGTGGGCTGTGGAAGCAGAGATCCCAGGGGCACAAGCCTCGGCCAGGGAGCGCAGGCTGCAGCAGCCGCGCCGGCAGGGAACAGGGAGGCAGCCCCGCCTCCGAGAGCTCACCAGGATGAGCAAGGAAACAACAGATGGAGACAGGCAGACGGAGGAACACCAGGAAACACAGAAAATATTAGTCAGCATCATAGGCAGTGACCTCAGCATACCAGAGGTCTAAATGTTGTCAAGTCTTTTGCAGGCAGCCCAAAAATTAAGGGTTCGAAAGATAATGCTGAAGGGAAATAATGAATCGTTTCATAGAAATTTACGGACAGTGGCTCCTGAGCATCTGGGAGAGTGGAAGACAAAATATAAATGTGTTTCAAAATTTATTCTGAGAACCTTTCAAGCTGCCTAGTGGAAGATTTTGTGGGTGGGAGCCTTTTAAGAGGCTTACTCTTGGTCCAGGGTATGAAGAGATGGTAGAAGGCCTCGAGATAATACAAGAAAACCTTCTTCTAAAAATGAAAGAGATGACCTTTAAAACATTGGTCTGGATAGATATGGGTGAAGAAAATGATACATGTGAGGGCTAAAGAAAAAGAAGATACACTTCTTGTAAATACTAAAAGAAAAGGGAAAGGAAGGCATTATAGGAGTTATTGGTGAAAAAACAGGGAGGACTGCTGTGCGCACAGATGGAAGGTACCACCCGAGCAGCCCAGTGTTTCTTCTGGCACAGATAGTTCAGATCACAAACCCCCTCTCTTGTTTTAATGAGAAGGGAAATAAAGTAAGATATAGCTATATAAAACCCAGCAAGAGTTAATGTTCTGTCTGAGTAAAAGAGAGGAAGAGCTCAAAGAAATATCCTCATGGGCTCAAAAAGAATTAGAAGTCCCAGAGAAAGTGGGTGACAGGGTGAATTTCTGAAGCACAGGTGGATGATGTTGAAAGAGGCCTGAAAATGACAGAGAACAAGACCAGAGCTTGGGGAATCTTAAGCAAAGAGGATAGACTGATGTAGGTGGTAGAAACACAGAGGAAGAGAAGCAAAAATAACTCATTGGCAGCCCCATTCAAAGGAGGAAGAGTGGGGAAGGAGGAACAGCTAGAAGTGGAATCAGATAAGATCTCCACAAGGAGTGAAGTAGGAGAGGCTGTTGGCAAAGCAGCATTAGACTTGGAGAAATCCTTGTTTGTGTGAGAGTCACGATCTAGACGGACTGAAATTTGGAAGACAAAGAAGAGATGCACTCCAGGAACAGCAGTGGCTGGAGGTGATGAGAGAGAAGAGCAACAGATACGAGATGAGGGATGACAGAATAGCAAAAACTAAGAGGAGTGACGGCGTGTGAGAGTGGGGAGTGAGGGTAGGCAAGCACTGCGGCTGGGTGTGTGGGCAGGCAATTAAACCAGTGCCTCTTTTGATTCAGTTTCAGTTTGGATTCTGTGGCAACAGAAACTATTCTGGTTTGACGCTCTTTTGAGCTTGATAACATTTCAAAATACTTGTGTAGGCTCAGCTCCTAGTCAAGAAAAGTAAGATATTCAAATCAATTTATTGCTAGTTGTAGTTCAACTTCCTGGAGGTAAAAATTGATGTGATACTCCAAAAAGATGGTGTTAGAGAAGGGTGGTGATAATATAAACAGGGAAATGTAGGCAATGGAGGGAGAGGGATAAAAATGGAAAGGAGAGGAGGAAGAGACTGAGATGACATCCTTGGGTGGTAGCAAATAGATTGGGTTAAAAAAGAAGGAAGATAAAAAAAGCCTTTAAAAAAATAGTGTGAAAATTTAAGATGGATAATGTTTGGGAAAAATCCCATTCACAAAGAGTGCAAGGGATGTATGCACCTTTTATGCAGCCAAGTAAAATGCAAAACAATGGAGCTGAAAATCAAGTCTGAGAAAAAAAGAAAAGCAACTGCTGGAAGAATTGTTAAATAGAAGAGCACAAAAAAGCAAATGTCATCCTAGATAAAGTCACAAAGGTAAAAGTGACAGAGTTGCTAGTTCAAGCAAGCACAGGCTCTTATTTTTACATATTTTGTAATTTAATATAACCTAATGATGTCTCAAACTCAAAACAATTCAGGTAATTCAAAGCTAAGACTTTGAAGACTGTAGGAATACGGTACATACATACATTCTCCGAAGCATTCATTTGGCAGGGAGCCTGGAAAACCCTGGTGTTTTGTGAATGCTCACATGTAGCAGTGCGCTGCCAAAATTTCAACAAGATGGTCTGACACAAATGTGCCATTGAATTGATGGCACACCTAGCTGGCAGGCAGAATTGGTTGGAAAAGAGAAATTATTTTCAACAGGGAATTCTGAAAAAAAAAATCCCAAACACCTCAAACCCAACACCTTTTACTCAGATTTTCTCGCAATTTAAGCAAGCAAATAAACAAAACCTTGAACGAAGAGCTAAAGTGCTTGGGGATTTTGAGAAATGAATTTTGTTTATGTTTCCAGTTTTTATTAATGTGGGTGTGAGTGGTGTTTCCCTGGTGCTCCTGGAACATGTGATGAAGGAAGGGCCTGACACCTTAAGTTTGAAAACCGGATGAGCTTTTGATATTTCAGGTTTTTGACTTATTTCTATTCTTTTTATTTACTGTCTTGAAAATTTTTGTTTAAAAGTTCAAGCATTCAACTGAATTATGGCCACTGGTAAGTTTTGCTAGTCCTGCATTTCAGAGGAAGGGTAGGGGGTAGATGACAAAGCAGAAGAGGGTTTTATGGGGTTAGAGAGAAGCTGGCTCTTGGAGGGAGCACAGGACAGCTTGTGAAGGAGCTGCTGTAAAATATTTTCAACTTTAAATCTATAGGATTTGGTCATCTTGTTACCAAATGTCTGAAATATTGGAATATTGTGAGATATTTTGAGCCAGCAGCTATGTTTGGCATGTCAGAAATCTTCATTAGACAAGACAGAGATTTATAAGTTCAGCTGGATATAGACATGTATTATGAAAAAACGCTATGCATGGTTGATTTGACTGGGCTACCACAGTGGAATGAAAGGTACTTTTGTCCTACCAGCTTTAGAAAGGCAAGAAAATTGTGTAGCTCTGTTTCCTAATTCCCTCACTGTGGCTACTTAAATCGTCAAAAGATGTTGCAGGCACAAGAGGCACCTTGCAAGGCAGATTGCTGTCCATTTCTTCTGAAGAACAGTAAAGAAGTGTCTGAAAAACAGGGCCTCCTGTGAGAGGATGGTCTGATGGAGGCACCAGCACCTGTGAGATTGGCTCCAAAGGCCGTGTCACAGAGGAGAGAGCTGAGGGAAGCCCCTCTCTGGTAAATATGAGGTGGGGAGGTAGTAGCAAGCTGGAGGCTGGAGCATCACTTCTGAAGGGTAATGTAAATGCTTTGAGGAGACTATAGAGCTTAGTGGATTCAAGACTGAAAAGCTATTCATATTTTCATACTATAAATAATGTAGAATATTTAACAATGCCTTAATATTGATGTTGGTAGCACAGTGGTAAGCATTACTTAGCAAGTCAATGAGAATAATGTCAGACAAAGAGGTAGAAATCTTTTATCATAGATATATAATAATATTTTGCTATCACCGTTGAGGGCTCTTGCTAGCCTCTAGAAGGCAAGTTATTTTCCATGCTGATTTCCTCAGGATTAGTGTCAAGTATTGTTATTGTCTTGTATCTCTGCATATACTTATGCAAGGAGATGTGTTAATACAGTATTACATTGTATTGTTTAAAAATGTATAGAGATGCCATCTGGTCCAGCTGCTGTGTGGGCCAGTAACTGTTGTATTGCTTTATTTATATCATTCTGGGACATGCTTGCTTTTAGAATTTGGTGCTAATAACATTTGAGAACGAAAAGATTTAGCTCTCTAGAAATGGAATAGGATAGGATTCCTTGGATAGGAACTGGGCGTTGAAATTTGGAAATGTTTGTTTTCTATGATGATGTCACGTTCTGTTTAAGACCTTGGGCTTGAAAGCTCCCCCAGAAGTTCTGTGTTTGTGTATTATTTTGATAATATTGTCTTCAATTTAGTTCTGATGTGATTAGCCTTTGCCTTTTAAGATATTTGACTAGACTACCACATTAAGAGGAATGTTGAATTCCTCTGTAGTTGAAGCAAGTATTTTTGGGATTGTATGTGCATGTTTCAGAATTATAAGTGTAAACACACTCACTCACATAACATACATGACTGACCTGGTCCCATATAGCTGCTTGTGGTGTATCCATCCTGACAGTCTGTGTCTTCTCGCAGTGCAAAGGCAATTGGAGGCCAAAGAGTAACAGCTGAAAGAGGAATCAAGGGAGCTGGGTCCTGGTTACTGCAGAACTATTGAGCAGGGCCAAATCATTTAATCTCTTCCCCTTTTCAATTGCTGCCACCCTGTTCAGCTGGACTGTAAACTGAGGCAACTGTCTCTTGTCATGCTGTTCTATATCACAAGATCCCTATTTCAAGTAGGGCCTCTGGCACTATCACATTCTAGATAATTAAATATACCTCATGCTTTAAAATTCTTTCCAATGAAAATTTTGTGTTCAAGAATTATTTTTTTTTTAATTCAAGCTGTATTTGGGATAATAATTACTTACAATTATGCTTGATATTATTCCTCCAGAAGACAAGGGCTTATGTTGGTGTCACAGAGCTCATTTAGCTGTTTTACATTAGCTTTTTGTGAAAATTTTAAGGAAAGGATGATTTAGAATGTAAATAGGAAACCCTCATTTTAAGGTAGGAGATTTTGATATGAGATAAGCTGTGCTGCATGGGCAGGGATGTAAGTGGAACTCCAGTGATATCTATTAGAGATGAGCTGTCTCTGTCAACAAACCATCTCCTTCCATCTTCCTTCCCTTTCTCTACTCCAGAATAAAGTGGAATTTGAACTTCAGAAAGGACCAAAGTTCTCCTGGGGTGGGTCAAATCTGCAAGAACAAAAAGAGTCTTTATTAGCACATCCAAGAGCTGCCAAACATCAGTAGCTTATGATTGTTTTCACAGGACAGTAAGGATCAAGTACTTTCCCTGCACAATCACAGTGGGGGCCTGAGATAAACCAAATACTCTGTACTTTAGCTAAGGTGCTTATTGTGTTAGTAGTTATTTTGAGACCTGAAGGCCTGAAAATACCCAGACATTGCCACATGTGCTGTGCAGGGCAGTCATTTGGAAGACTGGGATTGGCTGCTATGAAGAGGGCTACATTTCTGCACAAACACAGGTGAGGAGGGCTGTGCAGCAAGTAAAAAGCAAAATTTTTCACTCACAGATCGTAGAAGGGAGCCAGTTATGTTGCGCCACTGTCTACCTAGAGGTAGACAAAATCTTCCACATTTGAACTCTACTGAGTGAATTAGAACTTCTTTTTCAGTTGTACAGTGCTGTTGTTTTCTATATTTTAACAATGAAATGTAAATTGTTCCTAGTGTAAGGTGACTCCAACTCTACCAGGCACCTTTTGTCTAAAGCTGGTATAATACAGCCTCTCATTTTTGAAAAACAAATGAACTTAACTTATTTTATGGAAGTAAAAATGTATTCTCCAGCCAGCTGATAGACAAAGTGCTGATTCGATGGGTCTGCAGAAGATGATTAGGGAAGAATATATGGATCACATTAAACCCATAGAAGACAAATTGAATCCGAACTAAGGTTGATGGAATAGGCTTGCAGTTCAGGTTTTCTGAAGGAGGATATTCAGAATCAAACAGACAGAAAAGAACTGAGGTATTTATTTCCCACTGTTCCTCTCATGGCATACACGATCAAGGGAAGGTAATGAATGTTACTAATCTTCAGGTGAAAAGTCATTGAAGAAGGCTTCCTCTGCAGATGTTTTAACTGTATGAAACCAAAAGCCAGCGTTGTTTTCTTCCCTGTTCATATGAACTGGATTCTTGTGGAAAAGAGGATTGCAATGCTCATAAGTGCAGGATACGCAGCCCCAGAGAGGAGCAGGATACACCTCTGTGAATCTCACATTTCAAGGGCAGGACACAATGAAGGAGAAAATAAAGAGGGTTGCAGACCAGTGCAGACACAAGACAGACCTAATCCTGGACAGTGGTATGTGTCCGAGAATCTGCAAGAAATTGGCGTACAGAAATAAGAAACTAATTTTCATTCAACTACAAATAGTAACAATCTATAGCCCCATTACGTAGCCTAGCTGGTTTTAGAGTATTTAGTCCAGTTTGGTTTGGGTCTAGAGGTGGGGAGAGAAAGAGGAAAGAAAAAATTCCCACCTATCTAGCATCTGTGGAAACTTTGGAAATGCCTGAGCAGACAAGCATGTTGTCCTGAGATATTGCTGGGTGTGCAATAGCTAATGAAAACTTTACTTCATGGCTTTTAAAATCTGCAGATGTCATTGTGTCCAATCCAAACATCTACAGGAAAGACTTGCAAAACTGTCAATGTCACACTCAGTTAATAGACAGAAGAAGAAGAAAGTATCTTATTCTGAGCTAATATCCTCAGCCCCTTTGTATTTCTCCTCATTTCAAGCACGTCATCTAGTGATGAAAGTGTGACTTATATCCGAATCAAAGAGTTGCAGAAGAGAGCTTGGGAAAGCAACGACCTCAGACGTACTCAAGATGTTCAGACAACATTGGCCCTTTCTCCATTTTTTAGGTTTCAGCCTAATAGGAATGCTTGCATTTTCTAAAAGTGTGGGGGTTTTGGATAGGGATGGAAGGTGGAGATGACAATATTAGCAGACCTGTGGCTTGTCAACATGGAAAAATTTCAGTGGTTTTGGGATATATTTTTATTTTTTAAGAAAAGATCTACTCTACAAATAGCATGGATTTTTAGTAGAGACCCAATTCTTACATTGTTCTTTTTATTTGTGCTTGAGGAGTATTCCCTTTAGTGTGATTAAGGAATAATTGGATTAATTTTGTATTGTGGTAAATGGCATGGCACTCTTTTCATGGAGTTTCTGCTTCTGCAATTACATTTCTGCAGCACTGTCTAGCAGTCATGAAAGATTAGCTGTGTTTTCTTCTTCTGCCATGCAGTTCTCTAATCTGTCTGGAACAAAAATAGATCAAGAAGTGCAGCTTTGTAGATTGTATCAAATACTTCTGTGTGTTGCTTTGTGACTGTTGGGTCATTCTTGGATACATAGGGTTGACATATATCTCTATAAGAATTATTTCCGGAAATATGTACTGTGCACTGTCACAGGGGTGTTCTCTTTCTTCCTTTTAAGTTCAAATTTCATAATTAGAACGAGATGAACAATAGCATCCTCTCACAGAAGAATAAAGATGTGCTCGACTCCTTTTCTACTGCCTTTGAAAGATGAATAAATGGGTATTTTCTGCAGCCTTGCTTAATCTTCTGTTCCTCTTCACACCTTGCTCCATTTTTGAGTATTTCAATAGGGATGCGTGAACAGCTTAGATAAGAGTCAATTCCAGAAAGAACTTCAAAAGAAAAAGGATGAGGCTAGGCAGCCTGGCGCATTCCTTTGGAAAACAAAATGCAGGTGTATTTGAGAACATATTGGTAGTGGCCTTTGTTTTGCTATAATTTTACTTTTCCTGTGTATGCACCTTCCTTTCTTGCTTCCCTGTTTTGCCCCTTCCTTCCCTTCCTTTCCTGTTCCTCTCTTCCCTTCCCTCCAGGAGGGTGCATGATACTTTAAGATCATACATCTGTGACAAAAGAAGCTGTTTCCCTTCTATCTGACGCCTGTACCTGCTCAGAGGAGTACAAACTTGCACATTACTTACACAGTTGTTTCCATTTGGGGGCATGCAGGACTTAGCAGGGTGACTCTCATTGCTGTTAATGGGATTTGTTCAGCTAAAGTCTTGTGCCAGCCAAACCTTTTCAAAAGAGAGACTTCCTTTAGAAGTACAGATAGACCTGGTTAAAGATTCTTTTTATGAGATATAAGGCAAGATCTTAGAGCGTATCTAACAATTAAAGATTTTGAACACCTTTTCACCAGTGAAAAGTCTTAATCTCACCCTTATAGCCATATTTCCGTTTGGCTAATTACTTCCTGCTGTGTAAAATTCTTCCTATAATTTCACTTAAAGGTATTTTTTATGCTTGTCTAAAATGACTATGCAATGTTATTGCATGATTTTTAAAGCTGAGCTCCTCAATTATCTAAAAAAATATTTGCCAAGTAAATGTTTCTATGAAAATCTTCATTAGCCATCAAGTGATTTACTCCATGAACAGTATTTGCAGAGCTATGCAGCTGGTTGATTACTACAAAAAGAAAAATTACTCTAATAAATTAGTCGAGAAAAAAAGTTAAAAATTAATTAAGATAATGTATATGTTGGATAATATTTGTCCAGCTGTTGTTCAAAGGCTATCAACTTTCATTTTGGTGGGCTTACATACTGGTAAAGCAATTCTTCTATAAATAGTTTTGAGTTTATCCTGTGATCTGCCATCCCTACTTGAAAAATGCTGTATAAATGATCATTATTATGATTGTAAATCAAACCCTATTTTAATTAGGAGTAAAATATAACGGCATTTGAACAAGTAGGGCAGTGGGGCTGTAGATGAATTGAATGTCATGTAGTCTGATGTGTGCACTTTGAGATAAAGTCTAAGTTGTTCGGAGTCTGGGAATAATGTCTGGCTTCTGGATGCAATTGGTTGCTTGTTCTTTTGTAAAGATGCTAAGTTTCTCCAAAACTGGGGATAGTGCAAATACAAATCACTACAAGAAATTTGTCAAGTTCAGTAGACAATATTTCAAACCATCACATATCTCAAGACTTACAAGTTGTTTTGCTGCATTGGCCACTGTATAAATTAGATTACAAGACTTTTGTTCATTCTGTCCTAAAACATGCTGTATGACTTATTTTATCACCATTAAATAGTGTAGTAGTAGAGAAAGATTTTGCTCTGAGTCTTCAGAAGTTTTACCAATTACAGATGAGTAGAAATTAGAATGTAACTGGACATTCTTTTATGTGAATTTAAGCATACTACTATTTTTTATTTTTAAAAAATCAGTGTACTCAGTACCTTCAGGGCTCATAGCCCTGGACATAACAAATACCTCAGACATATAAGCTGAAACATTTTAAAATTGTTGAAATATGCTGAATTTATTTAACAAAGAGAAAAGTGTTTCCTATTCTGTGATCTTCTCTTCCTTCAGTCTTTTGAAGGAGAGAAGAGAAACATTTGGGAAAATTTTTTAAACCTAAGTGGGCAAAGGTGAAAAAAAGGTAAAGGTGAAAGCAAAAAGAACTAGTGGATAGGGAAAAAAAAAGAATAATTGCACTCACAATTTTCAGGTCTTTTTCTTTTCTTAGAAACTTGTTTGAAACAATTGACCTGAAATAACGGTGAGGTGATTAAATCGAGAGATGCTGCAGACATTAATGTCTGTTTGCATTAACTGGGAATGATTCAGAGCCCTTACAAATATGGGGGTAATCAGAAGAGGAATGGCTGAATTTCAGGGTTGATAAATGCAAGCTAGTACACATTCAAAATGCTCACAGACAGTGCTGGATTCATGGACATCACTTGGATAAAAGAGCAGGGAATTATGGTAGACAGCCCTGTAAAACATCTGGTTAGTGTGATGTGATATCCGGAAATGCAAATAAAACATTAGAGCAATACAGAGAACTGTAAAAACTACTGTATGTGTCAGTGGCATGTTCTCAGCTAGGCTATTGCATCCATTTATTGGCCTTCCATGTGAGAAAGGTAACAGAAGATGCTTAGACACAAAAAAAAGTGCAACAAATAATAAAGGACCTCCATTGCAAATATAATTCCCTTGTTGTTTTCCCTTATGTGTTTTACAGGAGATGGTTCTCCTAAAACACCACAGCGTTCAGCTTGCTGGAGGCTGGGGCAAAACCATAGCAAGACATACTTTCTCCTTTAGACTGATGGAAACCTGATGAAGAACATTTTCCATAAATCTCCCACCGTCCCTCATCCCTTATGTGCAGATGTCAGAAAAATTAGGGGCTAAAATATCTTCCTATGCAAATAGAGGATTTTTAGAGTGAAGGTTTGGTTCCTTCCACTTATCCTTGGACTTGATCCCACTTCATCTGATTGCAGTTATGTGTTTGCAGATGACTGAAACAGGAATAAATTCTGTCTGTTGAATAAAACTTTTCCATCAATGTGAAATTCTCTAATGACAGAACTTCACAGAATTATACGAGAATATTTAATTCCAAATCAGTGAACTCAATAAGCCTGTTGTTTGCCCCTTTTTCTTCTGACAGTAAAGGGCTGAAGGATTTGTGTGTGCTATTTAGTCTTGCATTTGGTAACTCATTTTCTTTCTGTATGGAAATAACTGTAATGGTTTGTGTGTTTATTCATCTCATGGCTAACATACTTGCCTTAGCATGTCCAGCCTTTTATAGGGATGACAGTATCTTCTCAAGCATTGAAATGTTAATTCATGTGTGATACCAGGTACTAATATGAAATTGAGTTGATGTGTACAATTTTCTGCCACCCTTGCTCCTGCCTGGAGTTACAAACTCTTGCTGCAAGAGCCTGAGGTAGCAATACACCTGAGAGTGTTTCAGAATTTCCAGCATGAAATATGAAACTTCTGTATTTGATGTCTTCCAAAGAGTCAAGTCTGGTGACATGAAAGCTTATGTCCCCAAAGTTAGGGCAGGTACTGAAACACAGCACAGCAAAATTCAAACAGACTAGCAGCAATATTCAAAATTTATTAAGAAAAATAATTTAGAGAGTAAAGGTTTTTTGAAAGGTTTGTTTTGAAATTATTGTTCTCTTTCCCTCAGCCTTAAAACATCCAAACCCATCACATCCTGGTGAAGGGTGTGAAATAAGATACCTCAATTCAAAACAGAACAGGTATGAAAAGAATGAGAGGAGCCAGGATGTGAGAGGTGGGGTTTTTTGTTTGTTTGGGATCTTTGGTTTTTGAGGTGTTTTGGTTTTAGAGATTTGTTTGGAATTTTTTTGTTAGTGATGTGTGTTGTTTGTTTGTTTTAGTTGGGTTTTTTACCCTCCATTTTGGGCATATATTTGTTAAGATAAAATCAGTTTACTGAACACAAAGATAGAAGAACTGCTTGTGCACCAGCCATTCTAATATTGAACAGTTTTCAAAAGTAGGTCTCTGGTAGATGATATCTTTTTATACACTCTGATTTTCTATGGCACAACTACAGAATCATTGTGTCTCTAGGCTACTGCTTTATCACTAGCACATTAATCCTGCCAAATGCCTATTATATATTGTGCC
Source organism: Pachycephala philippinensis (assembly GCA_013397055.1). Classification (NCBI taxonomy): domain Eukaryota; kingdom Metazoa; phylum Chordata; class Aves; order Passeriformes; genus Pachycephala; species Pachycephala philippinensis. The sequence goes on from VWZT01015832.1 coordinate 175,684, forward strand.
ATGGAAACTCTGATGAGAGAAAACACAGTGAGCACAACTTTCTGCATCTTTTTCCAAGCTCTTGACCCTGGTAGCCTATGAGTTAGTTGAAATGATTGAAGCATGCAGGTAAAGAAAATAGAGATTCTGAGCACCTCCTGAGGGCTGGCAGTGAGACACACAATCTTTTATTTTCTGTTAAAATCCAGCCTATTGTAGTTTTCTTTTAAGCTACTAAATAAGTGGTGATATAGGGAAGATACAAAACCCATTTATCAGGATTCATGCATGTAATTTCCTCAGAAACTGCTGAACTAGGAGAGAAGCCTTCTGCACCCAGTCTATAAAGAGCCTTGTGGTAGAATGGTCAAGGAGAGGGTGATTGAGTCACCACAGAAGGGGGTGCAGCTCAGATGCCACTCTGGGTTCCAGTTTCTTCTCTCAGTCACATCAGATGTATGACAGAGGTTATTTTGTCCCGTCCATATTACCTTCTCACTATATTCAGTGAAGCTGCAGTGGCTGATAGCTGTGTGGCCACCCTGTGTGGTGCTGCCACTAGTGAAGAGAGCAGCTGGTCCCCAGCCTGGGGCTCAGCCCAGCACATAAAACGCCACAGGTTTACAAACTGAGGTTCTGTTGCTTGTTTGCTGTGGTGACAGAAAGTCTTGAATTTATTTTACATGCACACAGACACAGACAGACACACACAGAGGCCCTTCAGTAAGGAGGTGCTTGAGGAAACAGCTGTGGGGCTGTCAGGAGTCCCTTACAGCCAAACTGAACTATGGGTAGGTGTTTTCTCTGCTTCTGAGGATGCTTGCTCTCCTTTCTGAATCCTGCTAAATCTTCCTGTCTTATAAAGAACATTCTCCCTTGAGACCATAAAGACACTTCAGAAGAGAGTGCTTTCCTCCCCCCGCTTTTCAAAGCAATACATTTCACCAAGGATGAGGAATTTTCTAAAGACCTTCTCTCCTTTTACATTCAAATTGCTCAGTGGTTGAACTGTGAGCTACGCTAGCAATATAGCCAGTGTAGATTTGCTTTCAGATAGAAAGTAGTGCTTTCCATCAAAAACATTTTTTTATTTGTCAAGTGTAATTGCCCCTTCCTAGCCTAGGGTTATGAGAAAATATTTTTGTTTAAATGGGGAGTCAAACGAATAGTTTCCATAGCCCTTAACTCACAGAATCCCAGTATAAGCTTTAGCACAAATGTAGAGACAAAGTGGTGTTTGCTGAATTCCCCTTGTTAAAACATTGGCAGCTCATCACAAATTCAGGAAGATGCCAGATGTCTGACTTAGTGTAAAAACACAGTGAGTCTGAGAACTATGGATAATTTCCAGCATGAGTTCTTAGATACTGAGATGATATTATTATCATTATTATTATTCTCATCATCATCATCATCATCATCATTAGTACCACTACTACTATTAGTTATGATTTATTTTTTATTAAGGCATACATTTAAAAATCAGAAATAAAGGTACAGAGGCAAGCTTGAAACAGAGGTTATCTTTCTCTACTGGTATTTTCCCCTTTAAAACCAGCCCACAGTGATTGTTACATCCCTTCAGAAGTCAGTGATGCAGTTTGTGCTTCTGGGAAGTGGCATTCCCATTCATACATGATCTGAAAGGCAGATCTGAATTCAGACCCTCGCTTTATATGTTTTGCACAAATACAGCTTCAGTTTCCTCCCACATGGGAAAAATCGTGTTTTGGTAAAACTGACCCTGTAGCATTCGTTGTGGCTGATACCCACTGACCAGGACACTGGGTATTAACCCCAGGATGAAAGAAAGGCAAAGCACAGTTTCACTCTGGGTGATTTTTTTTGTTCAGTTATTGCCTGTCAAGGTAGTTGTAACCAATGTAAGCACAAGCAATCTCAGGACTGACAGGTTTTTCAGAGATCAAGGTGATGTTATTCTACCATTGACTCTTTGATCAGGGTCTGATACTACTGAACTTCAACCTGACTCAAGGGAATATGCAAACATTTCGCTACTGAATCTGAGTGTGGTCAGGAAAACAGATCTTGCAAATTGGTGTGTATATCTAACTATATCTGCACTGAGAATACAAAGAGTATATCTGCTCTAAAAGGTAAACTTGGGGAATTTTCAATAGTAGAAATGCTATAAAATAACGTAAAATTGGGAAATGCTTTGAAATGGACTGACACAACATAATGCTTCAAATCTGGCTGGGTTACTCTGGACAAAATTCTTTTGTCTCGTATTTACAAAATCCAGTTTAGAAGAAAAAATAATTATCAATAATTTATTGCAGATTTTATTTTTTCTCTTCTTCTTAGTGGATATTACCTTTTTGTCTGCCAGCTAGGTAACTGAGAGCTAGTATTTTGGATACTGCCTTGTTAAGCCATTCTGCCTGTGAATGTGCTTATTCTGTTAATGTGTCTACAGTGAACAGAGTAAGACACCTGCAGCTTTAAGAGACTTACTAGTTTTCCTTTGGAGAAGGAAAAGGGACTCTGATAATGTCATTAATGTCATTTTCCCTGATTTATTTTTTTACACTATAATTTTAAATGGTCTATGTCTGACTTTTGAGAGAGGCTCCAAATTGTGCAGCAAAGTGTATGAAAACTGAGCACAGAAAGTTAGTTGACATTGCTGTTGACTACTCATACCTCAAAAGGTTGTGGTTTTTTTCCAGCTTCAATACTTCCAGACTTGTCTTTGGAAAAGTCTCTGATACTTTTGTGTGGTGCAATGGTCACACCCAGTGGCCAGTTGGGTTAATCACATATGTGTATTCCCTATGGATATCTGAGGCAGTTTGTTACAGGAATTTCTTCTTATATACTATGACAGCTTGGAATTTAACTCGATAGCAGGAAAACAATGTATGTCCACCTTCACCTCAAGGTTTGTTCCCAAAAGACCCTGGCTGATCAAAAAGAAGGTCTGGACCATTCATGAAATGAATAGCAAAGAGGCGATGAATCCCCCATGGAGACATTCTTAAAATTAGGACCTTTGACTATAATGAGCTGGTGTTTTAAAAGAATGATTCAAGGACAGGCTGAAATAAAAAAACCTGTACTTTTCTTTAGTTCAAATTCAGCTTTCTTTTAACTGTGGAAAGCCTGAAACATTTGCCTGATTCTTCTTTTTTGGCATTATCAAGGTAATTTGAAAAAAAAAAAGACCATTTTTCTTTTCCATAAATGAAAAATGTATGGAAGCACCATGGATAAATCAAAAGAGGTGCATACATATAAGCCCCCTCCCTCTCCTCCCAGTCTAACTATAGCATCCTCTATTAGCATCACAATGACACTAATGTTTTCTTTCTCCCAGTGTAGACCATTTTGTCAAGGTCCCTGTTTTCAATTAGTGTCAGCAAATGACACATGGGTGGGAATGCTACAGGCATGTTCGCTGGAGGTAGCACTTCGGTCGTTGATTTTGGGGCGGGGGATGGGAGAGCCAAGTTTCAATGGGGAAAAAAGGGAGGAACTACCCTTCCTGTAAAGCCTTGCCTTAATGCTCCCTAGGACACATACATTAGTTCCCTCACCCACAGCACACTTGTGCATGTGGTCTCCTCTAAAGCCCTGCATGGCATGGTAGGGTTTATTTATACAGTATTGACCCAAATAACAATCAAATCACAGAATTACAGAATCATTTAGGTTGGAAAAGACCTCAAAGATCATCAAGTCCAATCTTTGACCAATCACCGCCTTGTTAAATAGACCAGGGCAGTAAGTGTCACACCCAGTTTCTTGAGCACCTCTGGGCACAGTGACCTCCCTGAGCAGTCTGTTCCGATGTTTAACAATCTTTTCCATGAAAAATTCCTCCTAATGTCCAACCTGAACCTCCGCTGGCTCAGCTTGGGGCTATGTCCCCTCATCATGTCACTGGTTCCCTGGGGAAGAGGCTGATCCTGCCTGGCAACAACTTCCTTTCACATAGTTCTAGAGAGTGGTAAGGTGTCCTCTGAGCCTTCTCTTCTCCAGGCTAAACACCCCAGCTCCCTCAGCTGCTCTTCACAGGACTTGTGCTCCAGATCTTTACCAGCTTCATTGGCCTTCTCTGGACTTGCTGCGGCATCTCAATGTCCTTGAAGTGAGGGGTCCAGAACTGGACTCAGTACTTAAGCTGCAGCCTCACCAGTTCTGCATACAGAGGGAACAGTAAAACATTTATTTGAATAATTTTTAATTGCTGAATCTTCATTACTTAATTTTGCCAGTCTCCCCCCACATGTTTTAAAACATTGCCTCAAAGCCATAAATGAGTGGGATTTTTTTTGGCTTCTTACCAATACTCTCACCTTCTTTAGAACAGAAAATACCTGTCAATTTCTGTGCATTTCTCTTCTTTTACCGACGGCATCTGCTACTTGATTCTTGCATTTTTTTCCCCAGGAACTGGAAAACTTGCTCCCTTCTGATATGAAAAGTTCTGCTACAGCTTCTGCATTGTTGACTGGGTCTAGTACCTGAAGGAACTATACCAAGGCTTTTATGATCTTTGTCTATGAGAAGTTTCTGTACATTTCCTGGTCGAGATGCAGACTTCGGATACTGGATTTGAATATACTGACAGTTGTCTTGCTTTACTTACTTTTTCCTCACACACATATACTCCGTGGTCACCCAGGGCTCCACAGGCCACGTACTAGACAAAGCAGAAGAGGCATTTATCACAGATTTTTGAAAATAACTATGAATTCTTTTTTCTTGATGAAATTTTCTTTTGTGCTTAGATCACTGAAAAACCTCCCAGCATGTGATGCTGTGAACATTGAGTGAATGATACCACTAATTCTCATTTCAACTGAGACAGTCAATCTGGAAACAACACAGGATGAATTCTTGGATCTCTGAAGTGGGCTGAGAGGCCTTATGTCAGGAAACTCCCCCAAAAACCCACGCACTAACATATTACAGCTGTTTTTCTGGACTGGGTTTTCTTGCACCCCACAGCATAGAGATATTCAGTGCAGAAGTCTGTGCTCACTTTTAGTTTTTGCTTTGCAGGTCACATTCAAATGAAACTTCCATATGGGATCAAGCTTGACAAAAAAGAGCAGTTATGCTTTAAGAAAGAGAGTTGGCCTACTTTTTGTATCAGTTCTCTTGCTGGTTGTTTCAATATGCAGGTGATACAAAGGGACTCTGTCACATCCAGTTTGTCCCCCAGTTCAGCTTAGATTCAAGAGTCAAGAAACCCCCTAAATTTAGTGAAAGTTGTTGTCGTTTAATGAAAATAAGAAAACTTTAGTCAAAATCCTTTTCTGTGGTGCAAAATAGTGCTGGTGCATGGAAATCATATAGGAAAACCTCGTATAAACAAAATAAACCCATTGATGCTGCTTTCTCTGACTAAATTGATGGAAGCTAAAAAAATATTTCCCTAGTTTTATTGTATTGATATAATCCCATTTCAACTGCAGTTGACACATAGGTCTAGTTATGTGAAGTGCCAACTGTTATTTATTTATTAATAAGCAATGGAGAAATATGAAATTATTTGTAAAGTTCTTTCTAGCTTCAGTGACCTCATATTGGAGTAAATAAATAAAAAAGGAGTAAATAGAAGACATGCTTATATGTGTTGCACTGTTAAATAAAGTCTCCTGCACTTTATGTTCTCAAAATAGATATGATGTATTCTTTTGAATGGGACTGACCCATTCCTATTGCAAGTGTGAAATCAGATTTAGTGGAGAAATAGCCAGTTACCTGAGCCCCTACACTTTGTGATGCAGATGGAAGGAGGAGTCCTTCTGATCTGCAATTGTTTTCAGATATGGCAAGGTCCAGCTGCACATGCCGTAACATCTGGGGTCAGCCCATGGAGCTGTGCATATCCTCACTTTTCATCTCTCTTCGCTGTGCCCACTCCAAAGCAATTCTTCCTTTTAAGGAGGAGAAACTGGTTTGCTTCATGTTTTCCCAGGACTGACAAGTGGGCACAGGGAGTTACTGTCTGTGCAGAGATTCCCCAGCACAGGCTTTCTGCATGTGCAGTGACAGGCTCGATGCTGTTATGGTCTGTGAAGCTGAAGGTCCACCAATAATGAGAGTGTATTACTTCTGCTGAGAACAGAGCCACCGTGATGGCAGGGGGGATTAAAATCCTTTCAGGTCTGAATCCAAAATGAGGTCAGTCGGAGATTTCTGAGGCATACCCTTCGATCCATGCTTCAAGGTCTGTCAAGGGTGCATTCAGGTGTGCCAAGGCTTGATGCACTCTGGTGCCTCCTAAAGTAGTTATGCCATCGCCAAAGAAGAGCCACTGTGATGGTATTAAATATCCCACCTGGAAGCACTTTTGCCACCTCATTCCCAGAATTATACAGGGTGCAGAAGATGCAGCACAAGGTTTGTAGCGGGGTATAAGAACACAATACCTTTATATAGGCATGGAGTCTCTAAATATCCCTGGGAAACCCTGGGCAATTTACTTTAGCTCTGTCTGCCACTCAGACCAGGCTCATCATTTTTGTGCTAAGGGCATGACAGTGCATCACTGACATTAATGGTGTCAAACGTGTGACGTGATGCATAAGCATGATTGCTTGAATTAATTAAATGGGTAAGTCCCTGAACTCATTTAGCTTTTTCCTCCGCAATAGATTGGTAAATAGATGTTGCACTTAACTGCACGAACCTTCAACAGAGGATCCAAACCCAACTAAAGCAAGCAACCTTCCCCCCACAAACTAATTAATCCACACAATGCCCCTGTGCTGTTTGTTACACAGCAGCTTCTCTTGCTTGGATCAAGTTTGTTCCCATCACTTTGAATGCAAAAAGCAGTTGATCATTTCATCCATGTGACTACAAGGGTGACTGTCACAGCTTGCAAAGCATATGGTAGCTCTTGCAACATCAATAATAATCTCTAAGTAATGCAACTTTGGGTTATAGTCATCTTTTATTATCACTCCAGTCTTCCAGTAGCTTCCTCCTGTCTCTCTCTTTTAAAATTTTTGTCTTTCATTATTAAATGAAACCTTCTATACCCAGTGATTACATTATCAAGGATTACCTGCTGAAAGGGATCAAAATTGATCAAAATAAAGGCTGTGTTATTCTGAATAAATTTTACTTATTTTGAGGGGCTTAATCAAATTAATTAGAGAATGAAATTAAACAATAAGCAAGTAATGTTTTAGGCATTTTGCAGCTGGGGACACTGAAATTTAAACAGGAAAAAGGGATTTGCCACAGGTTTGCCATACAGAATGAAACAGAACTGAATTTTCTCCTTGAAGGCTAAATGTATCCCTTACAGATTCCACATGGACTGGAGCTTATAAAGTGTTTATGTAAAATCTGTGGACGGCAATGAAATACTTTTTGGTTGTCATTTTAAAGTTAAATTCTATTACATAAGGAATAAAATCCACTGGAAATATGGAAGGTAATTTTTCTTTAGACATATCATAGTATTCCATTCCCACACTGAAATGAATTCAAGATTGGGCATATTCACAGCATTCCTTACAATCCCTGTAAGATTTATTTGAATCATTCTAAACGAGATGCTTTGCACACTCTGCCTGTTATGGGGCATTGATAACATCTGTTTGCTAATATGAGAGCAACATCCAATGACTCCATAGAACAGGACGGATTTGGATGGCTGTCACGTTAAGTCAGGTGGCAGAGTGAGTGACTGGTCAGCTAATGGAAATAACAGGGGTTTACAGGCAAAATGAAATGGGACAGAAAATGTGGGGAACAAATTACTTATGATGCTTATTATTTTGGGAATGAAAGAGTGAACCTAAAGGTACAGAAACCGTTGAAACATATTCATGTTTTGTCCAGTGACTCAGAAGCTGGGTTTATTAGTCTGAGTAAAACAAATCATTGACTTGTGCAAAGAAAGGACGGAGTGCTGTCATATTTAGTTAGCAAAGTCCATTCCATTTGTTTCCTGGACAGGTGAGTTTCATGGCCTTGTGTCAAGTTGTGCACTGCTGGTAGAGACACAGACCTTGTGTTCTGCTGCCTTGTGGGACTGTAATCAGAGCACTGACACTGTGAAAGAATGAGAATAAACCCACCTCCAAGTGAGCTTGTTCTCAGGTCCGCTCTCATATGGGTCCATCAACACAAATATCCCACTTCAACTTGCCAGGGCAGTTCTGCCACAGTATGATGTCAGAGTGGATGCTTTGCAAGGGAAGTTATAGGGTTTTTAGGGGTGGTGAAAGCAAAGGGTTGCTCATCCTGTCTAATCACACAGGATGTCTCTGTGAGCCTAGAAAAGTTGAGCTTGAGGGGAACCCACACTCTCCTTTGCAAAGGATGGGAAGGGATCTTTTATCTTTGCATGGTCTTTCAGTCTACAGGCAGGATAAAACTGGGTAAAACTGCACTTCTGGCTAAAATAATTTTTAAAGAAGGAGTCTGATTGTGCCCAGCTCTTGTGTGGGTACAAATGAGGAGGAAAGGCATAATGTGTTTTCTCTGTGCTCTTCCCACAGAATCAGACTTATTACACCTCTCTTAGGTATCTCAAAGTGATGTCTCTTCAGATTTGAAAGCTATCTTGAGCTCCTTTTATAGTCCATGAAAAGAAATTAGAGGATGCTTTTTTCCCTTTAGATGAAGCATATCATCATAGCAGGTGGTCTGAGGCAAAACAAATCACCCTGTGGAGCTGAGTCCTTCTTGCCATTGGGTATAAAGACTAGAGTGACTCAGATTTAGATAACTTCTTTCTAAGAACAAAAGTTAGATGAATTAAAGACCAGGAACGAGGACCAGCTCTTGCCCTGTTTCATTATTCTGGAAAGTGGAGGTCTCCAGGAGGGCTCAGTTTAATGGAGTAGTCTTTCCTAACCTATACTGTACTTTTGTTGATAGGTAGCTGGTTCACAGTCCAAGGGATATATCTTTGCTGTTGATAGGTAAGTGGAGACATAGGTCAACAAAGTAAAGTGCATAGGCTTGCAAGAAAACCTTTGTGTCAATGGAAGACAAGCTCAGCAGTCATGTGGCCACAAATCCAGCTCTTGGTCATTTTGAAATTTTTCTGGTAATACCAGAGTGATTTGTAAAGATAAACTGAGTCATAAAAGCTTTCTCATGTAGCTGAGAAGAGATAACACAACTGAATTCATAGAGCCCCATAATATTTTCCTACCCAGAAAAGACACATTTCTTTGTCCAACTTTAAAAATAGGTGCTAAGATACCCATCTTTCTTTTTTCCCCTTGCTATTGTTCACTCGTGAATATGTAACACAGCATAACATTCTCAAACTATAATCTGCTCAACATTATCTAATTGCATCTGTCATTTTACTCTGCAATAAAATACTTCTGGGGAAAAAGAAATATGGAACTTAGCACTTGAGCTACTTTTTAAAAAATTGCTTCTGATTTTAAACGTGTAGCAATGACATTTACCTGCTAAAATTTAAAAAGCAAAAACAATCTGCATGTTATCAAGCTCATATGTAGTTATCATCTGTAGCTCATATGCTACAGTGCAGGTATACCTTGTTCAAGTGGTTCTTAGGGCAGAGAGGTTCTTGCACAAGAACTGAGCTGGGGCCTGTATCTCTATTTTTATGGTATGCTTTAATCAGCCTATGGACCGCCTGTTTGGTATTGTGTAATTATTGTTCCTCTGAATGTGCTAATTGCACTTTGGCTGTATAACTTGTCAATGGGAGGGGTGCCAACACATTCACTAAGAAACATCTTTAAGCTATCCATGCCAGGTTCCCAGAAAATACATCCAAGATGGTTATTGATCCTTTTTCTTGTGCTTTTACAGCTTAATCTCCCTTCATTCCCCCCCCCTTTTTTTTATTCTCAAATTGATACCCTGTGAAAGCGATTTCCTTCATCAAATCCCACGCCAGCAGTGGGCCAGCTCCTTGCAGCCTTGCATATCACTCGCAGTTTCTACTTTCTCACCTTTCTTCTCTCTGTTCTTTCTCCTTAGTACATCTCCTTCCTGCTGCCACTGAATGAGGATAGGAAAAGTCTATTATTGCTGCTTGATGGTTGGCATTCTCGAGTCGCACAGAAAGTATTAGGCATGAATTTGTTACTGCCTTCAAAAACCATAGGAGCCTCTACACAGACTTGTCTCCTAAAATTCAAGTACAAAGACAGTCTTGCCTTGTATGTGCTTACATAAAAAGGAAACAGCAGGGATTAATTACTTTAGACAGCTAAATAAATATTTATTTCCCCATAATAGTCTTCAAAAATATCTGTCACTGCTTCACTGCCTAACAATGGCTGGTAGCGACAAGTAGGATCTTTTTCAATGGAAGTTGCTTTTTAATGAGTGTTTTTCGAGTAGGAGGTTTAATCTGATGCTGCTTTTGGAGCAATGCCTGGCCTATCCCAATACAAACTCTCTCTGATTAACAAAAGCCTGCATTTTTAAACTGATCTAGCTCAGCTGATGCTAGTTGATTCTTTTATTTAACTCAGGCTTGTTTATGAGTCAATTAGCATTTAAACTGAGCTCCCGGCCTTCATATAAACTCTCAGCCACCTAAACCAAACAAAACAGCCTTTTCTCCTGCTTTTAGGGGCCACTAAGCACCTATACAATATCCTACTGTAGCATTTTTAGGTTGCCAGGGCTTAGAGAATTCATCTAGTGATTTTGACTGCGATTCATTCAGGCCAAAATTAGATTAGGTACTATCCTCCCAATAGGAGTCTGCACTTCCATTTCTCTCTCAGTGTCCCTCCTGCCTTCCCTGGGAGAAACCTCCTACTGGGAGTGGTGGGGCAGGTGGTTAGCTGAGATGCAGTGCAGCTAAAATGGCCTGAAAATGCTGAAATATGCCCATTCATTCATCTTTCCCACCATTCGCCTCTCCTCCTTCTACTATGTTAAGCAGTAAACTCCTTTTCAGTTTTGCTTATACTCTCTGCCACGCTTGGTGTGTAGGACTTTTTGCAGATTTTATGTCCACAAAATGGATCTGTGGCCCACAAATTGGAGCCATTGCCTGTGACATTCATGGGCTCATGTTCTGCTCTGTTGTTTCTGCAGAGCTTTAAGACTAGAATTAAAGAAGCTATTAATTTTGGGAAATGAGCTTTCAAGCAGAAACCATGCATAGTTCAATTCTGGACCCCAGGCCATAGGTAAAGTGCATGAATTGTTCTGTTGATTTTCCAGTGGCTCTGATGGGCTGCTTCAGGGTGCAGCAAGCACTCTACTGGCTCTTTCCAGGTGCCAAGATCCTCACACATGCATAGAAGATTGTGGTGACACTGAAAGCATGTGGAAGGATGCTCCTGTCCTTGACCCCAGCAGCAGAGAGAGAACACAGCCTCCTCTTTCAACAGATAATATGCTACCTTGTTACTTCACATGTCTTTCAGAAATCTTTCCAACCTCTCACTTTGAATTAACAGCAGAAATTTGAAGATACTTCATCTAATGTTGGCAATGATCCTGATTTCAGAGGAGGTTGGACCCGATGACCTTCAGAGGTCGCTTCCAACCACCATCTCTTGGGCCGTATAAACCAGCCAATATTTAATGCCTTGGGTTCTGGTCATTGAAAACCCAGCCTATGTTTGCTGGGACAACAAGGCTCTTTTTAGGCCATAGATAAAGCTGAGCTGCTGAACTTATGCAAGAATCATTTGGTACAAGTTTTCTCAGGCATTAGTAGGAGGAAGAGATGCCTGTTTGAAAGCTGCATAAAAGGCATGTCAGGGAGAAAGACCACAGGTCACATCACCAGAAAGAGCAGCTGTTCTGCAGTAATGCCCAGGCACCTCCTGCCTGTCGCAGAGGGACATGCCCAGAAAGGGAGGGTGCTTTGGCTTGTCCTGGACTCTCACAACAATGCCCTCTCTTCCTAGGGATAGGCTGGACCATGTTCTCCTGGGACAGAGGTGGAAGATGGGGGTGGAGAGAGGGAGAGTGAGGGCACATGGATGTGAGCAGGCAAGTAGAGATGGGTGGCATAGGAAAATGAGAGAAAAAGGGAAAAAGGGTCTCAGAGCCAATGTCAAGTGGAGTCTGGGGCAGGAGGGGAGCTGCCATGTGGAAAGGGTGAGTAAGGAGGATAGGGAGCGTGGTAGAGGGCAGTGATGCATCCTCCTCCCCTTCTCCTCAAGGGAGGGAGTGTGCTGTGGGGGGGAAGGCATGCATGTGCTACAGGATGGGGCACTACACAGAGATGTGGGGTGAGAGAGGAGGCAGCAGGAGGTGGTGTGGGGAATTCCTGAAGCAGAGACAGGGCAGAGGGACTGTCAGGGATCTTGTGTGATGAGCAGTGCCTCTTGCACTCAGACCTATGGAAGCAGCAAAGTGTATAACCCACAGGATGCTCAAGGGAAGTCTGGATGAGCATGTGTTGTAGGGGTGCAGCCTGACACCTTCTCCAACTTTGGGCAAGGGGTGGGGAGAGGAGAGTGTTTTCAGAAAAAAAAGATCTAATTCAAGAGTCACCTCTCTTTTTCTCCCTTCCCCCATTCTTTATGTTTATTTGTGCAGTCAGGTACTTGATAGGTGGTTTAATATATTCATTTTATGTATGCCAGGGTAGCTCCATCCCTGATTGAACTCCACTGAATCTAGATCATTATTAGAAAATTGCTTTATAAATAAGCCTGGACTGAGAGACACTTTCTATGTTAAATAGAAAGCATTGTGCTTCTAGGCTCCTGCATGTTTTCTTGAAACGCAAACACAGGCAGCAGGCACATCATTGTTAAACTAATTAAAATTTAAAGAGAGACCTTTATATGTACTAGTCTAGCTAATTTGTTGTCACAGGATCATAATTCATTAAATATATTTTCTGTTGTTAGTTAAATCAATAATAAGCAAAACAGAGCATATGGAATATGTCAGCTGATGAGTCAAGATGGAAGGAAACATCTTTACTGAGTCTTTAAGTCTTGCCCTCTTCTACAGGTCCCTTTTTGGATAAATGGCTAGAAGGTTGCAGTGTAAATAAATATGATGGACTTTGCCTGCAGACGTCCTGCTATGCTGAGCTGTAGTACTTCCATTTTATAAAAGCCCTGGAAAACAATGTTAAAGCAACCATTGCTTAGTGGTAATTCAGGCCTCTGCATTGGAAACAAAATTTGGGGATGTAAATGGAGGACAAACTGATCACAGGCTATGTAAGTTATGACAGTGTGGTTTAAAATAGATGTGTGAAATGATTCATCCCAGGACACCATACCTGTTTTCATCTCTGCGTGTCTGTCCCATTCCTCTTGTAGGGATGGCTCAGCTGCTCCAGCAGTATCAGCTGAACTCCTGCACAACAGAACACAGTACTTAGGAAAAAAGAAAACAGATGCCAGCTGTGCTGCTCCACCCCAGATACTGCTTCGTCAGCACAGGAGCCACCTATGCATTGGCAGCAGAAATGTTGAAGACAGAGGCAGGGCAGATGGCTGAAGGCAGAAGCTACAGTGCAGTAGCAGGTGAATCAGAGTTGTCAGGCCAGTGGCATCCTTGAGCTCTGAATTCATCTCTGGCAGTAGTTTATTGGTTTTCTTATTGGTTGTGTCAGCCTGCTGCATGGAGAAATGTTTCTTGGTGTGCTGTATATTCTAATTTTCCTGGGAACCAGGTGGACCTTTGCCCTGGGATTGGAAGAAAATGGACATGACCATCCTGGGTGTACAGATTTTTGAAAGTAGTTTTTATTCCCACACAAAGTCAAATCCCCATGAAAAGCCATCTCTTAGGTACTGGGTACCAGTACTTCAGAGAGCCCTGGTATGACATGGATTTGGAGGAAGCTGAAGCTCTAGAGTTTTCTTGTATTTGTATTTCACCTCTGGTCAACCTATTGTCTTTTCCTTGGCATGAAAGGTTTTCTGGATTCCTTCAGAGATTCTTGCTTTTGATTTTGGATGCCTGTCAGTAGCAGGGAAAAGGACATTCAGAGTCCAAATGCTCTTGGTCCTAGCAGGGGCAGACTTCCAACTTCCCTTTGACTGAGGCTGAATTAAGCTAGCTGTACTCTTCTGAACATTTGTGTGATAGGGGAACTCTCCCTGAGCCATCCTTTCAGAGCATGTAGCTGCCTATCTCACCTCTTTTTCTTTATCAAATTAAAACAAGTGGTTCCGTGACTGTGGTGCTAATCAAGATGAAGGTCCTTGTGGATTTGTTCTCAACAACTCATGCTCACTCTCTCTTTTCAACAGCCCTGGTTGTCCTTCCTGTGCCCCTTCTGCCACTGTTACTGCAGTCACTGCTTTAGGTTCTCCCAGCATCTTCTAAATGTCCTTTGTCTCCTTTCCTTCCTCCCATGGTCTTAAGCAATTTCTCCCATCCAGTCTCCACACACTGTCTGCATTTCTATCCCATATTTAATTCCACTCCTTGGGACAGTGCAGGATTTGACAGCTCCAGTAGCTGGGCTGCAGCAGTACGAAGGGATTGCCTGCAGGGTGCTACCAGAAAAACTGGTTGCCAAACAAGACAAATAATGGAGAAGCTTTGCCTATACTCTACAGCAGAAGGATGGAAATGACCTCTTTTCTTTCCCCAACTTCGTGATTTCCCAAAGTTGTAAGATTTCAATATGTGTTTGATGCTGCCTTCTTGTCAGTTTTGGCTGGAATCACACATGTCCTTTCATGTTTCTCGGAGAAAGGTGGGCAGATAGGCAGCCAGACAGCTTGAGGGTTTAAGCTTCTGGACTGCCTAAGACTTTGGGCTGCATAGGAGCATCACTTCTTTCTCTTATTGGTATTTTGTATGTCATACTGGTGCTTTGCCAGCCTCCAGAAATCCTGATGAAGCCCTGGAGGACGCAGTGCTCTATGCCTGGGGCATCCAAGAGTTTGTGTTTTTCCTCCTGATCCATCTTTCTGATATTTTTCTGCTGAAATGGCCAAACCATGTGTTTCTATATGGCAAAAACTCATGGAAAATTTATAAAATGAAATAATTCATAATGCCACCAAATAGAGCCTTGTTTTCTCAGTCTGAATCATGTTTTCTCTGCTCAGTGAATGGCTGAGACTAGACCTTGGCACAAATATATCTAGCCAGTAACTGTTGCTGGTCTGTGCCAAATAATAAAAGTAGTTTAAAGGACTGGCAAGTATTAGAACAAATAAAGCAATGACTTCATTTCATTCCAGTTTAGTTTCTAAGGTATAGTTAGAAATACAACATGCTTATTAACAATCGCAATGGTGAGTTCTAAAAGCTGGAATAGAAGAGATGACTCCAAAGATCTTGGAGAGTGTGCTGTAAGACCTGGAAGCTGTCGGTGAAAAGAACCTTTTTTCACTAAAAAAGATGTAAAAGGTATACTAAAGAGAGCATCTGATTCCTGATAGTGATAGCTCTGTCACACCTGTACATGATGGATGTGATTAGTACTGTCAAATATAGACTCTGGGTAATGCTCTCTTTAATTAGCATTGAAGTGTGCCTCACATTAGCATGAACGAGAGCTGTGCCTCTTAGGGGTAGAGGAGCAGAAGATGGTAAATGGAGATTGTAAATGTGTGTCCAGCAGTAGAAGAACTTCCTCACTGCTTTTAAGACACCTGAACAATAAAATACTGTAAGATTGAGTGGGCTTGTGGGTCCTAGTAAAATGGGAGAAAGAAGGAAAAGCGCTCCTATCAGAGGAAGGATACCTCATATTGGTAAATGAGCCACCTCATGTTGTAGGAACAGAACAAACAAGGAGACCTGAATGTTAGCTTTGATTGGAAGAAGCAGGGATGAATGTAAATTGCCAATAGAGGTTATTATCCAGTTTCACAGTATTTCTTTTGCCCGCATTGAGTACACCAACATAGCCAACGCGAGCAACATCAGCAGACCTTCTGTGGTCCCACAGCCCCCGCAGTGCTGCCCTGGGTGCTGGCCTGGGTGTGCTGGAAAGCACCCACAGCAGCTCTGTGCCATGAACACAGCTACTGCTCTGCTCCTGGCACGGGGCTTTTGTCTGCCTGGGGGTTGCTGTCTGCCTCTTTGGAAGAGCCAGTGCCTTCCCCTGGGCATGCAGCTGTCCCCTGCCCTAACTCATGGGCTCTCCTTTAAAGCAACCATTCAACGAGAGCAGAGCTTGAACAGAAATAAACATGCCATGCCACTGCCATCCTTGCAACACCTCTTGCTTTTTAGACAAAATGTGTTGAGAAATTTTGCACAAAATATTTTGCTTGACATTTAAAAGTAAGCAAACATGGTTTGAATTTAAAGTTGATGAAAAGCAAGAAATGTAAATTTAAACTTAACTTACTTTCCTCATAGACCTTGCTGCTGAAAAGTGAAGAGAAAAATAGAGTAAGTTGCATTTTCCCACAAAAAAAAAAAGCATTTTCTGATAAAACCTCATCCTTTTGAGAAAAGTATTTTTCAACCATCATTTTTGACTAGCTGAAGTTTCAGAATAAAAAGCAAAATATACAGCCTTACAGTTGATTGTTTGCTGCCCAGTAGCATATACTTCAAATGAAAAGTAAAAGCAACCTGCAACATGTACAATAGAGGGATGGAACAAAAACCAGAAGAAACTGACAGACACAGGTTGAAGAATAATTCATCATTCAGCAACATAAGTTGGCAGATTTGTTGTGTAGTTTACCAGCATCCAAAGCCTTTTGTATCTCCATTTCTGCCCACAGTCTTTCATTCCAAATATTGCAAATTGGTAGTTTAGAATTACTGCACTGTCTATTTTGAAATTGTTGTTCCTCATACTTGTGAGAGACTTAGAAGGTCATGGAATGATTTCATGGTCTCCCATGAGTCATGGTACTTACAGAGGTGTTTTACAAATTCAAATCAATAAGGTTATGTTTCACTATAGAGGAGCAATCAAAAAAGGTCATTACCCTGAAAAAGAGCACCATTTATTAATAAAGGTGTTCCTTGACTCAACAAAAAATTCTTTTCCATCTTCTGGGGTTATATTTCAGTTAAAAGCTTCATTAGCTATTTCAATATTAAAATTATTTTTCATTAGGTTATTATGTACATGTATATTATTAGCTTGGATTAAAGGAGATGAACCTTTTTGCCTGTTCCTGTCCAAAACACAAACTCCTCTGTACCACCAGCACTAAAAGGACAGGACACATACAATGCAAACTCATAAGAAGAAGATAGAAATTGCTGCAGCTGGCTGTGTCTCCTCAGTAATTCAGAGCAGAGGAAAAGAATTTCCAGGCAACTATTTTCTTAAAAGAGCAAATCCTGAAGTTGCTTCTGCATGCAAGGATGAAATGTCACATCTGTTGTTCATAGATCAGCAGCCAAAGAAAGATGCAGAGCTCTTTCTTTTTCAAGCTTTTCTGTATAATGGTTGCTCATCTACCACGTGAACGGCTTGTATTTTTTAAGTTCTTACAGAGAGTCCTTTATTAACCATCATCTCAATTTGGAATAAAAGATGGAAGAAGAAGGAGGAGAAGGAGAAGGAGAAGGAGGAGAAGGAGAAGGAGAAGGAGAAGGAGAAGGAGGAGAAGGAGAAGGAGAAGGAGAAGGAGAAGGAGAAGGAGAAGGAGAAGGAGAAGGAGAAGGAGAAGGAGAAGGAGAAGGAGAAGGAGAAGGAGAAGGAGAAAGAAGGAGAAGGAGAAGAAAAGGTAGCAAAAGGGTAATATGGAGCTAAGAACTCCAAAACAGCTTAATCTCTCAAAAATGAAATCATCAAAAAAAGAGATATATTTAATTCATGATAGCAGGTGGAAGAGAAAGGTGAGCAAAAGGTTGCTATGTGTTCAATACAGCAAAGTAGAAAAGCTGAGATTTCTTTTAAAATCCACAGCTGATTTAGGAATAGCAACCTGCTTAAGAAGTTTAAACCCTAGGAAACATGACGCTTCTGAGAGATTAGCAACATGTGGAGAAAAACTAAAACAGGAAAAATACTCTACAAAATTCTAATAGTGAGTTTGGGATAAATAATACAAGTAATTGCAAACGATGTGAAAGGAAACAGAAATTGAAAATAAATGCTAGTTACGTGAAGTAGACACATGTAACTGCTATTCCATGGATGAGAAAATTGTGCTTTTTCACTATGTGCTTCTTGTAAGCAGCAACTTTAGTAGCACACTGTATAACTGCTGTCAGAAATGGAGCACCAACTCTCGTGCTGCAAGCATCTCTGACCTACTGATGGTTCAGGGCGTACATTCCTTGGAAAGACAGCAGCTCATAAGTTGGCAGATTGTTTTCCAGATGTTTTAAATATTGCCAAAGAAAGCCAACAAAAACATAAAGTAAGAACAACTGAATCATTTGTCCTGTCATAGATGTTCCTAGAAATCTCTCTCTCGAGCTGAAATGAAAACTTGGAAGAGTTATTCTGGCTGAGTTAGATACAATGAAAACTAACAGAGCTTCCAAAATTAATTTATTCCACAATAATTATGCAAAAGAAAAAGAAGTACTTTCCTGTGGCTGGTAGTCTGAGCTAAAAATCATATAAAATGGGGAAACAAATCCCTAGCAGGGAAATTGTTTCTGGGGACAACTGGATGTTTCAGCTGTTTTCTGACAGGGTCCTCAGGAAAAAAAAAAAAATCTTGCATCTGTGCAATTTTAATGCACCATTTAGAGGGCCTCAGTTTACCCCATTATTTGGAAAATGCTTTTTAAAAACTCTAATATTTCCCACAAATACATAATAAATGACATGAAACCATGGAGGAAAAAATAATAGAAAAATGTCGCAATCAGGGGCTCTGGTAAGCTCCTGGAATGGATTCAAATTAGGAGGCTGAAATGCAGAAGACAAAAATGTGAGTTCAAGGTTAAAGAAATAACCAATCTAGGAAAATGTAGCAGGGGAAAAAAAAAATAAAAGCTTGGAAGAGGATGCAAATAGGTCTGATTACTAATATATCCTTATACATACATAAAAAACATACAGAAACTTAAAGAAAAGGCAAATTTTTTGGGGGGGACTTTGTATTAAAACAGCTTTAAACCATTTCAACTGCTGTCTGAAGGTCTTTAGTGTGTAAAAATGCATAATGGGCATGGACTGGTAATCACAACAGGGACTTCCTGAATCTCAAATAGTTGATAAAGAAGGAACCTGTCCTCAGAGTGTATGATAATCAGCACCAAACAAAGCTGGCAGTTGATGCTTCTAAGCAAGGCCTTGGGGCAACACTTTTAACAAGGAATGGTGATCACTGGAGACCCATGGCATATGCTTCTGGATACCTAACTGGAACAGCATGTCAGCATGCACAAAAAGAATCAGACACTCTGTCTGTAGTCTGTGCATGCAAAAAACCTCCATTTTTTTCATATGGAATGCCAGTGCTAGCAGGAACTGATCACAAGCCATTAGTGACAATTGCTGAAAAGGATTTTGCAGACAGATTCCTAAATTGCAAATATGATATGATTTCAGCTGGAATATGTAGAGCAGACATTCTGTCCAGAGCTTTCAACAGAACTGAACTTGCACAGAAACAGAGTCTTATGTGCATGCAAAAATTGTTTAGAATTCTTTTTCTTCTTTTCAAACAGGATGTCACTGTGGAGACCTGTCACTGCAGAAAGCCAAAGTACTACATCAAACATTGCAGAGGGTAATACAAGCTATCACTCTCACTAACTGGACAGCACTTACTGGTCCTTCAACAATTTAGGATGATTTTATGTAATACGGAGTTTATTTTCTGAGCATTAGTCCACTGCTGATAAACAGAATGCATGCATGATACCAATGCATGCAGAAAACACAAAATGTTTTATATTACAATTATAAATATTAACTACGGGTCAGTGTTGGTGAAATAGCCAAAGAATGAAAAGAAAACCAGTTATTTCAGAAATGTTGGTAAATTAAAAAGAACCAGCAATGATGGTAATTCTTGAAACTTAAGATTCATGCTCCGCAGCTAAAAGAAATTTATTTATGTTTGCTGTAAAAAAAATTCACATTCTTTTCAGATCATTATTCCTGGTATCCAGAAATAACATTGCTGAAGAAGTCATCTGTTGAATGTGTGATCTCATGTACAAAGCTGGTATTTGTCTGCCATAGCACACATCCCATGGTTATGGCAGATAATGAGCCACAATTAAATTATTAGGAATTTAAATATTTTTTAACAGAGTTTTAAACACATTACTTCTTCTTCAGGTTATCCAAAGTCTAATGGTAGTGAGGGAAGACTGCTTACACAATCTGCTAAGTTTCATTCATACCCCATTTAAGAATTATTTCATTCCAGAGCAGTGCTGTGGATAGTAAAACACATTCAGCAGCAAACTTAGATTAAGACTATCCAACAGTGTAGTCAGTGCTGCTAAAGTGAGGGATGTCTAACTGCTCTGAAAAAATAAAGAGAGAATGTACTGTATTAATGAATGGCAGGAACAAAACCTTGGCAAACCAAGCCAGCTAGCCTGCATTTAAAGGTAATACAGGTAACGTCACAAAAGACTGCTTTCATGAGCAGTTGGTCTTCTCTCTGATGAGCAAGAACTGATCTCTTGAACAAAGAAGAGGCAGGCACTTCCCCTTCTTCCCTTGGTGGGAAGAGATGGACAAATCTTAAAAGCAAGTAAAAAGGAGCCCATGAGCCAGACAACATCATTGGACTGGAACCAACAGAAACACAGAGAGTAAAAATACATGGGATGTCTCAATGAAGCATCAACTAAAGGACGCCAGATCAGATACTGATTGATAACTGTGGATGTATCTGTTGTACTTTAAGTAGTCACTTTTTTTTTTTTCTTTGTTCCTGTGGAAATGAGAAAAAAATGAAGGTAACTGATCCTTGATGAGTTTGGAGTGTAGCATGCCCTAGAGGGCTCTGATTTAGAATAGAGGTTTTTACCTGCCTATAAACTTGAGAGAGATAGTGAAAGATGCAGACACAGACCCATTTTAATAGTTTTAGAAAAGACCAATCATATTATAAGCTCTGACAGAGTGGCTATGCATGTACTGCTATAACTATGCCTATTAATTTGCAATGAGATTATTAATAGTAGTAAAGACTAATATTAGTAATATGTTTTTCAGGTTTACACTGTACAGAAGGGTATCAAAACCACAGTGATCTTCTTGGTGGTAGAAGATGAAAAAGCTGCCCTGGACTTCAGCTGATACATGATCAGGAAGTCTGGAGTGAGCAGATTTATGGAAATGGACTCCATGTTCTGAGAGAAGGGGTGGGTAGAAAAAAGAGCTCAAAATATATTTCAAGAAAGTGTAATTTTGGGGGAAATTTTGAGAGAAATTGTGGGGATTTTACTGTTGATTTGTGCTGGGCTTAAAACCAGGAAAGTTAAACTCCAGGTCCTTGAGAAATGGCAAGGACATGACTAAAAGCAAGTCGGGTGGCCCTTTGTGTTTTGGAGCAACTGTTGTGAGGTTGGAAGGCATTAGTAATCCGTACCCATAGCTTTCTTTTTATCTTTGGGAAACTTGTAGAAGGCAGCAGTCTGGATGCATCTCTAGAGACAGCTTAACTTTCACAATGAACAGTTTAACAGAAGTGACAGCTTAGGTAAAATAGTGGGGGAAAATAAACCCAGAAAGGAAAGTGTCTGCATTTTGTGGGTGGAAAAGAGCACAGAATTTTTCCAGTGTCTGCGACTGTCTCTTTTAGCCATGAAACGTCTGCAGTCATTGGTGTTTTGTCTTCAAATCAATGGATTTTGCTCTTTTGTCAGGCAGGTTTTAACCTCCCAGTTTTACTGGCATTGCTTCTGATTTACAGAGATGTAGGAAGACACAGAAGGCACTTTCCTGACTCATTCCTGATAGATAATGTAGAAAAGCACTCTATATCATGGCCAACAAACAGAAGAAGAATTTTTTAGTAGCGTTGCTTTTTCTTTAAATTACAACAAATAAGAGTAGCCGCAGCTTTTCATATAGGTATTGCACTTTTTTTTTAAGCTAATTTGCATCTTGGGGTGTAATTTGTAATTTCTAGTCAGAGAAAGGAAAAATAAGTGAACTTATTATGTGGTGCTTATGAGAGCTAAGCAAACTTCTCCTGTGGAGATGACAGAGCAGTGCTGCAAAACATTCAGTAACTCAAGAGAAATCCTACTCTGTTGTGCACAGATCTTTGTGTCTGAGCCTTTTAGTGTGTGCATGTGCATATACATATAGAGATGTCTGTCTGTGTACCTATTTATTTTGTTTTACCTGTATTACTCTTCTGGTTTGTACAATTAAATGGAAGTAGGACACCCAATGTGGTATTTCCTGATAACACCTACAAACAATGGTGGGCAAATTTCAAGGCTATTGTTTTGCAAGGGATGAGTTAATTTCCATTTCTTTCTGCCATAGTTTTAAGTTTATTCATGTGTTTTAATGACATCCTACCCTTTAAAAAGAATTTAACCTACATGAGATGCTAGATTAACCCTCAGTGCTTGCAGTCATGCTGCTTTGACCAAAGTGGATCTCCTCATCACAGTGGGATAGTTTTCATGCCTTTTTCCAAGAGAGGGAAGTGAACACATCTGTTCTTCACACCAAAAAAATACTAAAATTTATTTCTCCGGTGCTGGGATCTCTGAAAAGCAACTCTCACTGTGATAAATAGTGTAGTCATAAAATAGTTCCTTGTCTCTTCATTTGTGTGCCCAAATAAAATACAAAGGTACCACAAAACAAAGAGAAGATGGCAACATGTACCTTCATTCTCTTTTCTTCTGAATGTGGCAAACAAACTTTGCAACTCTTATCTACAGTTCAAGATGGAGATATTCCAGCCATCACTTGAAAATTTTAAAATCATAATCCAGTGATGGAGGGGAGCAGAATCACATCTGTGTCCTTGCTGCTAAAAGATATGAAAGGGCTGTATCTGGCATTTTCATGCCTACTGTGCTGTACCTTGCTCTAAACAGTAATTTCGGAAGAGCAAAGCAGGAGCCTTCCTCGGACTCTTTATGTGTGTCTTTCTCCTGTCCACAGAGCAGCTCTCTGCATGCTAACTAACACCACGAAGGAGGCGGGGGGCTCTGTAAAGATCATTCTGGTTTCTATTGTTCTCTGTAGTCACAGGAAAATGAACACAGCCTCTCAAAAAGTTCCCTCCCACGGGAAGATACTCAAGGAGAGAAAATTGCTATGAATTTGCCCTCTACTTCAGACACTTACTTGCTCACACAGTTCTAAAGTTGTCAAATGTATTTATACATATAAAATAGCAAATGTTTGATAGTGCCTTTTGTCCCCTGGGACAAGATCATCTGCATATTGCCGACGGGGCTTTAGGCACTGTGTAAGCATGAGTGTTACATGACAACAGCAGGCACATCTATCCTGCCCTGGGCCCAAGCAGGTTATCCACCTGTGACAGGATGGAATTGGACAGAGCTATGACTTCATGGCCAGCAGCCAAGGAGTTGAACTGCCCCACAGATGTTATGGTCTGAGGTATTTAGGGAGCGTCTGCACCCTGCTCTGTATTTTGTGACTCCCAGGAAGCTGGCACAACAACGCCTGTCTTTCCGGGGGAAGTTAGTGAAAAAAGTCATCTTTGAATTTTAAGTGTCTGGAGAAAGGAGACAGTTAATTTTCTGTCCAGCGTTTTTGTTTTTTTTTTTTTCTTTAATTCTCTGAAACTGACATAACATACTTAGAAGCTGCCTGGGCAAAGCAATGCTCTTAAAGTTACAATTTGATGAGGTGGGAGAAAGGGAGAAATTCTGTTCCTAGATATTTCCCAAAAGCTCTGCCCCTTCCTATTTCCATTAGGGCCCGATATTTCTCTCTAAAGCTACAGGCAAGTTCTGTAGGACTCACTAGTCGTGATGTGTTTTGTGTCACACCTGGCTAGTAGGAACCCTGCCACCACGGGGGATGCAGAGATCTGCCAGAGGCTCCTGGTTCTATTCATGGGCTTGAAGAAAGTGGTCCAGCAAGGAGAACTGTTCAGGAGATAGCCCTGGCACCAGTCCCATGACATCCTAGGGGTGACTGGACAGGAACTCTCCTTTCAAATGAAGCAGGAAGCTGAGCGCCTCCATATGATATTGACAGGACCAGAGACCTTTGCAGTTTAAGTCAGCACAGTTTAGTTAGTTTTAGTGTTGCTACCCTAATTTTCAGCAGAAATTTTAGTCGTGAAAACTATTTTCTTGTAGTTGTGTCAAGTCTAAAATAAAATACGCTTTCTGCCTTGAAGAAATATGAAGGAAATAAAGAGAAAAAGCTGGATTATAGGATTTTGTACAGGATAAATTTGCACCCAGCAAAAAATGAAAACCCAGGAGTCCGCAATAAAGCAAACACCTGCCTAACAAGAGTGTGCTGAAAAAGGGTGTTTTAGACAGCATCAAGTACATCAGTGAAGCCCCAAAAGAGAAGAAGCAAAAACCTCAGTCCTAACTGGCAGCAAATAAAAGGTTGTTAACCACATGGAGATCTGTCTTTGGACACTGCCAAATTGAAAACTGAACGGAACATAATTTTGAAGATTATAACTGGGGAGATGATTAGAGGCATGGGGGAAGCTTTTTCAAGGACTTACTAAGGAAATGGGATTGTAATTAGAAAAGGAAATGGAATCAAGAGAAGATTTCTAAAAGGTGAAGAGAAAAGGTTTTTGTAAATAGTAAAAACACATGTTAAGAAGCCAAATTGACAACACAATGTTAGTGTGAGTTCACTTGTAATTTTTAGCCTGAAAATGATAGGGAAGTGCATTTTCAATCTAATTACTTGAAAATTTATTTCACTTTTACATCTCTATCAGAAATGACTTATAAGATTCCACACTTGTCATGAGAAAATGGAAATGGTCTCAGTCCTGGAGTGGCCTGATCTGGCCAATACTATAGATGTGCTTATTTCTGTGTGTGCATTTCCCCACTGATTTCACTGATTTGCATATGAACTTTGGCAAGACTGGAACACTAAATAAGTACTGGGGTCTCTTTTAAGTCCTGTTTGTTGGTTTGTTTGTTTTTTTTTCCCCATAAAAACAATTTAAAGAGAAGAAAACACATCCAATTAGATATTAGGAAGGAGTTCTTTACTGTGAGGGTGGTGAGGCACTGGCACAAGGTGCCTGGAGAAGCTGTGGATGCCCAATCTCTGGAAGTGTTCAAGGCCAGGCTGGATGGGGCTCTAGTGAAAGGTGTTCCTGCCTGCATCTGGGAACAAAATGATCCTTAGCATCCCTTCCAACCCAAGCCATTCTATGATTTTTAATTAAATATTTCATATATAGTTTCTTAGACAACAGCCACCCAGAATATCAGCTCACTCTGGAAGTCTAAATGGAGAGGTAAGTGAAAACCACAGTTCCTGAGCAGCTCAAGAGTTGATTTTGCACCAGACCTCCATCACATAGGTAACACAGGGCCTCTCCTCCATGGAATTTCCTAGCTGAAGGGGAAAGCAGACCACAGAGGATAATGAAGCTGAAATCCCCACTGTCATCTGGGGTGCAACACAGCCCCCACCCACCTCTGTCTGGTGTGATCCTTGGTTTGTTCCAGCAGTCTCTCCTAGTCTGTAGTAAAGACCAGGGGCTTGGGAAATCAAAAGCTGGCCCTCACATTTGTCTGGGTAGTTAAAAAAAAAGAGCAAATGGATTTTCCTAACTCTTCTCTGGCAAATTTCACTTCTAGAATGTGGCCTTAGTGGTCCATGGAGTCTGTGTGGGCTGTCTGCCCTGAAACAAACCCAACTTTAGGGATCTGGAAGCTGGAGAATTGTTGACTTTACTCCTAAAGAAGTCAGAGTGACTGCAGTCCATGCTCTCGTGAAAGCTGGGATCAGTACTGGTCATGAGAGTGTTTGTTACAGGGACACCATGCAGAAAGCAAAAAGTGAGGGCAGGCAAACCCCGTCAATAAAATCCCAAGAGCATCTCCAATTCATAATTGGTGAACATCCATGGCCTCATCCCAAACTTGGCTCTTCAGGTGATGCTGATGTAATGTTTCTTATCAGAGAGTATGATTCACCCAGGTACATCTCACTATGGCTTTTCCCAAACAGCCATAGAAAGCTGTTGTTTCCCTGCACAATGAAAAGGTGGCAGGAAAAGGGGATTTTATGCTTGCTGGGTTCAGCTGACATGTCTCCATATCAGCTCACTGCAGATTACTAAGGTACACTTGGGATAAATTAAGTGACTGAAGTGAAGTGTGTAAACCCATCCACAGCAAACACATTGCCTTGTGGGGGATATTTGCAGAGATTATGATTATTGTTTGAGTTTAAAAAAAAAAAGAGTACTTTTCTATATGCTGTATCCTGCCTTTGAGGTGGAGAAAACTTCATAATCCAGTGAGTTGAACTCAAGAGCAAATGTTGGGAGGCTTAGGATCTACATGGCCTTACTGATGGCCTATCTTGGGCACGTCTGGCCATGAATGCTGATCCTGGCTGGCGCTATCAGAGCAGCTCTGAACAGGCTGCGTGTCTACATCGTCTAGTGCTGTACCTCGCAGAGATACTAATTGGGTCCTGGAAGCAATATAGGCATGGCAGCATGTTGCTGTGTCAAGCTAATTAGTGGTGCTTCTAACAAGCACAGGTGCAGCAGCAGGTTGACATGGCTCTGGTGCTGCCTGTTCAGAGCTACCCCGGCTGCCTCTGCCCTGAGCGCGGCACGACGGCAGAGCTGTCACCTTTCTCACACCGTTAACCTCCCTGGGCAAAAACGAGGTGGATTTGAAGTGAGTGGAAGATTTTGTTATATACATATGTGCAATGCCCTAGATTCTCCATCTGTGAAGCTGGGCATAATAAAATGCATCTGCCTTTGCAAATCACTGAAAATCTACAAATGAAAACTGCTGCATGTTGTCAGTGTTAGGATCTCTTAATTCTTACTCTTCATTATGCTCTTTTCCTTGCTTTATAACGTATGTGCTGAGACAGAGGTCGCGAATTTCAACCTGCCAAAAAAAAAAAAGAAGATAGAAAAACGTTGGAAGGGGAAGTAAAAAGCCACTGAGCACTGAACAAAATACGAGCTGAATTTGTATTATTTATACAGTTTTGTATTCTGCCTACTGCCGAGCACATGAAAGTTGAATATTCCCTGTGCTTTAGAACAGGGAGAAAGTAACAGCAGAAACTGAAGCAGGATGGTTGGAAGTGCAGGTGGGAGAATAATTTATAATGGATAATTTATTCAACAAAATTTTCCTCTTATCTCTTCACAAATTATTCTAAAACAGATTGCTGTTTTCTCAGATTCACTTGTTATGTGAAATTATTTACTGAACAATTCTTTTAAGTTGTTTGTGAATTTAAATTGTAGAAAGTGGGTATGCTTTTGATTTGACAAAAAAGCTCCACAGAGCATGCTTTTGTGAGCTGACTGGAGTGATGCTGCCTTCCCTGGCCTCCATCTGCCTCCACATAGCTCCAAGAAGGTTTGGGTCCTTCTCTAATGGGACATCTGCTCAGAAAGAAGCCTCGTACTTGGCACTGGTGAGGCTGCACCTCGAGTGCTGTGTCCAGTTCTGGGCCCCTCAGTTCAGGAAGGATGTTGAGACCCTTGAAAGTCTCCAAAGGAGGGCAACAAGGCTGGTGAAAGGTTTGGAACACAAGCCCTATGAGGAACGACTGAAGGAGCTGGGGTTGTTTAGCCTGGAGAAAAGAAGACTCAGGGGTGACCTTATCACTCTCTACAACTCCCTGAAGGGTTGTTGTAGTCAGGTGGGGGTTGGTCTCTTTTTCCAGGCAACAACTGACAGAACAAGAGGACACAGTCTCAAGCTGCGCCAAGGGAAATTTAGGTTGGATGGTAGGAAGAGGTTTTTTACTGAAAGAGTGATAAAGTTCTGGAATCGGCTGCCCAGGGAGGTGGTGGAGTCACCATCCCTGGATGTGTTTAAAAAAAGATTGGATGTGGCACTTAGTGCCATGGTTTAGTTGAGGAGGTGTTAGGTCATGGGTTGGACTCGGTGATCTTGAAGGTCTCTTCCAACCTGATGATTCTGTGATTCTGTGATTAAATCAGCATTTTTGGCACCAGGTCCAAATTCCTGACCATTTGGTTTCTTAATGCTTTACCAACACAGGGGTAAAATACTCCTTTAACCTTTCACAAGAGTGACACAAAGATCCTCTTGCCTGAACGGTTATTTATTTTTCCAGCCATTTCATCTGCTCTGACAGAAGTGTAACCTCCCCTTCCCCAATCTATGCCTTCTTAAAGTCCTTCTCTCAGCCTTTGCAGCCACAGCCACATCATCCCTGTTCACTCTGGTCTCCTTCATCAATCCCTTTACCCCTACCACGAAAAATTCTTTGAAGAGGTTTCTGATACTCTTGAGGACCAGATACTTTTTTGTGTTGGATGTGGGGGGTTTGAACACACTGATCTGATGATCCTGTAGAAAGCATTTGAATAAAAAGCTTTTCCTCATCAGCTGAGCTGAAGTTGTTCCTTCCCTTATGGTACAACATGAGGGGAAGATGCGGAGGCATTAGCCATGTGGCTATCCCACATGCCAGGTGGCTATTTTGTCACCATGCCATCAGTGCTGGTGTCCCCTTTCCCTAAAAACAAGAACAGGTATGCCCGTGCTGGCCTGTGAGTGAACCCAATTTTCAGCAGTTTTGGGGAGGGGTAGAAAGGTTTTCCTGTGTATGAGCTGGTAATGATCCATCTGCAGAACGTGCCAGTTGCTTTCCTTTGCGTGGGATGGTAAGAGATCAATTAGAGCAAGAAAGTTCACAGCCCACTTAAGAAGCAATATTCCCCTTTTATCTCATTTCCTTCTCAGGTTTCTACCCTTTTACAGTTGTGTGGCTGGTGTGCTAAATGCTAATGTGAAAGTACTTTATACAGTGCCAAGCAGACATTCTTGTGGAAATGAATTCTCCCTTCTCACATTTGTCTCTTGCTTTCTCACCTCCCTACCCGGCTGATCTGATAGTCCCTTGGTATTTAGGGACAATCCTTGAGGTGCCTGGCCAGCCGCCCATGCTTGCAGACAGCCTGATGCTTGCTTAGTTCAGAGCAGGTTCGCTGCAGTCTCTTTATTTTTCCAGGCAGGCAAGGATTAAATAGTCTTTTTTTTTTTTGATCACAAAAAGAGGTAACTGGTATTTGATCAGCAGCTTAAATGACTGAACAGACTTTGCTGGATAAAATATTCAGCAGGTTTTTTGTGGTTTTGTTTTGTTTTGTTTTTTTTCCTTTCAGTAATTCACATTTGTTTGTGATTTCCCTCTGCCCTTTTAAACTACCTCTTCTCGGTGATTATTGGTCTAATTGTATCTAGTCTATTTAGGTTCTTGTATTAAGCTCATCACTGTGGTGTCTGAACATCAGATCAATGCCATGTAATTACAGTCACACAGAGCACAATCAACAATTATCAGTGATCACTTTTCAGATCTTGCAACAAAGAAATGCTATCTGAGACATTGCTGCAGGATTTCAGATTTCCAAATATTTGCACTTCTAATTAAGCAGATGGAAGACCTGCTGGTAATGAGAAAACAGGTCTCAGAACTTCTTCCATAGCTAATTTCTGCCCAGACCAAAATAAATTATGCTGCAACAATTCTTTTCCAAGGTAAATAACACAACACACCACTTGGCAAAATGCCTCACAACAACAAAAAAACCCAGAGAAATGTTTAAAGGTATTGCACTCAGTGGGAGATTTTCACACCACAGTAATAAATGCAACACAGCAAAAACCTACAGCTAGCAGAAGGGAATGCCTTCTTATCTAACTGCTCTGGAGGATATTTGCTGATCAATCCTATGAAAGGATGATATGCTTCTCTGTGTGTCCAGGGGATGAAATAACAAGCCTGAAGGCAATAATGCTCTCATATCATGTTTGAGAATTTTACAAATACAGCATGAGGCTCTGTGACTCAGTCTGAATGGAATTTTTCTTAGCACATGAATTTTACATGATATTTCGATACCAGCTCTTCTGGGCAGTTTTCCTAACACAGTGCAATGTTAGTTTTAGGTGCTTTTTTATCATATTGGTAAATACCGTGACACATTTTGTGACGTGTGAGGAAGGGTAGCAAACCTGAAAATTTGAAAATTACCAGGGTATTTGATTTGTCTCTTTTTACTTCTCCAAAGTTTCCACTGCTTCTTTTGTTTGGAAGGAAGAAATAAAAAGCAGCAAAGAAAAAAGAGTTTAGAGCAATCTTCACATGTGTTTTGCTTTCATTTTTTTTTCCTCCCATGGTCTCTCCTTAGACTTTAAATTCTGTTTCTTGTTAAACAAATATCCTTATGTTCCAGATTAATTAAAAAGAAAAATCAAATAGATAGGTAGGGGTTTTTGTTTGTTTGTTTTTTGGCAACAACAGCAACAAAAAATCCATGTCTTTTTGTTATTCCCAAACCTCTAAAAGCAACAATTCTTGTCATTATCAAATTTCCATATAGAAAACTGGTATGCATGTGGGGGTGTAATAGCACAATCTGATATTCTTGTAATACCAGTTTTCTATAAATAGGGAAATCTGTTATTTATCATTGGAACTATTCATTAAAATAAAAAAAAATATATATGTACAGTATGGGCATCTGTTACTAGATTTTTAGTTGACTGACAGTTTTTAATCCATTTAGCGAATGCTAAGTGGAACTTGCTGGAATATAAGCCTTTTCAAGAAGTCTTTTCAGCTTATTCCTGATGTGTTCTTATGCCCTTTCTCATGATCCTTGGAAATTTATTTGTTTTTTAAAGATTGACTCCTGGAGTCAGGTGAGTACATGAAAATTGCAGCTTTTATTAAAAAACAAAGGTTTTCATTGTACAGAAGAAAGCTGAAAATTAGACTCTTTAGGGTTCAAAAGGAGTGTAAGCAGAATACAGAATTTTTTTTTTTTTTTTTAATAAAGGCCTATTTTTTAAGCTATTCCCAAGGTTTTAGGAGGTCAGGCCAAAAGGTTTTGACTATTACGATTTTGTAACAATTTTAATAACGTACTATTTTTAAATCTGCAGTACTGTTGAAATCTTACTGACCCATGCTGTAGGATTACATATTAGTAGCTCTTTACCACAGGGACAACCTCACTTCAGCACGTTTACCACACTGTTATTTTAAGCATAAAGCATCCACTCTTGGCAATGAAGTACATAAGGTCAATGTGCATAAGCTACCTATGTCATGGCATTTGTGTTTTACCTCCACATCTTAAATCCCCATATTAATATTTTGTCTCAGATCTCCACTGGTACTGTCTCAAAAAAATAGCCAACCTCTCAGCAGTGGAGCACCACTTACATGGCAGCCAAATCCAGGTGAAAACTGACAAAGTATTACAGAACCTTTTTATACCCTGTAATTACTTGTATTGATAATTTTAAGGTTTCCACTCTAAATTTGTCCTTTTAGATTTTTCAAAGAAGCTTTTGAAAAGTGCCTGCTCTAATGCTGGTGTTCACTGGTGTGAATTTCCTGACAGACTGGGAAAGAATTTTTCCCTCAGTCTCTCTCCTGCTCATGGATGGGAGTTTGATCACTTTCTGTTGTCAGCATTTGTTTTCTTTTCTACTTGATGCACATTTTCTGTGTAATAAATAACATAATTCCGGCTCTTATGGCTTCAGATGGCACGGTGCCCTCTGCTCGAACTCTTTGGAGAGGGAAATACTCCAGCTTACCGTCAGAGTTTCATTTGCAAGCTTTACTTTACCTTAGCCTTATTTTAAAAATTTCAAAGCTTTGCCTCCACAAATCAGGTTAAAGTGTACATTACAAGGGAACTGCTTGACCTTGAAGCAATCCGTTTTGAGGCAGAGGTGACGAAGGGGTTGGCAGGCAGGATTTATTGCGCTCTGAGGAATGCAGAGGGAGCACATGAACATAAATATACAGAGAAACAGGAGCGGGAATCGCAGATGGATCTGGCAGATAAGACTTGGGCCTGTATCTGTAAGTAGGTCAAAAGTGTGATGGTATCATCTTCAATGGAAATACAATTCAAAATCTTGTTTGGATGGTATATGATGCCAGACAAGCTTCATTGGACACATAAAACATTATCACCATTATTCTGGTAAGACTGCAGAGTAAGTAGGATACCCAACATATCTTACGTGCTTGAGAGGTTTGGGGCAAAATGTGTAAAGGTAACTGGAAATATTGCACAGAAAACACTTACTAAACAGTGCCAAAGCTGGAGGGGGCTGTGGGATAAAGGACTTGAAGGGCTGCACACTGAGGCCCGTGGCAGCAAAAGGAGGCTGGTAGCAGGGTTAGGTGCCCACTTAAGAACTTGCGGATGTGACACATCTGGGCTGACTATCCTGGTTCTCATTCCTCAAAGCAAGAGGAAGAAATGACAAGCAGAAATGGTTGCATGTTGTTAGCTGGTAGTCTAACCCCAAGCAAACAAAGCAGAGGTCACAGTGGCCTATGTCTTTAAAAAAGAAAAAAGGGAGACTCTCCTCATTAAAATTAAGTGGGAGATGCACTTGTGTGCCCATTTAGGGAAATAATTTTTGTTTCCTGGACATGATTTTCCAGTGCATTCCCTGGACTGATGAGCTGGTATTGTTGTGATCAGGTTTGTCAATGCTCTAGTACTTTCTTGCTGGGATGAATGCAGTGAAAGTTACAATGCTTTTTTTTTTTTTTTCTTCCAGCAAGACCTTGCTTTTTGATAAGTTCTTTCCAGGTAGAAACCCCAAACAAACCCTCCCTACTTCCATCCTTATTGTACCCCCATGTGCTGGCAACCCACCTCTGCTTTGTGCAACTCTGATCCCTCTTTGGTCTACAGCTCTCTGTCATAGCTCTTTCAAGGTCTGCAGGGCTTCAGCTGCCCCAGAGATAATGTAGAACAAAAAAGCATGCTGAAAACATTGAAACAGAGGACTGGAGGAGAGAAATGAAAGGAGATGAGTAGGCGTGGGAAAAAGACACAGAACAAGCACAGCTGTAGAGTCAGAACAGACTACATATTTATTTTCTTTAAAAAGGTAAGTGGCTATGTTTTGAAAAGCTCCTGCTGTTGTTCTTTCCAGCAGTAAAGCCCTTTATTTAAGCTTTTTTCATTTGCCTGACTCTTTTTTCCTTTCTCTCACTCTCTGTATTAAAGGTTTAGGATGTGACCTTTCAGAACATAGTTGTTGGATTTTTGGGCCCTTGGATGATAGTGGCTTATTATGTACATATTTGCATAATGAGTTAATTAGGCATAATATGTGGTTAAAATTAACTACACTGCACTCTTTTTATAGAAAGTCAGCACAGATTTCTGCCAAAGTGTCTCCTCAGACACCCTCTTGGGGGCCTGTTAGGATTCCCTGCCCACTTTCACATGTCACTAGCTTCTGGTGATTAATTTGTGAGTTCTGATATTTCATCTATGCAGATTGTACACATAAACCCCCCTACTCCGGAATTCTAGGATTATGTAATGATCTAGTTTTATATTTATTAAAAAAGAGGGAAAGAAATTCGAGCCCATGTGATTATAATGAAGGATTTGATAATGCCATCAAAATCCATCTCAAATGTACAAAAATTAAAAAAAAAAAAAGAAAAAAAAAGGAAAATCCACCTTTGTTGTTTTTAATGTTTTCTGTACAGGTTCTGTGACAGCCATGTTTCCTGTCCTTCACATTTGGAGATGCAATGCCACTGTGAGTGATATTTAAGCTCATGAAGCTGTTTCATACTTTTATATCCAATCCATGTTGTCTGTCACTGTAGTCCTGTGGTCCTCAAGGTGTTCCACGTTGACCCTTTTAGCTCTCCCCAAGCATGATAAGGTTGATTTCTGGTAATGTGTTCACTGTATGAGACAGGACACAAGTGACTGCCTGATTTTTAATGTTACCTTTACCATGTGAAATTGGCCCTACTTTGATCAGAAGACAACCACAGACCTCTGGGGGGCCCTTCACACCTCAATTATTCTATAAATCTCTAGTTATTTGTACTGTGGAATGTGTAATAAGTATTGATGCTCTAGCCATGGCTAGATGAATGACAGAAGGTAGGCAGCAGACCTGGATTCTCTGAAACACAGCCAAAGCTCCTAATATCACTGTTCCTTGGTCTTAGGCATGGTGGAGGAAAATCTAGAACAGTAGATGTTTCTGCCTTTTCAAATATTCAGGCTTACTCCATGGTTCTAACAATATCAAGCAGACATATCCCAAAATCTCCCTCATGGCACTGCATTTCCAGTGGTCTGTGTGCCATGGGTCTACACTACATGCACCTACTGTTACACTGTTTGCTCCAGGTGATATAAGAAGAGCTGTGAGTAAGAGGAAATAACTTTAGCTGTGTGTCTTTCCTCTTACTGATCATACACCTTGCTATTTTCCTACCATTCCTTTCTCCTTCAGGCATGTAAAGCTCCTCTGGGAAAGCACTGGCCTGTGCCCAAGACAGTATGCTAGAGTAGATGGAGTGACAGCCTAATGCATTTAAACAACATCTAGGTAAGAACTGAATCCAAAGTAGAATTTAGAAAGCAGCCCTAAAGGCACACTCACAATTTTTTTCTGTTTTAAAATCCAGAAAAGGAAAACCTGCTTTTAGTTAATTCTCAGCGTTCAGTGTTTTGCACAGCAGGAGAAAAAAATGTCTGGTAACCAAAACCAGTATGTGCCACTGGGGAGGGACACAAACATAATTCTATATGTTTATTTATACAGCGACTGCTTTCCACAGGCCACTTTCTGGCCTCAGAAACAGAGGTGGATGAATCATATTGTTTCAACACAGTGAAATAATTGAAGAAATATAAATTGCATTACAGTTTTCCTTCAAACAATTTATCCCTATAGTTATTAGTCCCAAATCTGGAACACATGTATGTCTCCTGAACAAGAGACAAACTGCATAGACAAAAACACTGGCCATTGAACAATAATCTGTAGTTGCATAAAAATGAAGCATTTTCCATTCACTTTTGTGTAAGCTACATGATGCTAACTTTGCATCACCACCTCTTTAAGCAGAGATTAAAAGGTATGGTCACTGAGCTGTACAGTTAGTTGTTTAGACACCACAGAAAAATTTCATGAGTGGGACAGGAAGAGATAAAATCATTCTGCAAAGGCCATAAGTAAAATGGATGATTTTTATATGTTTGCTAAAGTGTTTGCCAGGGTGTTTTGCTCAGATTCTGACTGGTGGGTTTGGGGATTAGGAGGTTGTTCCGAAGGAATGGCAGGGCTGCTGGGTGAAGCAAAGACTTTCCACTTTTCTATGTAGGAAAAAGTACAAAGATGAAAAGGAGACGTAAGAGGTTTATAAGTTGGGTAATTCCAGCAGAGTACATTCGAGAAGAGTACTCCATTGAGTTTCCATGGATAGAAAATCCACTGTTGGCAGAACTAGCAAGCGGTTGGAAAATTTCAGGAAAAAAGTTTTCCATTAAAAAGTATGGATGGATTGAGATGGACATCTTCTGAGGAATCGTACTACTTCAGAAAAAACTTTCACTGCGTAGTATTTCCAACAACAGAGTGGAATTTTTTTGTCTCTTTTTCACACTGGGGTGACAGAAATAATTTCTTCTGCCATCCTCAGAATGCGTACTCTTAGGGCTCTCATCTGGTACAGGTTCCTCCTCTGCCTAACTCCTGTCTCAGCTGTGAACTCTGGACACTAGTTTCATATGGGATTAAAAGCAGGTCTTGTGCCAGGGTATTTTCATGTTCCACTTCAAAGAGAGGGGAAGAAAGGAGTATAGATCAGTGCTTATGCTGTTAGTAAGGAATTGGAGTCCTTATTCTCCTGTTTCCTATCTACAACTACTATTATAGAAACCTAGAAGATTTCTGATTTATCTCAGATATTTTCACTGGGCAGGGAAAGGATTTTTTTTGTCCATTAACACTTAAAGAAGTTCCAAAGATGTGCTGATTGAACAGGATGTGCCACTGTCCTTTCCTTAGCCCTCTGTATAAAAGTATGATTTTATAACTCAAGAAAGCCTCTCTGTCCCCTAGATAAAGGAAAGGAAAGCGAACAATAAGATAACGTAAATTGGGATCCACAAATGTCCCATTATAGTTATTTGAAACTCTTCAAAAGATTCTGTGTTTGAGAGAGATGGAGGTGTAGTGTAGTCAACCATATCACAGGGAGGCAACCCAAAAGAGACATTTATGAAGGAAAAAAACTGCAAGTCAGAAAAGCAGGTTTTCAGAAATCAACCTGAAAACAGAATCTGCTATAATCATCCTGAAAGGGACAGATGTTGGCTTTCCATCCTCAGCTCGTCTGGCCTATTCTGTCTACGAATGCTGAAGCTCACAATGCTTTTTTTTCCTCCAATTTCAGAAGTGTCAGACAGGAGACATGGTGCCGGTGAAAAAACTTATACGGATCTCTTGTTAGCTAACTGTGGTGTTTTGTTTCACAGTTACATGTCTGCACAAGCCGTCATTGTGTCAGTCATAATTACCACCTATTCAGTGGCTCCCTTCAGGTTTCATCACCTTTGCAGTATTAAGCAGCCATCTGCAGGAAGCAGTCGGCTGCCCTGGAGCAGCAACCGTCAGCCTCTGGATTTCAGGGTATAATTGCTGCCTGAGTGCAAACAACTCCCTCCTTCCTGCATAAAACACCCAATCCACTCCTTTTTTTTTTATTTGGCAGAGATCAGAGCCCCATCAAATGCACTTTTTGTCCAGCATAAGAAGACAGACCCTGTCTTCTCCAGGGACAACCCAGCATGGACAGGATGGGGGACTGTGCAGCTACGTGTCTGTGCCACCATGTGCCACACATGAAAATGTGGCCCAGCACTTGTAATTGGAAAGTGGCTCCAGCTTGCTTGTAAACTCCTTTTCCTCTCTACTGTGAAACATTTGAGCTTTCCTCTAGCACTGAAGTCTAACTGCAACATCCTTGATGACCCTCAGATGTGGAAGATTACTCCCCTGAGTAAAAATTTTGGGTACCCCAGTCTAAACTCACTTTTCAACAGCTATGCTCCGGTGGAAGAGCAGGTAGGTAAGTCCTCACCTGGGCTAGACAGGCAGAAAGAAATGTTAATATGAAACCCTAGAAACTGGGAGGCAGTTTCAGAGCATTCCTGTCAGGCTGCTGCATGGTTTCACATGCCAATTGCCTTTCCTGTCTTGCCATCCTGTTTACCGTGTTTTATAAATTCAGCTTTGGCTGCATGACCCAGACCAGCAGGCCTGCCAACAATCATGTTGCATTTTGTTAACTGCTTATGACTTCTGGACAGTGTGCTGCTGTGATTGTCACACTCTTTCGCTTAAACATATGGCACGTGGAGACACAAACTACTCCAGCATTCAGCTTTCCATGATAGATTTTTACATACCAGTTGCAGATACTATTTGTGGCTGCTGAGATTGGCGTGGTCCAATCCTGGAAGCAGAGAAAATCCTCTGCTCTGAGAAGTACCTGGCATGCTGGGTTTCTTTGGCTCAATTAGGAAAGCCAAAGATGCTGTCAGACTTTTCTCAATCCGATAGAAATGCTACCAAGCTGGGCTAAGTATGTGCATCATATTGGAGAGACAAGAATGACAATAAAAGCTTGGTGGGAGTAAGAAGTGTTGAGAGGCTAACTGAGGAGAAGAGCTATTTCATTTGTATCAGAAATGAGGAGGAATTCAGAGATGCAAAAGTTCTGCCTGATTAAGGCCCCCACATAGTGAAGTTTATAACATATTTGTCAATACAACATATACAAGAGGGAAGTTTTCTGAGGTGCTTCCTGCATATGAGACTTTCTGAGACAACTTTGAGACCAAGTCACCAAAACAAAAATGTAAAACTGTCAAATATTAAAGCTAATGTTCAAATAAGCAAACAGAAAGCATAAACCCCCCCAAATATCTGCAAATATTCCTCCAAACATGCACGACCCATCTATGTGTTGCAGGAGTTCTCTTAATTTCCTCTCTTCATATGAGTTGATTCATCTTTAGTTTTGACTCTGAATCACAGAAAAAGATTTAAGGTATTTTACATGAGTTTCTTGCCACAAAACTCTGAATTGAAAACAAACACAGATATAGCCAGCTGAGAAGGAACTGGATAATGATCACTGTCCCGCTTTTTCTGATGAGGCAAAACATGACACAAATTTGAGAGGGAAAACCTGGAGGAGAAATGGGTTCTAATTTTGTAGAGACATACTGCACTCTTCATACTCGCGTATTTTCCACCAGACTTGCTGGATTTGAAAAGATGCAAGACATACAGCAATAAAACTATCCAACTTCACCAATCTCTTTAATGTAGAAGAGTTAATCATGGATCTTCAAGTAGAATATCTGAGCAGCTGTTGCGCTTCACCAACTGCTGCTTTCGCTTGCAATAGTGTTTCATACTGCTAAACTGTGTTGTGGTGCGTTGGCATGAGGAACATTTAGTTTCAGATCCACTGTAAGCTAGGTCATGGGAAATATCTAAAACTGTTTGGCATTTTAAGCTTCTGAAGTGCTGTGATCCACCAGGGTGTGTTGTCATAAGGAAAGAATTATGTATATAAGAGGTCACTACTGACACCACTTTTCTTCAGTTTCCTTGGCCTGTTGACCTACCTTCAGTCTTGAAACTCTCCTTTCTTCATATTCCTTGCTTACTACCGTGTGTTTCTCTTGATTTCTTTTAAAAGTGCATTAAAATAAATGTAGTTTAATTTCCTAATGTTATTGTAAAGAACTGTGCCTGTCTAAATTTACCTCTTCACAGCCAGCTTCTCTCCTGCCATCCATCCCATCCAAGTACAGTGTTACCCTATTGGCCCACTTTGCTCCCAATTTGGAACAAGCTATGAGCTTGTTCATGAGTGTTATTTCTCTTGTGAAGTTAGTGGACTGGAGTAGAAATTGACTCAGTACATTGATAGAAGTGGAATGGACTGGAAAAGAAGAAATTAGTGAATAACAATTCCTAAGGTGCCCAACTGATCTAAGTACATTTCATAGTTGAAGAGCCTCGAGCTAAGTATGGACCAGAATCCCAATTGTGAATAAACTGGAATTGTAGGAAAGCTCAAATCAAGACTTTGCTATCTGCTCTTTTCTAGAAATACATCAAATCCACTTAGTAAAACAACAAACGCACATAAACCATCTGTAGCTTCTGTTATGGGACAATAGGAAACTGTAACTGAATGGTTCTGAGGATCCTCTTACCTGGTAGTTAATTGGGAGTACATGAGATATACACAAAACATTTTATTAAGCATTTTTTATTTGCTTTTACCAAGAGCACTTTTATGTAGTCCAGTCTGGCTCCTGATGAACAGAAACTGTTTGGAAACAGCTGGTTGTTAGTGAGCCAAACCAAACCTGGACATGGTGGGACGTGACTGTATTCGCTGAAAGCTCACCAGGATGCTTTGTCAGACAAATGTGCTCCTACAGTACAGGTGGCAGGAAAGGCTTGGCCATATGGAGAAGCATTGCTGTTGCTGTCACTGCCAAAAGCTGTACTATATGCCCCACAAAACAGAAAGAGGATTTACTACAGTTGAAGGGGCTTGTTAACTCTGTTGGTCATAAGATAACAAAAGCAAAAATGTTTTCCTTCATTAGAAAAAGCAGAAAGAGTGATGTTGGCTAAACATTGGTCAGTATTAAGTGAACGATGCAGTTTGTAGGAAGGGAGGTATGGGAAGGCCTTATCAGTATTGCAGTCAAGATAAACCAAGTATTTGCCACTCTGTCCCCTCTATCTCTTCTGAGCATATCAGCAGTGAGATCGTGCCTATTGTCACTCTTACCATGAGTTACGTGATTCTTTCATTTTTGAACTGGGCTCTGGCCTGTGATGCCCTCTGTGTCACTCACAGTTATGCA
This sequence comes from Pachycephala philippinensis, assembly GCA_013397055.1. NCBI lineage: Eukaryota > Metazoa > Chordata > Aves > Passeriformes > Pachycephala > Pachycephala philippinensis. The sequence continues at coordinate 215,394 of VWZT01015832.1, forward strand.
GTAACTGAGTGAATTTGTATCTGCAGACACAGCAATGAAGACAGCGACCTGCCAGCTTTTCAATTCTACCCCCAATCAAAGAGGGATTTATTTCCTGATAGGAGTGTAAAATTTAGAGAAAATGGACTTTAAGGCTTCAGATAGTTGCTGGGCATCATCCTGTCTAAACTTAACCGCACACCAAAGACAGCCCAGATAGGCAGAGACACCTCAGACATCCCTCACACGGTCCCACTGCACAGCAGTTAACTTTCGTCAAAGGCAGAAAGACCATTTTTAAACCTTTCAGAATATGTGGAGGAACTTTCCTGCTCAGACAAAGCTGTCTAGGGAGCTGAAGCAAAGTTGGGATAATCCTCCTCAGAGCCCTTGACTCTGCCATTTCCTCATGCCCACACTGGTGTCCTGAGTGGAGGTGGCTTTCCAGGAGCAGGCAAGAATGCCTCATAACCTCTCCATGTACCTGTGAGGAGTTTTCAGACTGACAGATGTAACCAGCTTATTGGTTAGGCCCCGTACTGAGTCAGCTGCAGTTCTTCCAAAGAAATGTGTTTGCTGATGACTTACTTGCTCATGAGCTGTGTTGGCATAGGTACAAATGCTGTGAGCTTTTGTAGCAGTTGCAGCTGTGGCATCTCGAGAGGTCATCTAGACTGAACCCACTACACCTAAACTACTTTGAAAGACATTTGTGCAGCCTGCTCTTAAGAGCCACCAGAAGTAAAGATTTCACATCCCCATCAGCAATTGATTTCTCTGCTAACCTCTCTCCACTGTTTCCCTAAGGTATTTTAAAGTGCTTAATCTAAATCCTTAAGCCAATAATAGCCACATGGACAAGATCCAAAAATAGCACTGGCAATGGGTGTTAACGCCAGTTCAGAAACCTTATGCTCCAGCCTGTCTGCATGCAACTGTTTGATGGTCACACCAGACTGGGCTGGTACCAAGAAGCAACGTGTAGGCAAAGTTATGCCATGGCTTTCCAGAGGAAGTACAGCTTCCCATGACTCCTATGTCTGCCTAGAAGTTTGTTGGGTAAGAGCATGGACAGAAAGACTTATTTCCCTCCAGCAATCCACACAGGAAGTTCAGGATTGTGTTGCAGCCTGAGGCAATGATAAAGGGATGTCTTGGGCATGCTCTGAGCCCGCACCAAACAGCAGAATGAAAAGACCTTTTTTGCCCAGAAGGCTGGCTGCTCTGAGGGGAATAGTCCCGGGGTGGAACTGTTGCTTCTGGTGATTGAATTAGTTCCCCTAGAGCTCATTAGCATGTCTCAACAAGGCACTGTGTACGACCACATGGATGGAGAGGTTTAGCCATGTCCGTGTTTTCTGAATCAGCAACTGGCCCAGTGGTTTAATGTAAGGAAACTAATTTCCTTGCTAGACATAAACACAACCCAAATCTGGTTAGAATTAACTAGGTGAAGTCTGAGCTCTTTTCTTCACCTCCATGGCATTTTTCTGCATTTGCCATAGAACGGCTCGAGTGCGGTTCCTGTCCCAAGCATTTCTGGGCTGGCAGTCATGCAAGAGACTTTCCAGTGCTTTGCAAAGCTTCCCTCTTCCGCCTATTTGGGAATATAAGGAAAACAGGGTGCCTCAAAATAGACTTCTACTTTCCACTCTGACCAAAACCACTACCTGTTGGGAAGATGGCATTTCCCCTGCCCAGCCTAAGAATGGCTTTCTGAGAACTCTGCTTTTTCGGTGATTTGGATTCAGCTGGGCTGAAGCACAGCACAGGGACAATATTTAATTCTTCCTTGCTATTTTCTCCAGCTTTGATTCACTGCAATGTAATTTGGGAAGCTTAATCTAGTTTCATCAGCCATGACTGGAGCTAGAAAACAGGGCAAGTTATCAGAAGATACAGCAGGGAGATAACTAAAGGAAGTTTCATTTGGCACAAATTATCAGGAAATCCTCCCAAAATCAAGCCGTCAAGGAAATGATGGAAGTACACGATTTCACTAAAAATGAACCCACACGTATACCACAACACACACAAACACAAATACACAGCCCCTTTCCATCCTCTGGAGGTCAGTTTGCTTTTTTCTGGGGCTACTACAACTATTTTAATGTATCCTGGCTCCAGTCCAATCCCCTGCAATTGCTGGCAGCCATTTTATATCATCCCTGTCATAAGTTTCACTGTCACAGCAGTTTGTGCTTTGATTTTTATTATGCCCAGAACCAAACTCAGCTGTCTGGGGCAGTTCATGTTCTCCACCCAGGTCTAAGTGCAGCAGCTGGAACATCTGACCCAAACAGGTCTTTATCATTTACTGCCTGTGCCATGGGAGTCCCTGGCAGCCGCCTCTGGAGGAGGGCTGTGCTCCCTGGGAGCAGTTCGTGCTGCCAGCAGCTTCTGCAGCAAAAGCAAAGGCAGCTCTCGCCTGGGGACCAAAACAGCGTCACTTTGGGAAGTTGGGGTGCAAGGTGGCAATTACCAGTAATAACTCTGCAACAGCATTGCCTGTGGGCATGGAAACTGCCTAATGCTTCTCCAGCCCTCAGAGAGCTGAGCGCCCCCAGCCCTCCCCACAGAAGCCAAGGTCACCTTGTAGGAGCTGTGTTGTGGGGATCAGGCCCCACAGGCTCTGACTCCATCTCCAGTTTGTCTGGAGGTGTGTAAGTTCTGGCACACCTCAGTGCACCTAATTGTTGTCACTATTAGAGCACAAGGACAAATTGCTGACAAAGAGGGCTGCACAAAAATGCACTTGGGTGCAATGGCTGTGGCAGTATTTCAAACAGCTTCCTATTGTACATCTCCAAGAGAGATGCAAGCACGTGTGCTTTATAATTGTGCAACCATATCGCTGAATATGGATAGCACTTACAAGTGCTGTGTAACGTGTTGACAACTCTGCACACATAAATATGTATTGTTTTTCAGGCACAACCCAGGCAAAGAGAAAAAATGAGTTTTTATTTTAATTTCTTCTGCAATGTCTGAGCTAACTGCTACAAGACTTATAAAGAAAAGTGGGAGTCCTAATGACTTAACAAGAAATTCAAGACAAAGCACCTCAGATCTCTAAGTTCAGCTCCCTAAAGTTTTTTTAATCTATGGCTCAGATGCTATCAATTAACCCTTTTTATTATCATTATTATTATTTTTATTTTTTTATACAGATAATAGCTCTTGAACTTCCTAGTTTGCTCTCTACCTCTTTTGGGTGACTTTTCAAAATTCAGATCATTCCACAGCAAAAGCTTTAACCGTCCTTTATACCAAGATATCTCTTTCTTTTTGACATCAAGACTTTTCTCTTTGATAACTTCAAATGTTTCTCCCTCTCTGCAGTAAGTACTTAATTCTCACCAATGGTTTTGCTTTTCTATCAAACATAGCAGTAACACCCTGAATGTTGTTAATCTGCTATGGCCATTGAGGGCTTTCTTTGCCTTTTTTTTTTAAACTTCCTACTGTATTTATATAAAAACCACCACTATTTGTTCAACATTGTTGTGGGGGTTTTTGTTTTTCCTAATTATGTAAAAATACTCTTGCATTTTAAACTCAATTAAATCTTCCTTTATGTGTTAGCAGAGCTGCACAACAGAGGTTTTCATCCTGTGCACTGCTTTCGCTGACTGTGAAACAAATAAAAGCCAAGCTTTTGCATTTCATAACCTTGAAGTTCTCTGAGTAGTTTCACCTCCAGGGCTGGGTAACTGAATGTTTTCAAGCAGCTTAGAGAGAAAAATGGGGAGGGGGAGGAGAAGGTAGCAGTAAACAAGAATACGATTTCAGATTTTCATGATTTAGACTAAACCGAATAGCAGCAGAAGAAGCAGAGAGAAAGAGAGACTGTATATACATGATGGAATGGTTTTATAATTTAAAATACATATTGTATTAGACTTTCAGCATAAAAGGGCCAATATGTTTCTCATAACATCCCACATTTTGTTATTACTTTACACCCCATACCAGCACAAATGGTATTTGAGTGCTGACAGGCTGAAGGGAACATGCAGAGACCATGTTATCTGTTGCTGGGGCATAGCTGCAGATGTGGTGTGTGGCAACAGTGCTCATAGTTCTCTGCATTGCTACACAGCAATTTCAGGACAGAGCTGGGAGTTTTACTGGAAAAGCAAATGCACTAGAATGGAGGTAGTGACTCATGAGTGGTTATGAGCTGTGCAGCACTGCTAGGATCATGGGGCAGGAAGAATGTAATTGCTCACACTAAATCATCACTGCCCCCTCTACACACCCAGGGCTTTTTTATTACCACAAGTGATCAAACCTCCCTTGTTTTCAAAATATTCTGAGTCCTCTAACTTCATTGACTTTTCTCACTGCCCTGATTCACTTGCTCTATCAGTACCAAGTCAAAAAAGGTCTATCCCATCTAGAATTACCAGTACTGCTTTCTCTACTGGGCAAGTTTACCAGAAAGGCTGTTCCTTCAACAGTTGACCTTGTCTGACCTTGGCTAGCTTGTGCTGGGATAGAATTGCAGAAAAGTGCACAGAGGAGTCAATAAGAGACAGCTTTTCAGAAAAAAATTGGGAGCTATTTACACCCACTATATAAAAACTCCAGCCCAGACCTACAGAAAACCCTTGATTTGATATGAGATACATCTCTGCATTTATAGAAGAAAGTCTGGGGATTAATTAAAAAAAAATTAAAAAAAAAAAATCAGACTTTATTATATAATGAAGCCAGGATGTTCTTTAGATATGCCATGTGTTAGGTGTTTCATGGAATGTAGGTATTCCTGGTGGGACAACAGCTGTGAGATACTGCTTCCAAGGCTGGAATAAACTCATAACATGCCTGTGGTATTTATTGTCTGTGTTAAACAAAACCTCTTGACACTCATCATTTGCAATAATTCCTTTAGATTACAAATCAATTTGTTAATGGATGTCTCCATGTATTGAAGTTGGTTGAGTGTGGATGCATATTATTAATCTTGATTCTACAAAAAGCACATGTTTTCTTCCCTCTTATATTACGTTCCTACAGCATAGTGCAGTTACAGACGTAATCTGCAAAATATCAGTTTGCAAGCAGAAACTTGAAGCTGCACAAGGGCATGGAGGTCTATTTATGATTTTCAAAAAAAGCTTACTCTGCAAAAAGTTTGAGAAGGAAGTGTGGACACTAGTAGGACAAACAGTTCCTTTTCCACTGAAATGTCAAATCCAGTGAAATGAACCCTGTGTAGTCCAGAGTGCTCCCCTTATTTTTCTCTACCACATTTATGCACATGAACAAGCATTATTACATTCATTTACAGCTCCAGAACAAGAAGGCGTTCTGAGGTTTACAAGATTTGCCTGGTGTGCTGTGGCCAGTCTCCTCTTTTCTTCATGGGTTCAGCACGTCAAGACACTGAGAGACAAAGGAATAGATTTCATAGCTGGAACTTATATGCAAAAACATGGCTTCTCATTTAACTGACTTGGAAGATGATATCTGCTCACAGGTAGGATGGGCCAATCTCCCTCACCAAAGACATCGTAATTGTTTTTCTTTCTTAAGTGCCATAGACCATGACTTTTGACAGGAGGAAGAATGAGATTTGGGGACCAGTCTTATTTTCACTAATGACCTTGAGACAAAAAGTTAAGGTGTGCTAATGTATTTTGTTGCTGATATGAGGCTAAGGGGGATTGTGAACACTGATAAGGTTTAGAAGATAGCATAGAAGAATCTGAAGACTTTGGTGGTCTGGCAGAAGGAAACAGGGTGCCATTTAGAGTGCAAAAAGTAACAGAGAAAATTTATTACACAGGAGTTTTTTGGTTAAAAATGACATGGGAAGAAAAACTGTGCATTAAAGGTTAACCGGGCACAGTTACTATGAGTATGTGATGTGATTTCTGACAAGGAAGTGAAAGGTATCAAACACCTTGTGTCTGCTTTGCATGAATATGAATCTAAACCAGAGTTAGAATATATATATTTTTAGTACGATAAGAGTTGTAAAGACCAATTTGTGGGGAGAACCAAGCTGGCTATATACTGGATCAATTTGTGAAGTGCTTTACATGGTGCCCCCATCCATTACTTCAAGAAAAGGGCTCAGTGAGGAAAAGGACCCTTTCCACACGTTTTTTTTTTTAATGGTACTGCCCTCATCTTTGATCAGAGTTCTTGGCTAGGTTTCTAATTTGTTGATGAGCTGGGATGTCCTTTTGAAAAAACTAATAGCAGTTGATTATACCAGCTGTGGCAAAACTACTATTTCTGCACAATTTAGAAGTAGCTGCACACTTTTCACAACTGGGATGGACTTTGTAATCATTGGCATGGGGTCTAGTTGGAGGCCTGTCACCAGAGGTGTCCTCCAAGGCTCAACAGTGTTCAAATACTGGGCCCATTAAGTTATTCATCAATGACTTGGGTGAAAGCACAGAGTGCCTGCTGAGCAAGTTTGCTGATGACACAAAGCTG